>JAOPHQ010001992.1:307500-610000 GCA_030340625.1 Merluccius polli | reverse complement strand
TAGACGACGTGTTAGGGACGGCAATACGTCCACATTTGCCATGACACAGGAAACACTTGGCTGTTTACAGGAAACACTTGGCTGTTTACAGGAAACCAGATAAGGAATTCTGCGTACACCTCAATGTGGTCACCGTTGACAACTGTGATGATGCCAACGTTGGCATGACTTCTTCCTGGACGCTTTTTTTTTTTTGTTGCTTAAAATATGACAAATGTAGCGTTCCATAGATGGGCGTCATTGTCCCAACGTCAACAGGTGGCCTACTGCCCGTGGTCAAATCAGCCGCGTGGTCGCATTGAGATTTGAATTGTCACCTCAGTTGCTTAATTCCTGATGAATGTGTTTCCTGTTTATCGCCGTCCTCTATATAAAGAGCCTTGTTGACTGAAATGCTAATGAAGTCAGCGGATGTTTGTTGCATTGTCGTTTTGGTGATTGAATGAACAGAAGCAATCTCGTTATTGTTGTGCAATGCTTTGGCATCCGCTTCCGCATCCAAAGCAGCACACTTATCTCAGAATGGTAAACAAATGAAAGAAGAACGCATTGACGGGCCTTGTTCAACTGACTGACTTCAACATGTATTACCAGTGCAAGAGCGGTGTCATGGCTTCTCACTTGACAGTTGTGATAAAGAACGGAGACGTCTTCATCAGTAAAGTCTGTTCCTGAAGAGATGTGAGGGTCGGGGCATAGTTTTCTGTCTGCGCCGTCCCACCGCAGGCCTTTTTTGTGTTTTCGAGTCTTCCCCCCTTAGTGGGTCTGTGTTTCATATCACAAAATGTCAAGATTCGGAGGACGAGGCGGATTAGCTAATCTGCCTTTAATCGTGACATTATCAGCAGCGCCTTGATTAAACAGAGGAATATCCTGGGCTGCTTAAACCCCCTGGAAGATATTAAAGCAATTAAATGTGGAACGCCTTTTAAACACTCATTAATTCAAACAAGGATTGTAAATGTCAGTTGCACACCAAAAATGGTGTTTGTTTGTATGTCAGTGAGTTTCTTATGTTTTATAGAAAACCTTTTGAATACGATTTAGGACAATCCTTACATTGTTTGTGTTGCTTTGCTCGCATGGACAGAGATATAAGACAAATGTTATTATCCGAAAGTTAAAAATATCATGAAATCGCATCACTGATCCTTTCTATCACTCAACTGATTCTTCATCTTCAATATACAGTATCTAGGATTTTTGGCCCGCAGGCATTTCTCTCGGTAATCGATCCAAGATGGCCTGCATTCCCAGGACACTAGATAACAGAGAGATGTAAATATGTCAAGACAAAAGGAAACTCTTTTTAAAAGGCCATTTTATGAATCATAATAATCCTGTCAGATAACTTCCATCTCAAGTGATTTACAGGCAAGGACAACAGGTTTTATTTTTTCTCTCTGATGTGGCACCTGTGGTAGTCAGAATTATTTTGTTCTTAAATAAGCAGTTTCCAACTACCAAGCACGGCACATTTGTTTCTCTGGTTTGTAGCAGGGGGATGATCAAACTCACAGAGATTGCATTAAACTCCCCCCACCCTCATGCGCCTGTCCGACCCAGATATCCTCCACAGATAAAGAGTAAAACAACAAATAGGGGACTTCTTTTGAGATCCCGTACTCTCCCAGCAGAGCAGCTAATCAGAAATAAAATCTTTAGTGGCCAGGTTTTCTCCAGGTGGCAGGAGATGCTAGTAATGCTCCTGACGTTGCCCAGAGGTCTGTGTTTTCCTAAGGCACAGAGTGTTGAATGTCTTCTCAACGCGCCGTGCCAAAGAAACCATCTAAAGCTTGACTCTTGAACCGGCACGTTGTTTGCATGTGTCTGGCCGTTTGTAGCGCGTGTGTTTGGGCGTGCGATGGCTGAGAGTGCGGTGGGGTGGAGGGGGACACTGGCGTTTTGCCAGCTTTTGACATGCCCCCATGCATTTCAAAATACCGATCCGCTGCTGTTTTAGAGTCGTGTTTTCAGCCCTCACCTTGTTTGGATCCGCGTGCATAAGACGATGTGTTGACGGTCCACGGTTACTTCATTGTAGCAGAAGATCAAACCGAGTCAAAACATCTAAAACGGTCGATGGGAACCAGCCAAAACTGATAGGCAGTCCTTGTTGCCCTTGAATATTATGGCGCATATCGGAACGATGATCGGTTTGGCGCATAGTTTAGTAATGGGCTGCTTATTTCCTATGGCTGCTGAGAGCTGAAGACGGAAGGGGGACGGTGCATGTGCCAGCGTGGACATTGTGTGTTGGGCGACGGGGAGAAATGACTCGTCAGATGAAAGATAAGAGCATGTTTTCAGCTGAAGGAGAGGACAGACTGAAGACAGACATCTCTTGATAGGTCGTTGAGAGTCCAAAAGTTGTTTTTTTCTGTATAAAAGCTTAAAACGTTTTTTGATAAAGGTTTTGATAACTTTTCATTGCTTTTCTCTCAGGCATACATTTCCTCAGAATTGTAAGGACACGAAGATGGTTTTGTGATTTTCATTTTACTTTGAAAGAGAATGCTTAGTCCTTGACATAAAAAAAATGTTTTTAGATGACAATTACAGAAGATATGCGAGTGATACAGTCCAAAACAAAAAAGAAAAGAAAAATACATATATATCTTTTTATTTTATTTATTTGAGCCTTTAATTAGAAGAACTCTCATGGATCATCTTGAGCATCTGCATATCCACAGCCCTGAAAAGGGCAAAAATAATAACTCTGACAGTGTTTTCATGCCAACCTTCTCCTCTTCTGTGAGTCAGTCCTTTGATGTGTAGTCACCTCTTGCATTATGCATTCTCCTTCCCTTTGTTTTGTCACGGAACGATGGCTCCTCGATCTGCACTTCAACATTTGCCATTTCTTCCGATGTGTGCAGTAAAAATAAAATATATTCATTCAGTCACGTGTGCCATAAAGTTAAAGTAGGTCTTTTTTCCCCCGCAGCTGCCATTGTTGTCAGATAAAAGAGCAGAAAGAGCGCTAGAAAAGGCAGCTTCATTATTGACACAACGTTTCATGGCTGACTTGGAACTTCAAAAATCCCCGGCATAAATTGCTTCTTTTTTATATGTGCCACCCTGGTCCCCACCTGCTCTGGGTGGAGTACTTAAAGGACATTTCTCGACATGAGCTGAGGGAGCCATTAAGCTGAGTTTTTGCTTTTTAACCCAACGCAGATGGAGAGAGAAAAAAAAAAAAGAAAAACATTATGGTCTAGTCATTGGAGTCAATATATTCTACAAAATTCTTTAGATATACTACGAAATCTGCTATGGTTACCAGTGACTTAATTGGTTGGATACATTTTGTGGTATGCCAGATTAGGAAAACTTTTTAGTGGGCCATCCAAATTGATGACCATAATAAAATAACAAATGCTAAATTAGTAAAAATGGTGATGAAATGGTGAAATTTCTAAGCCATTTGCACCTATTTACCATTCCACAATAAGACTTAATGCAATTGCTTTGTTTGGTGTCTATTAAAAACGTCTTTAACACCATTGTGAAACGTTTAAAAGAAAGAGAATAGTCGCGACAAAGACGCATACAAAAAGGCAATAGGAGCCAAGAGAAGATGTTTTGCCTTTGTATGTTTGGCATGTTGGCAGCACATGATCGATGGAAAGCCCTGTCCCCTTCAGTCCGCCTGACCTCTCTCTGTTACATAGCAACCAGGTCGCTTGGATGGCGGGAATCGCGTTTCACATTGTTTTTTATCTAAGAACGTACCCAGACATGTCTTTTATTGACTAAAAACTATAAAAGTTCTCACAACGAGAGAGGAGCATCTATGGCTGGTACTCCTGGTGTATTCTACACAACAATAAACATCTCTTTGCTTCATGACAGTAATTATCTTAAAAATGAACAAACACACACATGCGCACACACAAACAAACTCAGACCAAGGCCATGGACTATGGCAGACCCATATGAGGTTGTCTTTCTTTTACTATTGTATGAGCACAGCATAACAAAACCAATTCAACATAATTTACCCTAAGCACATTTTAATCAAATTACAAATGTGCCAGAGAAAATCAAACAGAAATCAGCCTAAAATGCATTTGGATAATTCACAATTCTTTTCAAAACATTGAGTTTCATTCACTGACTCCAGGCATCCTTCCAATGTACTAATGAGCAAGTGTTTACGGTTCTTGTGTTTTCACCAAACCGTCCACATAATTACTAACTGCCAGATTGTCATTATGCTGTGCAGTGTTAAAAAAACTTCAAAAACTATCCTGTGAGAATTATGCCATTTTTAACTAACTACTACTACTACTACTACTACTACTACTACTACTACTACTACTACTAATCATAATATAATGTAATAACTTTGGAGATGTGATACTGACAATGAAGAACAGGGCTGGCATTTAGAGTTGACTGTATGGTGGCACTGACTGTCGTGTATGTCCACGCACACCCATTCCTGCTGCCTTAGGTTTCAGCCAGTGGGTTCATTTGATATTTATATAATTTGATATTCCAGTCATACCATCGACTGTCATGACCTTTACAGAGGACCTGCTCATAGTGGACCCACCTTCAAATCCCCCCCAACTCTGAAAAAGGTCTCCCCCTCAAAAATGAAAGATTTGGCCACTTCACATACAGTGACTCCAACCTTGTGTCTTTCTTAAGGACACCCCAAGTGTGATATAGCCATAAATATCTAGCTATTTGTTTACATATTTATGCGTGAGTGAGTTAAGTATGTGAGTTTTATGGCAAATCCTAAAATCCTCTTCTTAAAAACGAACAAAACACAAGCCAACAACTAGTTAATTTGTCCGCACACATGGCACACACCCTCCTCTTGCTGCGTTCCTATCTGCAGTTTTCCTGATGTCCTTATTCTTCATTCAATGCCACTGGGTGTGGTTCCCATGGCTTTGGGCCTTTTGGACTGGTTGATCTGGTTCCTGCCTCCACCACCTCTATATATATATATATAAATATATATATATATATATATATTTACAACAGGAGGTCAGGAGGTGGTCGTAACTTAATTTTGTCCAAATCGTCGGATGATAGGCTAATATTAAGTACTGTTATTTGTGTTTTTGTACTCGGCTCGATACATACATATGTCCAGGCCCCGAAGTGCTTGCATCATTATCTGGACACTGAGCCTGCTCTCCACAGTGGGGGGCCTCATAAGCCCCGGATAAGAGTGGAATGCTTAATGTGTGCTGTTGCTTTGCATTACACTAAGGAGGAAGGTGCTTTCATGGTGGGCAATACTTTTGCTGATGTTACGTAGAAATGACTTGACTATCCAAATACCCAATAGTCCATGGTCAGTTTAATTGCCTAGAAAAATGGCATATTTACATATTGGGGTCATGTGAATGAACATTTCGTTTTCTTTTTTCTTTTTTTGCAATCCCAACTCAAGCTCTTCTTATTTTCTCCCACAGCAGCAACTTTGCATTGTGCCCCTACTGTTATCCTGAATGGTGTGGAGTGTTTTGTAAATTAAAGAAAGCTTTAATTTCTGTTGTTTTTGCTGATGTTGATTCACAGTGGCACTACTTCAAAACATCTTTCTCTCTTGCTCGCTCTCTCTGTGGTAAGCATTTTGTAAATGAAATGATTTATTCAGTTTGGGTGCGCCCACAATCAAATCAGCAATTATGTAGTTTCAGATTTCATGTTTATTTCAAGCTGTGACAAGCTCGTCTGTCATGAGAGAAGTTTTGGCATGATTAAGCATATATTATCGCTCTAGCATGACAACTCTACAAATAAAATCTCAATACAGGAAATAGTTGGCTCTACGGGTATAGGTTCTCGTTATAGATTACTGGATCACTGCTATAGATGGATGGCTATTGTTTGGTTGACAGGGGTTGTTATTGGTTCATTGGTACAAATTATTGGTACAAATTAGAAATGAAGTTGCGTCTAATCCATAGTTTCCTCTTCGAACTGCTGAGACAAACGTTGACACTGGGGAAATCAGTGGTCCAATGGAGAGGAGATGGAGAAAATACAGTCTTACCGTGATGTTCCTTATAATAGGATTATATAACGCAAGCTGTATATTGGTATTTGTGTTGTACTTGGTACTTGTGAACTTATTTATGATTTTACCTCAATAATGGTCTGATTAGATGATGCTATGGTTGAAAAAAATATTCTAGTACCAACAATTGAAAAACAATACCGACAGTTGTGGCCTAAAGTCTACAATATTATAGTACTTCAAGTATTTCAAGTGTTATCACCATCTACAATAATATTGATTATCCTATCATATTTAGTAAACATTGTGCTCATACATCCACTTTGTATCCAAAGCTGCATCTTAAAAATTACAACCCACACCAACTGTTATTGACCGAGGCGAAGGTAGGTTCCCTGTTGTTAAGTCTGCTGTTGCTCTGATGCTGAAATAGGCTCTGCATCGCATGCAACTGCCCAGAGGCAACACACACGCACACACGCACACGCACACACACGGGTGTGTGGACAGAACTCAGGTATTGGCCATCTGTGTGCTATTTAGACCAGTCCCAAAAGCCATGGCTGCTTAATTCAAAAACTGTCAGAGAGTGTCATTAGGTGCAGCCATTTTGAAGCTTCAGATTTAATTAGCCACAGGAAGGCCCACATTACCCTCAGGATTAATGTCAGGTTTTGTGGTTCAGTGCCACAGAAGTGGACTGCAGTACCATGACTGAGGCTCAACCTCTTGTTTAAATACACACTAAACCATTAACGATTATGTAGGCCAAGGGGAAGCCTTTAAATAGCCCCAATGAATTATTGTACATCGACGTTCTTACACCTCAAATATTATTCCTCCTCCTCCTCCTCCTCCTCCTCCTCCTCCTCCTCCTCCTCCTCCTCCTCCTCCTCCTCCTATCACTCCCAATCATCCCAGTTGCGCTGTTGGAAGAAGAACTTTATAACAAGCCTTCCAATACAATGTCGTAACTGGGGGCAGGATTGTCCAGCAGGTAGAAGTTAGGCCAAGATGCTTAACAAGTTCTACCATGAATGAGCAGATTCATGGTATAACTTGCTATGAATAAAATAGTAAGTGGCTATGGAACAAAGTATATACTAAATAGTAGGTAGTAGGGTGCCACGGTGTGTGTGTATGTGTGCGTGTGCGTGGCTGCATATGTGTGCATGTGTGTGCCTGACACCAAGCCATGCCATGCCTTTTCTTGTCTCAGGATGCGTAGGCCAGTGGTTCTCTGTGTGAAGGAAGACACAGAGAGCTGAGTCAGAGCATGGAGAGAGTAGATTCCAGCACCAAAACTCACTTAAAACCTGCTGAGTCATCGCTCTGTCCTGCTTTAATAAGGAAGCACAGCCTCGTGAGCGGCCAATCATGTCCCCTGCTTCCTTTTTCCTCTCCTTCCCAGGTAGTGTTTCGCTGTGAAAATACCTTGAATCCAAAAAGGCATAGCGCGTCGCTTTGTGCCGGGCTGCATGGGGATTTTAGTGTCATATTGTCACCCCCCCCCCCCTCTCTCCTGTCAGCTGTGCGGAGCTTAACCCGGCAATGTATATTTTAATTTCTTTCTGCAATTTTGCTACATCATGCTGACATCCTCCCAAGGCCAGGGGCTGTGAATGTAATGTATTCTGTCCTCCTGTGGGTTGGCTGCATGTGTGTGCTGTGTGCATGTGTGTGTCTGTTCGTTGTGTGGGTGTTTTGTGGTGATGGCGGTGTGGGTGGTAGGGGTGGAGGGGGGCGGGTGGAGGGATGTATCCAACCTCTGTGTTTCATCACTCAGCCACTCATCACAGTGTCACCATGTGCTGGCATGTCAGGGTTCCCAGCATGCATTGCCAGTGGTGAGGGAACATGGAGCCTGTTTCCCTGCAGCTCCTAATCAGAAAATGATTGCGAGCCATCCTGATTCATGGTGCAGTCTGGTTGTCATAATGTATAATGTCAGCTTCAGAAGCACTCATTCCAGGTCAAAATGTAAACAGCTATACCTGGCTTCTGGGATGTTCTTGATTATTGTACAGATTCCAGAGCTGACCTTCCACGTTTTAGTTTTCTTTACAGATCTCAGCAGAATAAGAACAAATGTTATTATATAGCCTCTATATATTTATATTAAGATAATATATAAGTGTGGAAAAAGGGATTTTTCACAAAACCTGTGGGAACCTCGGAAGAGATTAAAGTGGGAACACTACACTGCTGACTTGGCAGTGAATCCATATTTGCAATTAACCCTATTCCCCATAGGAGTGTAGGAGGAAAGTGGGTTGTTAGAAATCTGTGTGTTGCCATATAAAGTTCACATCACAACAGTGGACTTTGTGTCAGATATACATGTTGACGTATTGCCAAATTAGTATTAAACATATTTTATAAATCAAGTTAGCATCAATCATGGATGTGATTGATGTGTGAACCCAGTATGATGCTAGTTTGTGATGAGGCTAAGCCAATCTGAAAAGTCTCTCTTCCCTTGTTATTTTCATCCATATTATAAGGGTTAGTTATACACATTATGCTAAGAAAAGTATTAGATAATCATACAGGTCACATTTTCGTGACCATTATATCAAGGTTTTTTTTCAACCGTTTGCTTCAAATCTCTTATAATTTCAATTTTTTAAAGATTTACATAGGCCTAGTTCAACATCATCTCTGTAATGAACGTTATTTCCTGCTCGGCGCTAACTCTGGAATTACATAAAGGTTGGGGTTAACTGTCGTTAGCTAATAAACATTCAGCAAAGCTAGCGCTCATTCATGTTTTAAGCTGTTAACTTCTGTCCTACTGACTATGTTTTATATGTGAATTGAAAGAACCTCGACTCTCATTTACACAACAACGGAAGTGGCCTAATAAATTAAATGAGCCAAAAAATGTGAGAAACATTCGAATTCTAATTCACTTGGCCTGCTTAGCGATTCCCAGAGGGGTGCTGTTTAACAGTGCTTGAACCTTTAGCAATAAGCGCTATACAGCTCAATGCGGTGGAAAAATCCTCATGATGACTATTCTAGACTGTGAAGAAGCTCGTCGGCTAAGCTTTCTCCTCGAAAGCCTCCCCTGTGTATCGTCCCGAGATGTGCTGTAGCCAGCCACTGCAGAGCCTCCAATTACTGACCAAGTCCCACTCGACTGGCTTCTAACTGTGACTGGCAAATTAGAAAGGGAGAGCGACAGAGGGAGAGAGAGAGAGAGAGAGAGAGAGAGAGAGAGAGAGAGGAAAAGCATTTAAAAGCTGAAAGTTTGTTTGTGGTTCTGTAGGCTTCCAGGAAACCAAAGAAGACAGGCGTCAAGCAGAGTTTTAACAAGTGCAGTTCTTTAGCGAAGTGGGGAAAAAGGCACTTCTTTGTTCGGGAATTGGACATGCTCCAACCTCCAGCTCTATAGGATTTTCCTCCATAATCCACTGAGTATCTGATTTATGGTGCGCCTTAAAATGTTGTCTAAACTTCCTGAGCACAACCGTTTACCATAACTAAATCACATGGAGCTTGTGTGGGTGATCGTGTGTATGTGTGTTTCCATCGGGGTGACTAAAAACACCTGTGGCTGTGACCATGTAGATTTTGTACAGCGCGACAAGCGACGTGGTTAGCGTACTGTCGATCCTCATGGTAACCGCATCGTGAAGGTGATGCTGGATGAAGATAAGCCCCGACATCACCGCCGTTCACGCGACTGCTCATGACACAGCGAGGAGACGAGTGAGGCGTTCAGCCAAAAACCAACCAGGGTCCAAAATTAACTTTTAGAAATGTATCTTCTTACCCGCCAGAGTGGAACAATCGACCTGCCAAGCAACTTTTTAATATGTAACCCTGATTTTCTTTTACCTGCCCAAATGGTCGAATCCATCCACCATTGGCTGGTGGCAGGTGTTCATTTTGGACCTCTGCAACCGACTACCTCTGGGATCCAGAGCCAAGGATCTGTTGCTTAATTCACCAGAAAAGAGGGGGAAAAACCCAGACGGACAGCGTGTATTGTATTGTGTCATCCCAGCGCCTCTAAAACCACCTTCCACCCACATGTTATTCCTGTAGCTCCTCTATGCTGTTTTGACTTGCGATGGTGTTTTCCCAAGACAGGAGAGCATGTACTCCGGATGAGACGGGGAAGGAGGAGATGGGTTGACGGGTTGACATTGAAGCAAGATTATGCTGTTCCCTCCGAGCCGACTGAGACATTAAACAAGGAGCAGCGAGTTTGGGGAGGTAGGAGGAAGGCAGATGGGGAGGTTGTATGCGTGTGTGTTCGTCCACACAGGGCTTTTTCTGGAGGCAGAACAGACATCTGGTTTAACCATCACTACACTGGTGTGCCCTGGGTTTTAACCGACCAGGGAGGCCCATCATATCTCCTGTACACTTGACAGACACGGTTAAAATAATAAACTAATAAACTCATTTCTATAAAAAAAAGTCTTATAAATGGGAATTTCAATTTTGGATGATTGTTAAACATCATGATGACTGATGCATTTGTATCGCACACTGGTGTGAAATATTAATTTTTAAAACTTGTAAATTGTAACCATATGGGATGACATATTTAACATTTAGTTTTTCTCTGGGTGACGAAGGAATCGTCAGGCCAAGATATGGAAAGAATGCTGTGGTTTCCTTCATCTTAATCATACAAAAAGTGTATTCCTATTCCTTTCGTCATACAGCCTACTATTATAAGAAATTCAATTCATGCTTGGCTTGGTTCTGGGTCAATTTGGTTGAATCACAAGTTGCTTGTGTTCATGTTAGATTCCTGCTCAGCTTATCATTGTGTTGGGAAATTATGTACTTACCAAAAGCAGTAGATGTTTTAATATTTTTTTCTACCAGTTAATGTTATTCTTTCCTGCTTAGGTATGAGTAAATATTTGTTTTTCTTTTTTCTCGTAGATATACTTTTGGACTCCTTCGCTTTACAAAGGGTCATCATTAAAGAACCTTTAAAGCTCATGTGCAGCTGGCTAATTACATTCTGGACGATGGAAAATATTATGTTTGTGTTACGAGTGCAGACAAATCGCTATGAAAACAATCTAGGGGTGTTTCATGCATGTCAGTACTATCACAAGTACATTAGTGTGTGTGTGTGTTGTGAATATGCATATAAAAGCAGGCAAGGGACTGAATGCTATGAGATGTGACATGCGACCCCTGAGATGGCGGAGGATTAATAGCCTCCAACGTGCAGGTTCGGAGAGCAATGGGAACCGGTAATGAGGAGCTCCACTAAGAGTTCATCCATCTGCACTTCCGGGTCCACACCGTGATCCAGCTGTAGTCGTGCTGCCAGATGTGGAGCCACCTGTGGAGTGAGAGAGAGAGAGAGAGAGAGAGAGAGAGAGAGAGAGGGAGCACACTTGGAAATGTTTTCAAGTAGTGCGACTGCGAAGTAAGACATACAGAAAAAAATGAAGGAAAGAAAAAATTTAAAGAAAGAAAGAATAAAGTCAGTAAGAAAGTAAGAAAGAAAACTTTCTACCCTGGACTGGCGCTGACACAGCGCTCACTCCAATGGCACAGGGAACAGGATACGACTGCCGAGGGCACCCTTGGTGGTATCCACGGTGATGGTTTCCAGGGTGGCAGGTGTGCTGGGTGCCATGACAGGTTGCCTGGGAGCGAGGGGTGCCACCTTGGAAGTCCCTTCAGAGAGCCCAGTCAAGAAAAGGTGAGACATTGAAAAAAGTCAGTGTTCTCAAATCTTGAAGCCAATTACAGAACCAGTCTGTTTGAGAAGGACCACAAGGCAGCTGAAGAAGTGAAGGAGGCAGGAGTGAATATTAGCCTGTTTCATGAAAAGAAAGAACACACTGGGGAGTAATTAGCAACTGCGCACATTTTGATTTGATTAGGAAATGTTTTCTTTTTCTTTTTTTGTGCCCTGACATTCAAAAGGCCACTCTCAAGCATTGGCCTATCTTCATGTCTGTATCTGAAAGTTTTCCCACCTGTCAAATCAGAGCACACTTCAGACCAGCAGAACTAAAACTAACTCCTCCCTGCTGCTCTCTCCCTGCAGCAGAGGCCCGCTCCCCTGCAGGGTTGACGTGGCCCCTCCTGGCTGCACCGTGTCACACAGAGAAGGTAAGACGAGAGAGCTGCTATTGAACATCACGAGGGGCCAGGCATGGCATGCTGTTGTGCCACCTCACTGCTCTCTCTCTCTCTCTCTCTCTCTGTACACCAGCATGAAAACACAAGGTCAAAAACATCCAAGGCTCGGTTGCTCCATGTGCCAATCTATTAGATTTCCAGATGCGCTGCTTTTCACTAGGATCGAATCCTGTCAATGCCAACCAGATTAAAAGAATGGGTGAGGGGGTGAGGATGGTCAAGGGGAGGGTGGGGTGGAGAGGGGTCAACAGGGTTATGTTAGAATAGACTCATGCTTCTGCTGATGTTGAAAGTGTTTGAAAAGGGGCAGGTTTGACGGCAGGAAGTGACACCCTCACCATCCTATGATGATGATGAGTATTTATTGTCCCCAGAGGGAAATTTGTTCCACATACATACACTGTCATGTCAGAAATTGGACACACACCATAACATGTAAGAACATGTAACACAAAAAGAAACAGTCACAGAAAACAATATATGACAGGACACCATACAACAGAGTGTGGCAAATAAATCAGTGAGGCTTGTTGAGGATTTCAATGGCTGATGGAACTAAACTCCTTTTAAAGCGGACCCTTCTGTATCTGAGTGTCCGATATCTACGTCCAGATGGGAGGAGCTGGAAAAGGTAATGGAGAGGGTGCTCAGTGTCCGAAACTATTGATCTGGCAAAGCGGGCTATTGCTCGGTCATTGAGTTCTGAGATGTTTGGTGTGGGGGTGCCGATGATTTTGGATGCAATATGGGTGATTTTGAGGAGCTTATATGAAACACTTGCCCATACAAAAAGAATGACATCAAGGCTAATGGTGGTGGTAGAGAAACTGTCTGTGTTCCTGTAAAATAGAGTCATTTTTCAGCATTTTAGTGATGTTCTTTGGCAGGTCTAGTATCAGGACTTGTAATTTGGCTTGTACTTTTAATTTCACAGTTGGCCATTTTAAGTCAGTCAAACAAAATGTGGGAGGAATATGGTTTGTTACAATGACCAATATAATACAAATGTTACAATTTACCACTCAGCATATTAGTGACATAAACTAAATCTAAATTAATCTATTGTACTAGCAATGCTTTATGGGACTTTAGACTATTTAGAATATGGACTTTAAACCTGTAGACATTTAAAACCGTTGAATAAACCCAGAATTAAACAAAATACATTTTAAAAAGCCAGGCTATTTTGCTTTAATCCATGTCCCCAGGCTAAACTTATCTCTACATTCTCACATTTTTAGTTTTACTTTCAAAACAAAGGCGTTGAAATCGCTCAAGGGGGCTTTTTTCCTATGAACCGAATTACTATGAATATGTGTTCCATTTATTATGCTAAATATTTCTTGCTCTTAATCCCATCCATCCATTGAGCCCTCTTAACTAATTCATTATCTAATTGATGAAATCTGGTCACTTGATAACAATTCCCCCCTCCCCCCTGGCTCCCCTTCCATCCGCCAATCAGGGCTTTAAACCTGTAAGAACAGCTCCATTCCCTGTCTCCACCCGGCTGGCACACGGGAGAAGTTTACCTTCGGGGCTTTCTGCCAGAAAGGGCTTTCTGCCTAACCCTAACCAAGTAGTTGTGTTGCCTAAACCTAATCAAGTAGTTATGTTGCCTAAACACAACTACTTGGTCTGCTTAATGCCTGTCTTTACCAAACACTTGAAAATAAGTCAACTAAGTCTAAAAATAATACAGGATACAAACACTGGTCGCCAGGGTGAAAGTCCTGTGTTCTCATCCACCACGACCTCCTGCCTATGTGTACTTTGTCGCTCTTTATACTACATGACCTGACTTCCTGAAGCCTTTCTGGCAGAAAGGGCTTTCTGGTAGGAAGCACAAGCACACATCCGACTCCTTGTAAAAATGATGGAGGCGCTGGGTCTTGGGAAACTTTCCACTCAATTTCACTCATGTTGTCACTTCTGATTCCATGATGGTGAGGGCATATGGAAGATGGCAGGGTTGAAAGTCGATGGAGACAGACAGTCAGACAATCAGACAGTCAGACAGACAGTCTTGTGGATGACAAAGGCCCGGCCCATGGGATGGTGGACAGTGTTGTTCCCTGCCATCTGTTTCTGCAGGCCGCGGCCCAGCGGCACTCTGCTGAACTCATAGGAACCAGGGCCAAGATAGCAGTCCCACTATGCCGCGTAAAGGGCACTGCGGCATGCCGTTCACATCAGCGTCCACGTAGGCGCCTTATACCTTCCTTTGTGACTTCAGTGTAAAACGGTTGAGATTTTACTCTGCCCCCCGCCCCCGCCCCCTCCCCGACCCCCCATCTGTCTGTGCCCATGGGCCATCTGTCTGTCTCCGTATGCATGTGTGTCTGTCTTGCATGTTTGTGCCGTTGTGCTAACTCAACAGGTAGGAGGTATTGAAAGATGTCTGGAATGTCATTTTTGAGCGATGAAGTTGCAGAATGCAGATCACAGCAGTATTAAGACACTGAGTGAATCAGAGAATTTACGTATGTGGGAAAGCTGAACGTTTTTTTTTTTTTTTTTTTTACTCACTGTGTCGTCCGATTGGAGCAAGATGAAGTCGCGTCAGTGTTGACATGGCACTTGAGGCAAATGGCATATCGCTTTCTGTTTGAGTGTGTTACCCAAACAGCTCTGGAATGTTATGAGAGCAATGGGGTCTCATCGCTCAAACCATTTATGAGGAAACCTTACAAAGGGCCCCGAATTACTCTCTCTCTCTCTCTCTCTCTCTCCCTCTCTCTCTCTCTCTCTGTCTCGGCTGTCACCCTCAAGAAAAGTGAACATGTCGTAAATCACTGCGGCAGCTCAGTGTTTTGGCGAAGTAGCCTTGCCGTTAGCCAGTGTCATTTACTAGGCGGTTCTTTTTTTTGAGGTAAAGGGCCTTCAAATCACACACAATGTTTTTTTTTCGGTGGTGTGTTTGTCGCAGGAGATGAATCAAAGAAGTTGGATGTTGGATGGACGAATAGGAAGACGTCTACAGAAAAGCCACCAAAGGACCAGACCACAGAGAGTTCACTAGGGGAACCGCGACACAGCCTTTGTCCAGACTCTGAACCCTGTGGAATTCACTTAATCCCTTCAGCGTGGAACGTAAAGGCTTTCCTTTCCGTGCTTCGAGGATGTGAACCTGAACGTATTTGCAATAACCTCCTTATTGTGCTTACATGCACGTTTTTCTATACAATGACTCGCTTTGTGAAATGGTCGACAGAGAGGTTTCAAAAGAGAGCAAAACGTGGGCCATGTTCTGAGTGTCATAAGGACACAAGAAAGATTACCTAAATTAAAAATAGCTAGTTAGAAATACCAGCAGTTTGAACTTCAATCACTGCAGTCATCTCCTTCTCTCCCGATGGCCTCTCCTATCATTTGCTTTTTTAAGTTCACCTATGGAACCTTCCTGTGTATGTGTGCATGCATGTATGCTTGTGTATGCATGTGCATGCATGTGTGTGCATATGTGTGTGCATACGTGAAAATCCCAGAGCAACTTGGGGGCTAAAGAGGGCGGATTATTTTTCCGCGATGCTCTTTGTTTGAAGAAAACGGTGTTGATTGACAGCTCAGCTCCTGGCTCCCTCTCTTCCAGGGTTCAGCGTGAAGGCCTGGTTAATGAGGTCGGCTTCAGGGATTACAATCAGACGGAGAGAGACGAGGGAATATTAGGGGTCTTGTGTGTCAGGCCCGGACAGGAAAACCTCCCAGTGGGGGCGGTGTCAAAATGAGCTTTTTAGCTTCCGCTTGGTTCACCATGTACCACAAAAAAACATTGACCTATGGCACGGCTTTAAAGATGTCTCATGCCCATGACAGCTCATAAAGTACAGGAGTTATGGTGGGAATACTCATTATGGACACAGATTGGGAGGCACCGGTGGTACAGGGTACAAATTATCTTTGTCAGCGGTTTTGACCATTAAAATGCTCTGCTTTGTAACCTTTCACCTCACCCTATTAATGTAGCCCAACGGCGGACTTCAAGCCAGAAGACAGAATTCCTGATTTACCTTGAGAAGTATTAATGGATATGGGGGGGGGGTGTTGACATTGTCCAACCTAGAGAGCGCTAGAGTCACCTCCACTGTCCCATTTAAAAATAAGGAAAACAGAGAAAGTAATGAGAGATGGAAAGAAAAACATGTCCACCAAAACAAAAAAAGAGAAAAGCGAGAGAGAGAGAGAGAGAGAGAGAGAGAGAGAGAGAGAGAGAGAGAGGGCGATGGAGAGAAAGAGAGACAGGGAAAGAGAGAGAGAGAGAGAGAGAGAGAGAGAGAGAGAGAGAGAGAGAGAGAGAGAGAGAGAGAGTGATGGAGAGAGAGAGCGGTCAACCCAGGCGGGGCAAGCGATGTGACATATGGAAGCCATCACAGGCTGGACTCCCCATCTGTGTGGGTCTGCCGGCACCTACCCCTCACTGGTCACCATGGGATTAATCCACCAAAGAGGATCCACAGTGGATGGTGAAAAGATAGAGCTGGACCACCCCTTCAGGGCGCAAGGGGTTGTCGGGTTTGGAGGGTGGGTGTGGGGGGGGGGGGGGGTGGGGGGGGGGATTCCTCTTGCGAGGAGGAAAGCAGACACTGTTTCTGGGAGTGATCGGAAGATGGTCTGGGTGGTGGTGGTGGTGGTGGGGGGGGGTGCATGATATGAGTGTTTACAGAAAACAGGTGGTTGGGAGCTCAGTCGCTTTCAGACGACTTAGGAAGGCTCAATTTCTCACATTCCAGTGTGCCACAGATTCCCCGTCGCCGCTTGGCAACCCGTCCATCGCTTCCTGTTTCTCGCCACAATGACACGCATATCATGTTGATGTAATGTGATGTACAATATGATAATTGTTAATGGAATAGTACACCATGGTCAACACCATCTGTGGCTTTAAGAGCCAACCCAACTTTGCCTTCCTGTGCGGAATCCATTTTTATTCATGCCTGTTTAAACGCCCAGATCTAATTATCAGAGAGCCTAATAAACTGCAGTGAAACTAAATGAGAGGCATAATTGAATAAGGAAATTACCTTTTTCTATCTTACTTCTCATGTTTGCGTTGTGGAATTAGGCCCTAAAGGAATGCATTAAAATGCCTCATTACTAGACGGTGTGTTAAGTGGCAATGTAATTTAGTATTCTCATTGAACACATTTATTCATAAGCACACATGCACACACTCACACACGCACACGTACACACACACACACACACTCATCAGCAACGTGAATAATTGTTAAACCCCTCCAGTGATGCTTGGGTGCGCTGCTAAATGGCATTGCATGCAAAACCTTTTGGTTTATTTGATCCTTTGTCATTGTGATACAACTTTCTATAAGATGACAGGTAGTCCAGCAGTTTCAGTGTACAGTGACTAACAACCCAAAGGTTCTGGGTTTGAACCTCAATGTCTACAGTCAACCTGTAGGCATCCTTGAGCAAGAAGCCCTAATTCCTACCTTTTGTATTAAAAAAAAGGAGATTCACTGTACGTTGCTTTTTGATAAAAGTATCTGTAATTAAAAGAGTATGGTATTATTATTCTACTGAGTATAAATGAAACAGAGGACCCATACCTCATGTCTTTTTAGGTTTCATAAATGCCGTCTGCCATCCTATTCTCAAACCCTACTGAGTGGAACAGTCCACGTTTTTATTGGGGGAAAATGTATCGTAAGGTGGTAAATTATTCACCAGCCCATTTCAGTTGGTCCTGGTGGTATGCTGGCATGCTGTGGGGGCTGAATCAGTCTCAGAGAGAATGCTGTATAGCCTTTTAATGTGCAACAACACACTCACATGCACACACACACACACACACACACACTTGCATGCAAACATATAGATACAAAGGCATACACCCAGACATACACAAACAATACCCACCGATATAAACACACACCTATACAACATATAAAGGTAGGTTGCAGGATAATGTTGTGGGGGGTCCTACCTGTTCCATAACAACCTTTATCTAAATTCACTGTATGTCTTCTAAATAGTCATACACATACACTTACATACATACTTGTGACAGCTTGCAAACATATGTGTGCGGGCACATATGCAAATACACACAGGTATCCTTCGTGGAAGGGTATAGATAGGCATCGAATGCCTATTTATCCAAAGACCACCACCACCGTGAAGGAGTTCACGTCCAGCGGATACAAATGAGGGCCCTGCTTTAAACTGCGAGTAACCGAACCAATGGCAACATGTGATTTTGCGTGACAGTGCGGTCAGGTCCCTCGGGGGGCCCCGGCCCGGACGCTAGGTCAACACAGCCCGGGGGGGGGGGGGGGGGGGGGGGTGGTGGGGTGAAGGGGGGGGGGGGGGGGTCTCATCTGACAGAAACACCTAAACACAGACACCCTGCACACCTGGGAGTCATTAGGGAACGTTCACGCACAGAGCCGCAGAGTTAGAGCAGTTAGACTGGATTTGTTTTATCTGCATTTCGTCCATCCTGCTGCTCATCCATCTCCAGCGGTGGGAAGCGAGGGGAGGGTGGGGCTGAGGGGAGGGTTGGTGAAGGTGTGTGTGTGTGTGTGTGGGGGGGGGGGGGGGGGGTTGGGTGGTGTCTCTACAAGCCTGACTAATGTGGTTCAGATAGCGTGCAGGCCGATGATGGTACAGCGCCTTGATCCAGGTCTGAGCTTTGTTTGTTGTGGCGGCTTTACCTCTACTGATCTCTCCCTCCTTCCCGCCTTCCCTCCCTCTCTCCTTCCCTCCCTCCCTCCCTCCCTCCTTCCTTCCCTCCCTCCCTCCCCTCCCTCTCTCCACCCAGCCGTCTCCTTGCTCTGCTTTAGTAACCCAGCAGAATGGGAGCGCAGCCTTCCAACCTTCCAGCCTTTTTTAATTTGTTTTTTTGTCCGATGGCCGTCCGAAAGGGCACAGAGACCACCTTCCCCACCACCATCACATCCTACCCATAGACTGAAAAATATGGACATAGCGTCCATGGCAGCACCCGTTGTCTTACGCGCAACCGTTTTGAGGGTGTAGATTTGATAATACATTTGATAATAAATATAAAATATATAAAATACATAATGTGGAGATGAACTGAGATCCTAACTGAAGGAAGAAAACAATGTTTCTGCTTTGTACTACGAGAATGAAGTCACAATTTTTCCTGTTGACTAGGTGATGTGTCTTTCTGCGTCCAACCACCGCGAGCTACCTATAGGCTGTTATAGAGGAACTACACATTAGTCGCTTCCGCCCCCCCAGACTTCACACACACACACACACACACACACACACCTAACAGGATGTAACATGGGCCTAACCTCACGTCCAGCACGGTCACCGTCCACGCTAATCAGGAGCCGCCATCATCGCCAGGATGTCTGAGCTACTTGTTGTTTGTGTGTTCAGTTGTTTGATTTGTTGTTTGTTATTAGGCATCGATGTTCTGGAAAAAAAATTAAAAAGAGAGGGGGGGGGGGTTCTGATCGGGCTCCACACAGCTGGAGGTAGGGTGTGTGTGTGGGGGTGCGTGTGTGTGTGTGTGGGGGTGCGTGTGTGTGTGTGTGTGTGTGTGTGTGTGTGTGTGTGTGTGAGTGTGTGGGGGGGGGGGGGGGGCGTGAGGTCGGGATGGGGAGAGGGGTGACACAGCACACTTTGGTACAGTAATAGAGTCATCGATCAACAGCCTCCATTAAAACCCCCCTGACAAGCCAGCTGAGGCCTCTCCAGTGGCCATGACGACCACTCTCAAGGTTGACAGTTTTTTTCTCAGGAAGTAGCCAGAGAAATACCTGGTGTTGTGGCAGAATCACCCTGTTGGTCTTCTGACTCATGTTTTCTCTCGCCGGGGGCGGGCAGGACGTTGTATTTCATATTTGTTGGGCTCTTGTTGTCCAGGAAATATTGGCTGGAACCAAACAGCCCAACGACCGTAGTGACCATCTTTGGCTGGAGCGGTGGACTCTGTACTCGTGATGAATTAGCCGAGCACACATTTGCTAAGTCAACAGAGCGCAAACACCACAGCGCTGTCCGAGGCAGATGTCCTGTACTGTAAAAAGTCTGGAGAAAGCAGAAAAATAATGTTCCTGCTCCTAATTTATAATTCTCCATTTTTGTTTATCCGTTTTTTTTCATTAGGCCACAGATTGTTGCGAAACATGATTTAAGGGAAAACATGGTATGGTAATTTCATTTAGATTGTACACCTTGCTGTTTTATGAAAGCATTAAAACTGGAAATGTGAAAATGTATCTCTTTTTGTGGTTCTTTCTTACTGGTGCTAAATGTAGTTGGTGTGATTAGTGAAGATATAGCCGAAACAGACAATAAACTCACTGGAAAAAAAGAACAAAAGTCTTATGGTGGAGATAGATAATAGATTTCTAATGTTTTGTAAATCTATTGAGTATTCAACCTGAAGATTATTTTGACACGATTATCGATAAAACACGTGAAGTGAAATGTTTATTTAGCCTTTGTTTAACTAGGCAAATCATTAAGAACACATTCTTATTTGCAATGGCAAAGGCAAAGCCTCTTCAGGAAAAGGGGCTCAAAATAAATGTCAAAAGTTAAAAGACAGCAGCAGACATCCAAACATTTCCAACACACCCACTAATTACATACAATCACAATAAGCCTGACATAAATGACATACAGTGTAGCACACAAGCATCGGGCGTGCAGCTAGTTTGCAAACAGCAGCATCAGGCCACACAACAGCAGAACAAGAATAGCATACACAAGCAGTAAGACAAACAGTCAGGCAAAAGAGCAGCAGCCATAGAGCAGGAACATGCATGAGACAACAGTAAGCAGCCGACAGACAAGGGTGAGGGAATATTAGCGGGTTGGGAAACAGCTGCATGTATCCCTGAGAGTCCTTGAAAACTGACTTGGGGATAAAATTGTCCAGTTTTAGTGTTTTTTGCAGTGTGATTGTCTGGCTGCAGCAGCCAGGAATGAAGACAGACCGCGTATAATGTTTGTTTTGGGAACTTTCAACAGAATAAGTTGAGCAGATTGTTGTAGGCAGCAGATACAAGGTAGGAAGGGGGGGGGGGGGACAAACCGAGGGGGGTTTTGTAGATTAGTATAAACCAGTGTGTATATATATATATATATATATATATATATATATATATATATATATATATATTTATATATATTTATATATTTATATATATATATATATTTTAGGGGGCGTTGTTGTTAAAGGGGAACTTCAGGATTTTTCAAGAGATGCTGGTGGCGTTCCTGTAGGTGCTGTAGGATCTGTTGCTGCCCGATTCCGGCGATCTTAATGTGTCCAGGGATGATATCTCGGACACTAAACAAGCCTGTGTCTCCATGTCAGAGAATTTCCCCCCTCTCTGATCAGCAGGGCTATGCTGGAAACATTCTTTCATGTCCCCAAAATAAATTGGAAGAGGTGGCCAAGACCACAGGGACCAAACCACTATCCATCGAGTAGGTGTATATATATATATATATATATATATATATATATATTAGTGGTGGGCATAGATTAATTTCTTTAATCTAGATTAATCTAACTGTAGTCTTGAAATTAGTCTAGATTAATCTAGATTAAAATGGCTCATTTGAATTCTGTCGAAGGCATTCATAATATGCGTGTGCTACCTAAATAATGACTAAAAATAAGTCTGCGCGATTGTTGACGGGGGTGGGGGGGGGGGGGGGGGGGGGGGGTGCGCGATTGTTGACTGGAGGGGGAGAGGTGCGCCGGGCAGAGGACGCAGCCGTTCTGCAGCGCAGCCGTTCCGCGGCTCACCTTCCTTGGTGGAAATCCGGTATAGACCCAGCTCCCAACCCAACTTTGAGAATAGATTAACGGCGATAATTTATTAATCGGCGTTATCGCAGCGCGTTAACGCCGATAACGGCCCACCACTAATATAAATATAAATATATATATATATATATATATATATATATATATATATATATATATATATATATATAGATGTTTACATTGCATTTCATTTCTTTACCCAGAATTGTCTCTGATTGAGTAATTACAGCTGCATAATTTAGTTTGGCTTCATACTTTTCACAAAGCCTTTCCTCTCCTCCAGTGCACAATTGTGGCCAACCGGAGTGGAGTGGGCGCTCAAAGGAGAGCACCTTGGTTGTGGCAATAGACGAGCGTTGCCTAGCTGCATCGTCGCTGCCATCAGAAGCAAGTACCCTTCTCCCGCTGGCACTAACATTGGGTTCAATTATCTGATATCATTCTGGGATAAGCACAGAATATAATATAATAGCAAAGTGTGTTTCTGTGTCTTTATTTCAAATGTCTGAATACAATCCCTGTATAGAACAGAATAATAAATGTTTTACAAGTGGTGGCCGGTCTCTAGTTCAGCTTCACTATTGTTTGAACCTTGACATATGTTGACCCAGTCAACCTTCTTATCAGGCCTTTGAACAGGAGCGATGTTGTAGTCAGTGTCATAGTCTTCAGGACACACTGCATGAGGTCATGACAGAAGGCCTGCTTGGTGCGTTCCTAGATGGGCTTTACAACCCATCGTTGACTAGGTAGTGAATAGGTCGTATAATAGATAAGTAAGAAAATGACATTTTGATTATTATTCTGTTATTATGAATATCAACTTCTGAAAAGGGTAAATTAATCTATATAGATATTTTATAATCAATCATGACTGAGTTCATATTTTGCACATAATGGCTTATTGATTGATTGCTTTTGTCGTTATCCTGCCATGCTTTTGTGTGTACTGATGCCAGGTTAACACAATAATGTTGGTCTGCAAGCCTGAGCGTATGGACAGGAGTCCATTTGTAGCACAACTACAACTTCTGACTCTTGCGATATTTCAGAATTATACTTGAAGGAGAGTTGGTTAGACACAATAACAAACAGACCGGATCAAGCGAAAGGAGAAGAAAGACAAATGTTTTTTATTCCTCTGTAGGGATCCTTTCCATAATGTTGTCCGACACTTATAAAACAATAAACTTATTAAAACAATCTGAGCCTGTCAGTGGCGAAACAAGCACTTTTAGAGGACGTACATTGACAGGCGCCTTTGTCCCAATAGTTTTACATTGCTGCCGTTTCGCGGCTGATGGCTGATGCAATCTCACTCAATACTGGACCAATTTCTAAAATTGTTGTCTGCATTAGTCCCTGAGACCCAAAATGATGGGAAAATAGGGTCCAGGTTGAAACATTTCCAATTTAACTCTCTGTGCTTTAAGCCCTTGAGAACTCAGGCTGAGATGGAGCAATTATGTGCAATTTCGGCTCTCCAGTCTATCTCCAGCAATCACCATGGAGATATTTAAAATGTGGTTAAAATGAAAAAACAAAGCAGACGCAGGAAGTGGGACCGTGTTCCTTCTCTCTGGTCTCCCACTCCTCTGAATGATTTACAAACAAACCCACGTCTCCCAGCTCTGTATCCGCTATTCATGTTTTAAATCACAGCATGTACTCTAATTGAAAGTGAATTATAAGTTAATCAGTAACACTCTGAATAATGCGGCCTTTTGGCAGGCAAACACACACACACCCCTTCCCCCCCTATCAAGCCTGCTCAATAACTACACTGTTGTCACAACACATGGCGGAAAAAGTCTATCGCCTCCCCCACCCCCTTCCTCAAGTGTATACCCTATCTCTGACCGGTGATAGGGACCCTATTCAACAGAGCCTATCTCCCCCCCATCTGCCGCATGTCGACGGGCATCCTATCCTGCATTCCTCTCCCTTTTGTTCGCCGAGCGAGGGGAAGGACATAATGAGGCCTCCATTCACTTTGACATCCTAGGAAAGTCCGCCTCAGCTCCCCCGCACCTGCTACCTGTGAGCCGCATGGACTCGCCGTCCGACTCCTGAACACCAGGTTGAGGATGTGTTGGCTGGAAGGTATGCGGGCTGACACACAGGGATGCGATGAGGTGCGGTAGCCCAGCGTGCGCTGAGGAAGTGGTTAAAGAATGTCCACTTGGACGGCGTGGACCTCAACATCCACCTCGGGCCCGCCAAGAATGTGCCCATTGTTTTTATTGTTGTCCATTATGGATATTGAGCACCTGTAGACTTAATAAACTCTCCGTGCCTCAGTGAGTTGTTGTCTTTTTACAGGGGGGAGGGTTAAAGGTTGAATTTTTGGTGACAATGGTACCAGGAGTTTACATAACAGACATAATGTTTTTTTTATTATTGCCTTTTATTGTTATTTCATTGTGATGGTCATTGTGATGGTTATTCTGGTGAGTGTTTAGTCAAACCTATACTTACGTACTTGGAAAAATCCTTCCAGTTGTGTATGCAAGACAGAGAATGCCGGAAATGTGATGAGAACATTGATTTAATTGAATACTGATCTGTTACTAATGAATGGGCGATCTTAGAGCGTGTGTAAGTGTGCTATTAAAACATCTCTAGATGTGTGTAGGCATCTCTAATGATGGGTGCTTCGACGCTAGAGTGACTTTAGATGTGCAGGGAGGACTGTTGTTGATCACAGCTGTTATGATTAACTCTTTGATCATCTATATTGCCTCTGATCTGCACTGTCCAAGTGCATGTAGAGAAATAATTTAATGATGCGACTACTAAACCAGTAGGCAAAAAAATAGACTCCAGTTTTGGATATGAGATGTATATAAAAGAAAAAGACATCGAAGATGAAAGTCTGAATCGTAACTATTCAAAATACTCTTCTTATTGCATATACTGTCTGTCTATATGAATCTTTCCCTCCTCTAATACTACTTGAGATAACGAGTTTCTCTGCGATCTAACAGGAATCTCATGGCTAAAGCATTATGTCCACTCCCTTCCCGAGTGCTCTGTGCGGCTCCGTGCTACGCTAATGCCAGAGAGAGGTGCCCTGGAACTGACTCATCCTAATCTTTGCACCGAAAACCTGTAGGAGACGTCACCTCACTGGGGTTGTGAGGTCACGGGCCAGCGAGAGAACATGCTTTCCTCAAGCCAATCCGTCAAGTGTATTATCTTCTCCCAGCGCCTAAAGATGTATTCCACTAACTATCACAGCCTCCTATGTAGACGCTGTATCCCTCCCTCTTAACTGAACTTGACATTTAAGGCACCAGCTTTAGATTTGACTGCGGTATAGGTGCTCTCGCTGGGCTTAAGAAAACGTTCTCTAAGCACTGCAGGGAGAGGGAATGGCTGTTGCTGAAAGGTTAGATGTACAATCAGGAAATGCTGTAGGATGGCAGGGTCCCATCAAGGTTTACGATTGCCACACACACACACACCCACACAGACTGCGTCCTGTCTTTCCTTTTCCTCCATGACCGAAAATCAACATGGCACCCAACAGCGATGAACCGAGCTGAGGGCCCCAGACGAGCTCCTGGTTGATTTATGAGGACTATGCTTTTGTTTTTCCAAGGCGTTCTGCTTGTTTTTGCTTCACTTTGAGGGACTACGGGGTTGAGATAATGAATCAACAGAGAGGGCAGATGTCATGAAACCACTGGTCAGTCATCTGGTTTGACCATTTCTTCAATTAGACAGAGCAGATGCTCTCTCTCTCTCTCTCTCTCTCTCTTCCTGTCTCCTGCCCATTTGCTGCAGCTAAACCTTTTACCACCCAAGGGTGATTGATACTGTACTATAATATGTTGCTGAACAGTCTTGGTCTCCCCCTGTTCACCATATGCGAATAAAAGGGTTCAGTTGTGCGGTTGAGTCAGAAGATTTCTTTAGGATTCTCGGTAGATTAAACTGCAATTAAAATTCATTCAAACTGGATTCAACGCACAATTTCACCAACCATCAACTACAAAAAAAAACCATCAGGAAAAAAAATAGGGTATTGTGGAAATGGACCATGTGACACAACATAATTCACATTTTCTTTCACCTCAAATGATTCATGTGTTGCTTTCCATGCCAGCATCCCAGAAGCTATGTGTTTTTCTAACGCTGAGGAAGGCATTTGTTCAAAGGATTTAGACACTTGAGAATGGGGGAACAGCAGCCCAATCATTTGAAATAAAAAGATAAGGGTGCTATACAAGGTGGGCAATGGCTCAAAAACAAGGAGTGGACTGGTCTGAAATGAGCTATAAATAGCTTGTGTCACCAGAGTAGTGACAGCAAAGTGTTTAGATGGCCCAGGGCTGGTAGCAGGCAGCGGCTGCTCAATATGTTGACTGGGGTCAACCTGTGCGTGCAGATTGCTTTGCCTTCCAGTTTTCCGTCGGTCGCCGTGGAAACCCATAAAACGCCAGCACACGATGACAGGCGTCGCACTATTTTCTTCTCCTTTTCATTGCTTTCCAAGAAAAGTGTAAAAGTCATACCTTCATAGGTGCTGAAAAGCCCATAAATCATACAATTGGGTTTGTTTATTTTGATAAATACTATTGGTAGGTCTGTAAATATCAGCTTGTAAAATACATTTTTCGAAATGATGAAATTCAATGCTTGATGAACAAGGCAGTTTCGAGCTGGAAGGTACATTTTTTGTGAGGGTTTTTTTGTAATGTTTTTCAAAGTATTCGTATATCTCATCAGCACTGTAAATGTTTATCTCAAATACGTCTAAATATTCCAAAGATAAGCCCCTGTAACAAACCACCCTCTTTTAGGGAGTGTTAGCATGGAGGTTTTACAGTCAAGTAGAGCTTTTCTTGCTGAAGTTTTCCATTCCTAACTATCCCATATCAGCATCAAAAGGCAGCTTAAGGCTCCCTCTGACAACACCTCTGTTTTTTTCCCACTGTTCTCAGGGGCCACAATCAACCAAGCCACTGTGCATAATGGGCCCCCTTGGCTGGCCGCCTTGACATGCCGTACTCCCTTTGTAATGGGGTCAGAGACGGCTATGGAAGGGCATTTTACGAGCGTCAAAAAGGATGGAGGAGAGTTTTCATGGGGAATGGACAAATGAGCTGAGGGTGCCTTCTTTATCCCGTGGCTGTGGGGTTTTGCGGTACAGCTCAGGGGCCACACTCGCTAGGAGGGGTGTGGGTGGGTGTGTAGGGTTCAGAGTTCAAGTTAGGTACCGTGCTTATCCCTTCGCAAGCCTATTATGAGCTCCTGAATGCGCGGCCATGAGCATGGCTACTGCTGTAAGTCCTAAATCTGACAACACACTTGATAGGACCCTTCTCCTCTTTCAGTCTCAACCGTAAACAAGGCTTGAAGAAAATTATAAATATCGAAATAAATGCCTAAGTCGCTGTTTGGCCGTACGGTATTTGAAGACACTGTGATTTGAATACACATCATGACATATTATGTCCTTATTTTGGCTACCGAATGACTACTATGACTACTGAAACTTGTCAGTGTCAGGGGTTTTTCCTATACGTTTTATAATTGTCTATTATATTCCCTAGATTTGAGATTTACATATATGGATGGAATTTGTGTTATGAAACATGTTTGATACACAACATATTGTCATTTTCCTGTACCGTGAATGTTTACGTATTGGCCAGTTGGCCGCTCAGAGATTAGCCAGCGGAACAGAATTCCTCCACATGCGGTCACATCCTATATAATTACACCAGGACATATTCCTACAGCCAATTAAAGATAACAATTATAGATACCTTTAAGAAAACAACCTAGCTGACACGATGACAAACACACACACACACACACATTCACATACATGCACATAACCACCCATGCATACGTACGTACGCACGCACACTCTTGCGCACACGCAGACTCATACATACACACATGTGCACACACACACACACACACACACACACATACAGGACAGGATGTCTGAGGAAACAGTGCAGTGGATAGGAAGCAACAGCGTGGTGGCAGCGGCAGCAGCAGGAGTGTGTGTTGCTCGGTCCCCTGAAGGCCACATGCGTCTCAGCCAGCTGCCTTCCTCCTCCTCCTCCTCCTCCTCCTCATCCTCCTCCTCTGTGTATTTTTCCTGTTTACCCGCTCCAGCGCCTGCCTGTTGGCCTGTTGTTTTCCTTCTTTACGTCCCTCCAGTCCATATCTTCCTGTGCACGGGAGGGACTCTCTCGGCTGACTTCACCCGTCTTTCCTTGGGCCCCCGGACGTCATTAAAGGGCCCAGAATATCGAGCAGGGGGGGGGGGGAGTCTACCCGGGTCCGTAGCGTGGGTCATTGTTTTGAAAACCACCCAGGATTTGAGTTTTGGGGGTTATTTCTGGAGTCCATCCTGCATGGGGACTACTGTTTGAAGAATGTTTTACATCCAGGACTTCCTTCAAGCACAAATTAATTGCCTTCGTATCACAGACAAATCGGTCGGCGGTGTTGTCAGTGCCGAGCAGTTTAGCTGCTTATTTCTAAATATTATAGTTGGCTTAATTATTAGGACAAACAGGGCTTCTAGGAGGATCCTAGGTTCTGACAACTGAAGCATATCATCAATCATATCTTAGCCAAAATAGCAGAGTGAGAACATTGCTTCGATTTTCTTCACTGTTTATCAGTCATGTCCGTTCTTTGTCTTCGGTGCGGAGCTGTGTGCTATCAGATGGGCCAACACAACGCATCCGGTTATCCTGCGACATTTCTTGGCCTCTTTCCTGATTACATACTTGACCTTAGGATGTTGCTATTGCTCACATGCGGTGCCATCAGACCCAATATCAGGGTCACTGATTGGTCCTTTATAGTTTGACCTTTAGCTTTGAGGAATTATCACCCGCACAATCGACCCCAGATTGCACATCCTTTTCATCGACGCACACCCACACATAGACACACGCACGAGTGGCACGCACCCACACACACACACACACACACACACACACACACTGTAAGCCCCCTGCCAGCGTCTGCTTGATAGCCAGCCAACCCTTTATCTGCCTTTTATAAACGTGAAACTCGTCACTCTTACACACGTATACACACTGCGAGACGTGGACCACGTTCCCTCAGCGCTTTGGAATTTGCCACTCAGAAGAGGCGGTGGAGGAGCAGGCCGACCTGCAGAGTGTCTCCCACCACGGGCCCACTCTGCTGGGCAGCGCCTGTCACCCAACACCAGCCCCACGCCGCTATCACCCACCACGCTGCCAAACATGCTAACGGCTAGTAAGCCCCCCCCCCACAAATAGCATCTCCATGAACTATGTAGAATGGAGTGCCCTATCCTTGAGTGGTATTGGAAAAGAGAGAGTCAGAGAGAGTTTTCATTCCCCCTCTTTCTTGAAACACGGTGACAGTGGTGGTGGTGGTGGTCGGGCCGCGTTTTAGCTCAAACAACTGCAGCAGATCTTGGCTCTCTCTTTCGAGAAATGGATACATACTGCGGTCAGAGTTACTGTCAAATAAATGAAAGGGATTTGATTGGCATTGTCTTGTAAAAATGTATTTAGACTGCCGAGCCGCCAGATTTAGTGTCATTTTCAGGTGGCGGTTTTACTGGGTGGATATTTTGGGTTTGTTCCAGTCCGTTTGGTCACCAAGTTCATCCTGGGCTGCCCTGGATTCATGTGTAGGCCTATTCCTAATGGATTCACCACATGTAACAGTTTGAAACTGTGAATCTTTAATGCCGCCTCTCTCTCTAAAGAATCTACCCTTAGTCCCAGACCAATGCCTCCTATTATACCTTGGACACTGTACTGTGCTACCCCTCAGAGGTACATTAGTACGCGAGATATTTATTAGTGCAACTTGGTATCATACTTTTCTAGTCATCATGCCGTCTCCCAAATTACATGTGAGGGCCATGTCACCGAAAATAATTCTAGCGTGACTCCAATTTCTACAAATTGCCTTAACTATGCAATCTCTCCGAACTCAAGTCGATTACGTGATCGAAGCCGCCGTTTGAGAAATGGCAGCCTAAACCCATTCACTCCCCAGGGGCTGGCGGTACTGTTTTAGTGGAACACATGATACCTCTTCATTAATTCTGCTGATTGGAACGCAGCCCAGTAGGATCTACAGTTTGAGGCCGACCCAGATGCATGATGCATGTGGATGAGTTCAAGGGTGTGTGTGTGTGTGTGTGTGCGCGCGTGTGTGCGTGTGTGTGCGTGTGTGTTTGAAGTGTGAATGTGTGCAGTGTACAAGGCGTGCACCAAAGCAGTGGCCTTGCATCCATCTCATTTGACAGTCCCTGGTTTTCTCTTAATCCCAGTATTTTCTCGCTATCTCACTCAGGATTACCTCACACACACACAAACACAAAACGCCTGTGACACGCATTTGCATCAAAGTCAGCAAGCTCATTCATCATTGGTCGAAATGACAGGAAATAGCACTCAAGACTTGGATATCTCCGACTGGCCTGCAAGCCTGGTGCCATCCTATCTGCATTCCAACTGTGATGTTGAGAAGCCCTCAATCCCTGAATCTTACATCGTATCCTCCTTCTGATTGGACAATTGGGAGAGAATCCCATTTAGCAGAATGGACGATTTTCAGTGATTATCCTATTATCTTTTAGGACCTCATTTCTATATCCATCTCATCAACATTTACCTGCACATGTGCCAGCAAGATGGTCTATATGTCTAAACATAATATGAAACATATTATGCTGTTTGGACAGCTGTATAACAGCAGCATAACCTCCATCTCTACCAGATGGGGGTTATGCTGCTGTGTGTTGCATCTATGGATCTGTGTATCCAAGTCTTTGTCCTCCACACAGAGCCTCATTTACCACACTTCATCATCAGCGGTTGCCATCCCTCCCAGCGATCCGCTCTCACCGGGACTCACGGCTCTATTTAAGAGCACTTTGTCAACACCGTGGGGGGGGGGGGGGGTGGAGATCCATGCCGCCCCCCCCCCACACACACACACAATTTTCTTTTTTTATTGTGCAGCAGCAGAGAAAAAAGTTGGAGACTGAGAATGATTTCATATACAGTCAACGCTGAAATCTATGAGTAATGCCTTCAAGATGTTGGGGTGGTGGGGGGGGGGGGGGGGCTGCTGTATTGTTTGCAGTGCACATTAAAAGAACAATCTTCCCCCCCACCCCCCCCCCCCCCCCCCTACTAAAAGCAACCCATGGTGCTGTGAAATTTCCGCAGCTCACATACAGACGAGAAGATCATGTTATAAGTTAATAACACATCTGTCTGTCGTTCGTTTCTAAGCATGCCATCAGGACGACGACGACGAGTACTGTGGAAAGGCCTATAGGTGTCATCCAAAGGAAATCTAGATTTGTAATCTAGTCCTCCCCTGCAACTGGAGAGTGGCACCGCAAACAAAGGCAGCTGGATTGTGGACGTGACGCAGAGTGCCTCGTCGTTGGAAACGTGATCGAGCAGACCGCTGGACACGGGACAACATGACACTGTGTCTACGTGATAGAGGGCACACCAGCACCAAAGTCCAGCAGTGCAGCTCAGACATACATGCATGTAGGTGTATGTACCCTCCTCTCGATATGGTATATTTTCTACCCCATTCATATATATATATATATATATATACACAGTATATAGAGGCTATACATGTGTTATATACGGCCTATTGTTACTTTACGGACAGGACTTTGAAGATAGGGAAATTGGTTGTAAGAGACAGGGGAATGACATGTAGCATAGGAGCGCAGCACGGAATCGAACCTGTCACTCCACGTAAGGCCCATTGTGAGGCCCTTTACGCGGTTAGCGCACTAACGGGTGGAGCCACCGAGCCAGCCTGCTGTTGTCACGTCGACGTTCTGCAGTCCGATGGGAAGTAGCTAAGCATCGTTTGCTCTTCTGCAGCCGCTGCCTGCAGTAGACTAGTTATGCTCCGCATCCTGGTGGCAACCACATAAAAAAAAACGTTCTCGGCTTTCATTAAAATATCATCTGGTCCCCAGAGGAGCGTAGAGGAATGCACAACACGACCACAACACGTCCCATAATGTGGACCCTGGAGGCGGTGGTGGAGGAACACCCAGGCTGTAAGCTTCCTTGTCCAGAACAGTTTAATGTGCTGTATTCCCCATTGTGGTTTAAACCATTTGTATCTGTCAGGCATGTCATCCAACCTGATTAACTTGAGCCCCCACGTGTTGAAAAGCCCAGCCGGACACAAAGCAACAAAAAAAAATGGATGATGCCAATATTGAGAAACATTTCTGATTCAGTGATTGTGTCGGTTCTGTTACATTAACACAATTATGAGATTCGGTGGTGGGCTAGAATCATGGTGACTCTGATTGAAGCTGTGTCGCAAAAGTAACTGAACACTAAAATCAAACCCACCATGAGAGATCGCACCAAGCAACTGATTCCAGGTGATGTCCCTTTTAATTATTTTATACGGAAACATCTGGCATGATTTCAGCCAATCAAAAAGGAAGATTGTGATTGTGTGAGTTGTTTTTATCAGAGATGGTGTTGATTGTCTTATCTATCTTATCTTATCTATGTCCTATCTATCATACCTGGTGGTGACCACGGCGACCTGCCCTCTCCTCTGCCTGCTGCTCTGTCTCCTCTGACTCATACACTCCACACTGTTGCCACGGCTACCATTTATTAATATTGGCCCATAACTTTGAGCCTTTTCCACCAAGCTGCGATGGATGACACAGCCAAAGTCCCCAGACACACAGAGTCGCACACACCCGCACACACACAGGCACATGATCACACACACACACACACACACACACACACACACACACACACACACCCAGACACAGACACACACACACACACACACACCCAGACCCAGACACACACACACACACACACACACACACACACACACACACACACATGAAGACAAGCAGACAAGCACACACATTCTCTTCTAACCTTGTAAAGATAATCTGTTTTATATCGATAGAGTGCATGTTTTGACCAGGAATTACAGGTACAGAGCTATGATTAAAATAGTGAGAGTTCATCTAAAAGACAAAATATAGGTCCATAAAAAATGCTTGTAATTTGTTAATTATTGTTAGTGATTGATTATTAGCCAACATAAAATAATAAAACAATACAACTACATAGATCAAAGATAAAACAAATGACTGATGACATGCCAAACCTGATAAAGATGATCAGATATTGGCAACGCCATACACAATTTATTGTCCACCGTTTTAACTATAGAGCAATTACTCCCCCAGGTGGTTAAATGATGGTACTGACGTTACAAATAAATAATAGGCCTACAATATAGGCCTACACACACACACACACACACACACACATTATATATATATATATATATATATATATATATATATATATATATATATATATATATATATATATATATATATATATATTACACGGAACCAAGCAGCCAGTAAGTTTCAGATTCAAATAGTTTTACATTTCAGAATACTTATTATTAAGTCCTGGTCAAAATTACATTGTTATGATTGTTATCGTTGTTGTAATTATTCTTGTTATTATTATGATATTACTTAATGCTGCTCATTAGTCTGCCTGTGAATAAAAAAACAAAACAAGCTAAGACTATGTTAGCTACTTAGCTTCTTGCAAAATAGTATTTTGTGGATTGGATATTTGGATTTGTTTCTCAATCAACATACAAGTGTAGCTAAACTTTAACAACTGCACAGCACAACTCCCCTCTGTTATGCTGCTTTCGTTGGGCCAAGTTCAAAGTACAAACAAGTTCATCTCATTGTTAAAGTTTAAAGTCTGTGTAAACCAAAAGTAAATATGTGTTTGGAGTTTGTCACACTATAGAAAATGTGTTATTAACCACCCAGCCAAATTTGAATGATTAAAATAGTCACCAAGTATATAAAATTAGGATTCAAAATTGTGAAAAAAATAAGCATTATTCTCAGCTCTGAGAAGCTGGTGGCGTGTCCGCTAAAGGCGCTAAACCACGCCCATTTGCGCAAGGTGGGGGGGGGGGGGGGGGGGGGGCGGAGCCTCTCTCAACTATCAAAAAAATAACATGTCAAACTAATAACTGTCAACCTAATAACTGTCAAACTAATAACTGACAAATAATAACTGAAACTATTAACTGTCAACCTAATAACTGTCAAACTAATAACTGTCAACCTAATAACTGTCAAAATAATAACTGTCAACCTAATAACTGTCAATACTGTCAACCTAATAACTGTCAAAATAATAACTGTCAACCTAATAACTGTCAACCTACTAACTGTCAAACTAATAACTGTCAACCTACTAACTGTCAAACTAATAACTGTCAAACTAATAACTGTCAAACTAATAACTGTCAACCTAATAACTGTCAAACTAATAACTGTCAAACTAATAACTGTCAAATAATAACTGTCAAACTAATAACTGTCAAACTAATAACTGTCAAACTAATTGTCAAACTAATAACTGTCAAACGAATAACTGTCAAACTAATAACTGTCAACCTAATAACTGTCAAACTAATAACTGTCAAATAATAACTGTCAACCTAATAACTGTCAACCTACTAACTGTCAAACTAATAACTGTCAACCTACTAACTGTCAAACTAATAACTGTCAACCTAATAACTGTCAAACTAATAACTGTCAAACTAATTGTCAAAATAACTGTCAACCTAATAACTGTCAAACTAATAACTGTCTAATAACTGTCAAACTAATACACACAGACCCTGGACACACAGACCCTGTGTGTCCACACAGACCCTGTACACACAGACCCTGGACACACAGACCCTGTACACACAGACCCTGGACACACAGACCCTGTACACACAGACCCTGGACACACAGACCCTGGACACACAGACCCTGGACACACAGACCCTGTACACACAGACCCTGTGTGTCCACACAGACCCTGGACACACAGACCCTGTACACACAGACCCTGGACACACAGACCCTGTACACACAGACCCTGGACACACAGACCCTGTACACGCAGACCCTGTGTGTCCACACAGATCCTGTACACACAGACCCTGTACACGCAGACCCTGTGTGTCCACACAGATCCTGTACACACAGACCCTGGACACACAGACCCTGTACACACAGACCCTGGACACACAGACCCTGTACACACAGACCCTGGACACACAGACCCTGGACACACAGACCCTGGACACACAGACCCTGTACACACAGACCCTGGACACACAGACCCTGGACACACAGACCCTGGACACACAGACCCTGTACACACAGACCCTGGACACACAGACCCTGTACACACAGACCCTGTGTGTCCACACAGACCCTGGACACACAGACCCTGTACACACAGACCCTGGACACACAGACCCTGGACACACAGACCCTGGACACACAGACCCTGTACACACAGACCCTGGACACACAGACCCTGGACACACAGACCCTGTACACACAGACCCTGTGTGTCCACACAGACCCTGGACACACAGACCCTGTGTGTCCACACAGACCCTGTCCACACAGACCCTGGACACACAGACCCTGGACACACAGACCCTGGACACACAGACCCTGGACACACAGACCCTGTACACACAGACCCTGGACACACAGACCCTGTACACACAGACCCTGTACACACAGACCCTGGACACACAGACCCTGTACACACAGACCCTGGACAAACAGACCCTGGACACACAGACCCTGTGTGTCCACACAGACCCTGTACACACAGACCCTGAAAACACAGACCCTGTACACACAGACCCTGGACACACAGACCCTGTACACACAGACCCTGGACACACAGACCCTGGACACACAGACCCTGTACACACAGACCCTGGACACACAGACCCTGTACACACAGACCCTGGACACACAGACCCTGTACACACAGACCCTGGACACACAGACCCTGTACACACAGACCCTGGACACACAGACCCTGTACACACAGACCCTGTGTGTCCACACAGACCCTGTACACACAGGCCCTGGACACACAGACCCTGTACACACAGACCCTGGACACACAGACCCTGGACACACAGACCCTGTACACACAGACCCTGGACACACAGACCCTGTACACACAGACCCTGGACACACAGACCCTGTACACACAGACCCTGGACACACAGACCCTGTACACACAGACCCTGGACACACAGACCCTGTACACACAGACCCTGGACACACAGACCCTGTACACACAGACCCTGTGTGTCCACACAGACCCTGTACACACAGACCCTGGACACACAGACCCTGTACACACAGACCCTGGACACACAGACCCTGGACACACAGACCCTGTACACACAGACCCTGGACACACAGACCCTGTACACACAGACCCTGTGTGTCCACACAGACCCTGTACACACAGGCCCTGGACACACAGACCCTGGACACACAGACCCTGGACACACAGACCCTGTACACACAGACCCTGGACACACAGACCCTGTACACACAGACCCTGTACACACAGACCCTGGACACACAGACCCTGGACACACAGACCCTGTACACACAGACCCTGGACAAACAGACCCTGGACACACAGACCCTGGACACACAGACCCTGTACACACAGACCCTGGACACACAGACCCTGGACACACAGACCCTGTACACACAGACCCTGGACACACAGACCCTGGACACACAGACCCTGTACACACAGACCCTGTGTGTCCACACAGACCCTGTACACACAGACCCTGGACACACAGACCCTGTACACACAGACCCTGTACACACAGACCCTGTCAAACTAATAACTGTCAAATAATAACTGTCAAACTAATAACTGTCAACCTAATAACTGTCAAACTAATAACTGTCAACCTAATAACTGTCAAAATAATAACTGTCAACCTAATAACTGTCAATACTGTCAACCTAATAACTGTCAAAATAATAACTGTCAACCTAATAACTGTCAACCTACTAACTGTCAAACTAATAACTGTCAACCTACTAACTGTCAAACTAATAACTGTCAAACTAATAACTGTCAAACTAATAACTGTCAACCTAATAACTGTCAAACTAATAACTGTCAAACTAATAACTGTCAAATAATAACTGTCAAACTAATAACTGTCAACCTAATAACTGTCAAACTAATAACTGTCAACCTAATAACTGTCAAACGAATAACTGTCAAACTAATAACTGTCAACCTAATAACTGTCAAACTAATAACTGTCAAATAATAACTGTCAACCTAATAACTGTCAACCTACTAACTGTCAAACTAATAACTGTCAACCTACTAACTGTCAAACTAATAACTGTCAACCTAATAACTGTCAAACTAATAACTGTCAAACTAATTGTCAAAATAACTGTCAACCTAATAACTGTCAAACTAATAACTGTCTAATAACTGTCAAACTAATACACACAGACCCTGGACACACAGACCCTGTGTGTCCACACAGACCCTGTACACACAGACCCTGGACACACAGACCCTGTACACACAGACCCTGGACACACAGACCCTGTACACACAGACCCTGGACACACAGACCCTGGACACACAGACCCTGGACACACAGACCCTGGACACACAGACCCTGTACACACAGACCCTGTGTGTCCACACAGACCCTGGACACACAGACCCTGTACACACAGACCCTGGACACACAGACCCTGTACACACAGACCCTGGACACACAGACCCTGTACACGCAGACCCTGTGTGTCCACACAGATCCTGTACACACAGACCCTGTACACGCAGACCCTGTGTGTCCACACAGACCCTGGACACACAGACCCTGTACACACAGACCCTGGACACACAGACCCTGTACACACAGACCCTGGACACACAGACCCTGGACACACAGACCCTGGACACACAGACCCTGTACACACAGACCCTGGACACACAGACCCTGGACACACAGACCCTGGACACACAGACCCTGTACACACAGACCCTGGACACACAGACCCTGTACACACAGACCCTGTGTGTCCACACAGACCCTGGACACACAGACCCTGTACACACAGACCCTGGACACACAGACCCTGGACACACAGACCCTGGACACACAGACCCTGTACACACAGACCCTGGACACACAGACCCTGGACACACAGACCCTGTACACACAGACCCTGTGTGTCCACACAGACCCTGGACACACAGACCCTGTGTGTCCACACAGACCCTGTCCACACAGACCCTGGACACACAGACCCTGGACACACAGACCCTGGACACACAGACCCTGGACACACAGACCCTGTACACACAGACCCTGGACACACAGACCCTGTACACACAGACCCTGTACACACAGACCCTGGACACACAGACCCTGTACACACAGACCCTGGACAAACAGACCCTGGACACACAGACCCTGTGTGTCCACACAGACCCTGTACACACAGACCCTGAAAACACAGACCCTGTACACACAGACCCTGGACACACAGACCCTGTACACACAGACCCTGGACACACAGACCCTGGACACACAGACCCTGTACACACAGACCCTGGACACACAGACCCTGTACACACAGACCCTGGACACACAGACCCTGTACACACAGACCCTGGACACACAGACCCTGTACACACAGACCCTGGACACACAGACCCTGTACACACAGACCCTGTGTGTCCACACAGACCCTGTACACACAGGCCCTGGACACACAGACCCTGTACACACAGACCCTGGACACACAGACCCTGGACACACAGACCCTGTACACACAGACCCTGGACACACAGACCCTGTACACACAGACCCTGGACACACAGACCCTGTACACACAGACCCTGGACACACAGACCCTGTACACACAGACCCTGGACACACAGACCCTGTACACACAGACCCTGTGTGTCCACACAGACCCTGTACACACAGACCCTGGACACACAGACCCTGTACACACAGACCCTGGACACACAGACCCTGGACACACAGACCCTGTACACACAGACCCTGGACACACAGACCCTGTACACACAGACCCTGTGTGTCCACACAGACCCTGTACACACAGACCCTGGACACACAGACCCTGGACACACAGACCCTGGACACACAGACCCTGGACACACAGACCCTGTACACACAGACCCTGGACACACAGACCCTGTACACACAGACCCTGTACACACAGACCCTGGACACACAGACCCTGGACACACAGACCCTGTACACACAGACCCTGGACAAACAGACCCTGGACACACAGACCCTGGACACACAGACCCTGTACACACAGACCCTGGACACACAGACCCTGGACACACAGACCCTGTACACACAGACCCTGGACACACAGACCCTGGACACACAGACCCTGTACACACAGACCCTGTGTGTCCACACAGACCCTGTACACACAGACCCTGGACACACAGACCCTGTACACACAGACCCTGTACACACAGACCCTGTCAAACTAATAACTGTCAAATAATAACTGTCAAACTAATAACTGTCAACCTAATAACTGTCAAACTAATAACTGTCAACCTAATAACTGTCAAAATAATAACTGTCAACCTAATAACTGTCAATACTGTCAACCTAATAACTGTCAAAATAATAACTGTCAACCTAATAACTGTCAACCTACTAACTGTCAAACTAATAACTGTCAACCTACTAACTGTCAAACTAATAACTGTCAAACTAATAACTGTCAAACTAATAACTGTCAACCTAATAACTGTCAAACTAATAACTGTCAAACTAATAACTGTCAAATAATAACTGTCAAACTAATAACTGTCAACCTAATAACTGTCAAACTAATAACTGTCAACCTAATAACTGTCAAACGAATAACTGTCAAACTAATAACTGTCAACCTAATAACTGTCAAACTAATAACTGTCAAATAATAACTGTCAACCTAATAACTGTCAACCTACTAACTGTCAAACTAATAACTGTCAACCTACTAACTGTCAAACTAATAACTGTCAACCTAATAACTGTCAAACTAATAACTGTCAAACTAATTGTCAAAATAACTGTCAACCTAATAACTGTCAAACTAATAACTGTCTAATAACTGTCAAACTAATACACACAGACCCTGGACACACAGACCCTGTGTGTCCACACAGACCCTGTACACACAGACCCTGGACACACAGACCCTGTACACACAGACCCTGGACACACAGACCCTGTACACACAGACCCTGGACACACAGACCCTGGACACACAGACCCTGGACACACAGACCCTGGACACACAGACCCTGTACACACAGACCCTGTGTGTCCACACAGACCCTGGACACACAGACCCTGTACACACAGACCCTGGACACACAGACCCTGTACACACAGACCCTGGACACACAGACCCTGTACACGCAGACCCTGTGTGTCCACACAGATCCTGTACACACAGACCCTGTACACGCAGACCCTGTGTGTCCACACAGATCCTGTACACACAGACCCTGGACACACAGACCCTGTACACACAGACCCTGGACACACAGACCCTGTACACACAGACCCTGGACACACAGACCCTGGACACACAGACCCTGGACACACAGACCCTGTACACACAGACCCTGGACACACAGACCCTGGACACACAGACCCTGGACACACAGACCCTGTACACACAGACCCTGGACACACAGACCCTGTACACACAGACCCTGTGTGTCCACACAGACCCTGGACACACAGACCCTGTACACACAGACCCTGGACACACAGACCCTGGACACACAGACCCTGGACACACAGACCCTGTACACACAGACCCTGGACACACAGACCCTGGACACACAGACCCTGTACACACAGACCCTGTGTGTCCACACAGACCCTGGACACACAGACCCTGTGTGTCCACACAGACCCTGTCCACACAGACCCTGGACACACAGACCCTGGACACACAGACCCTGGACACACAGACCCTGGACACACAGACCCTGTACACACAGACCCTGGACACACAGACCCTGTACACACAGACCCTGGACAAACAGACCCTGGACACACAGACCCTGTGTGTCCACACAGACCCTGTACACACAGACCCTGAAAACACAGACCCTGTACACACAGACCCTGGACACACAGACCCTGTACACACAGACCCTGGACACACAGACCCTGGACACACAGACCCTGTACACACAGACCCTGGACACACAGACCCTGTACACACAGACCCTGGACACACAGACCCTGTACACACAGACCCTGGACACACAGACCCTGTACACACAGACCCTGGACACACAGACCCTGTACACACAGACCCTGTGTGTCCACACAGACCCTGTACACACAGGCCCTGGACACACAGACCCTGTACACACAGACCCTGGACACACAGACCCTGGACACACAGACCCTGTACACACAGACCCTGGACACACAGACCCTGTACACACAGACCCTGGACACACAGACCCTGTACACACAGACCCTGGACACACAGACCCTGTACACACAGACCCTGGACACACAGACCCTGTACACACAGACCCTGGACACACAGACCCTGTACACACAGACCCTGTGTGTCCACACAGACCCTGTACACACAGACCCTGGACACACAGACCCTGTACACACAGACCCTGGACACACAGACCCTGGACACACAGACCCTGTACACACAGACCCTGGACACACAGACCCTGTACACACAGACCCTGTGTGTCCACACAGACCCTGTACACACAGACCCTGGACACACAGACCCTGGACACACAGACCCTGGACACACAGACCCTGGACACACAGACCCTGTACACACAGACCCTGGACACACAGACCCTGTACACACAGACCCTGTACACACAGACCCTGGACACACAGACCCTGGACACACAGACCCTGTACACACAGACCCTGGACAAACAGACCCTGGACACACAGACCCTGGACACACAGACCCTGTACACACAGACCCTGGACACACAGACCCTGGACACACAGACCCTGTACACACAGACCCTGGACACACAGACCCTGGACACACAGACCCTGTACACACAGACCCTGTGTGTCCACACAGACCCTGTACACACAGACCCTGGACACACAGACCCTGTACACACAGACCCTGTACACACAGACCCTGTCAAACTAATAACTGTCAAATAATAACTGTCAAACTAATAACTGTCAACCTAATAACTGTCAAACTAATAACTGTCAAATAATAACTGTCAAACTAATAACTGTCAACCTAATAACTGTCAAACTAATAACTGTCAACCTAATAACTGTCAAACTAATAACTGTCAAACTAATAACTGTCAAATAATAACTGTCAACCTAATAACTGTCAAACTATTATCTGTCAAATAATAACTGTCAAACTAATAACTGTCAAATAATAACTGTCAAACTAATAACTGTCAAATAATAACTTTCAAGCTAATAACTGTCAAACTAATAACTGTCAAATAGTTGTCAAACTCGGGATTGAGCGTGACAAGCAGTGACAGTAGCGCGTTACATCATCATGTACTCTTTAAGCCCCGCCCATAAAATCCTGGATGCGAAAATTGTGAAAAATAGAAAAACTCCACAATTCAAAATTAAATGGTTATACAGTCTTTTCACATGTTTTCAGGAATGACTTTCTAACGTGTGAAATGTGTTTAGAAGCAAAGCTCAGAATTTGATTTACACAGTCTTTAAAGAACTCCATGTGACTAATAACTGTCAACCTAATAACTGTCAAACTAATAACTGTCAAATAATAACTGTCAACCTAATAACTGTCAACCTACTAACTGTCAAACTAATAACTGTCAACCTAATAACTGTCAACCTAATAACTGTCAAACTTATAACTGTCAAACTTATAACTGTCTAATAACTGTCAAACTAATAACTGTCAAACTAATAACTGTCAAATAATAACTGTCAAACTAATAACTGTCAACCTAATAACTGTCAAACTAATAACTGTCAAATAATAACTGTCAAACTAATAACTGTCAAACTAATAACTGTCAAATAATAACTGTCAAACTAATAACTGTCAACCTAATAACTGTCAAACTAATAACTGTCAACCTAATAACTGTCAAACTAATAACTGTCAAATAATAACTGTCAAACTAATAACTGTCAACCTAATAACTGTCAAACTAATAACTGTCAACCTAATAACTGTCAAACTAATAACTGTCAAATAATAACTGTCAAACTAATAACTGTCAAACTAATAACTGTCAAATAATAACTGTCAAACTAATAACTGTCAACCTAATAACTGTCAAACTAATAACTGTCAATCTAATAACTGTCAAACTAATAACTGTCAAATAATAACTGTCAAACTAATAACTGTCAACCTAATAACTGTCAAACTAATAACTGTCAACCTAATAACTGTCAAACTAATAACTGTCAAATAGTTGTCAAACTCGGGATTGAGCGTGACAAGCAGTGACAGTAGCGCGTTACATCATCATGTACTCTTTAAGCCCCGCCCATAAAATCCTGGATGCGAAAATTGTGAAAAATAGAAAAACTCCACAATTCAAAATTAAATGGTTATACAGTCTTTTCACATGTTTTCAGGAATGACTTTCTAACGTGTGAAATGTGTTTAGAAGCAAAGCTCAGAATTTGCTTTACACAGTCTTTAAAGAACTCCATGTGAGCAAATGTAATTCTAGAAATGACGAATTTCAATGCCATAGTACACAAAGGACACAAAGGATTAACATAATTTCAAAGTTTAAAATTAGTAGTATTACTGTGCATAGAGAGAATCAAATTCCTCATATATATGTGTTTAGTTTTACCTAATACTGACCATAACATCCTTATGATGGTTGAAAATATTTAATAACATCATCATGTAATCATGTAAAAGGTAAGGGCTTTTGATGTTTTGTACAGGGTGTATAAACACAACACGGTTTATATTGACAACACATGCTTACAAAATGTAGGGAAAGTATTACACACAAGACAGCAACAATATTATCCCTAATAAATTACCATTATTTTAAACTTCTATAGCATCATCCATCCCCCATCCACTGAAACATGTAACTGTTCTATTTTTTTCTGGTAAATTAAACCGTTTTTAAAGGTGATAGACGTAATAAAGTACTCCATTTATTTTATGTATTTATTATTTCATTATTATACATCCACAGAGCTTTTGGAAGGTTGCGGGATAAAAGCATCGCTTCTCTTAAAAAAATCTATTATGATTGTAGATTAATCATTTTATTTAGCATTTAGGGCATTTAGCAGACGCTTTTGTCCAAAGCGACTTACAATAAGTACATTTGTTAGGAGAAAGTGCAACACTAAACTGCTATCAGTAGAGTAAGGATGTCACAAGAACGAGTTTCAAGCACATCAATTGCTAAATTAACCGATTGCTAGAATACAAAGGAGATAAGTGCGAAAATACTAAGCGCAGAATATTAAAGTAAGAGCCAAGACATACGAACATAGAATGATTGCAAAGTTGTTTTTTTTATTAGAGGAAGGATTCTAAGCAGGGTCCAGGTGAACTCTGAACAGGTGGGTCTCGAGAGGAAGGATGCTAAGCGGGGTCCAGGTGAACTCTGAACAGGTGGGTCTTGAGAGGAAGGAGGCTAAGCGGGGTCCAGGTGAACTCTGAACAGGTGGGTCTTGAGAGGAAGGATGCTAAGCGGGGTCCAGGTGAACTCTGAACAGGTGGGTCTCGAGAGGAAGGATGCTAAGCAGGGTCCAGGTGAACTCTGAACAGGTGGGTCTTGAGAGGAAGGATGCTAAGCGGGGTCCAGGTGAACTCTGAACAGGTGGGTCTTGAGAGGAAGGAGGCTAAGCGGGGTCCAGGTGAACTCTGAACAGGTGGGTCTTGAGAGGAAGGATGCTAAGCGGGGTCCAGGTGAACTCTGAACAGGTGGGTCTTAAGAGGAAGGATGCTAAGCGGGGTCCAGGTGAACTCTGAACAGGTGGGTCTTGAGAGGAAGGATGCTAAGCGGGGTCCAGGTGAACTCTGAACTAATAACAGGTGGGTCTTGAGTCTCTTGTGGAAGCAGGTGATAAACTCTGCGGTCCTCACGTCAGCAGGGAGGTCGTTCTGCCATAGTGGCGCCAAGACAGAGAAGAGTTGTGACTTGGCTGTGCGACCTTTGCCTTTTATAAATGTTTTATAAATGTTGACGGGTCCAAAATGAATGTTTTGTTTATCTCTATCTAACATGTCTGACATTTGGTTACCGCTTCTAACAAGGCTTGTGAGCCAATAGTATAATGACGTTGGTATCACGTGGTATCTCTGTGTCGTCAGAAAACAAGGTTGCCAGTTAGTGTGGAAAAATGGCTGAGTTTGATGGTAAGCGCCCGACTTTACTCTACACAAAGTAACCTCAATCTGTAGCTATGTATGTATAGCTACATGTTGCAAAATTAATTCATTACTCTACCACAAGTGCAACATCTAGTGGCTGAATGTTGTCAATAGCACCTTTAACTGCTTAAAAAAATCTCCTTGCATCCAAGACAATTAGGATCTCCATAACAACATGTGATCTCCATTTCCATTAGGTGTCTCTGCCATAGACCATTCTTGGGGGGGGGGGGTTGGTTGCTGTTGCTATGCAGTAATTTGACAGGGATCATATGACAACACAGAGATTCTGGGCGCTGTTCTGATGATGTTGGAAAGACCGTCGGCATCTGTACTCTGACACAGTCCCCTGGTCCTACACCCTCCCCTACCCCCCATACCATCTTCCTCCTTCCTCTCATCTCCTAGTCCTTGTTGCAACCATCGCCTCCTCCAGAAGAACAGCAGCATTTCACACATGTGGCCTGGACACAATCATCGCAGTAGACAAATCATTTATTTCATCATCATCATCATACATGTAAATGTGATAGTTAATCGTAAATCCTTATAATAATAGACAGACTCTCTCATCTCTCTAGACACCAATAGTTCACCCTTAATTGTGGGTTATTTCTACCCAGGGATGTACTTCATTGACTTACCTATTTAGAAAGACAACGGCTGCAGAAATAGCATACAGACAGTTTGTGGCACTAGTTTTCACACACTGCCTTTTATGATGGCATCGCGTGAGGAGGAGGTCAATGTCAGCCCAAGAACCTACCACACAGCCATTGTACCCGATTCTTATCAGTAAGTTGTAACTGTAAATGGAAATAGTGCAGGGTGTAGAGTTAGAGAGAGAGAGAGAGAGAGAGAGAGAAGAAGAAGGGAGGGGAGCAGGAGAGAGAGAGAGAGCGAGAGAGAGAGACAGAGACAGAGAGAGAGCGAGAGAGAGAGACAGAGAGAGAGAGAGAGAACAGACACCCACACATGCTTTCTCACTTAAAACCTACACACTTACTACCTCTCACACACATTGTCTTTCCAGTGTATGGGAGCAGTGGCTACTTTTCTGCGACTCACTCTGAGGACTCTCCCGTGACAGACTGTCTGTGCCAAGATGATGTCTTCCCATGGCTGGCTCTTGGCCTGCGTCTTGGCCGCTCTGGCAGGTAAACATTTTGCATCTTTTCATCCCAGACGATGTGGTCACTGTCCGTGTCAGTGTCTAAAGTGTGTTGATGTGGAGAGACTCCCTCCACCCTGACTTTCAGTACAACCAGACTGGATTCTACTGAGACAGTCTTAGTACTTGCACTTTAAAATGTTTGTGCCATATTTTACATAATTCCATTCTGTATGTTTTATTATTGAGAACCATGGACTTAAAATGTAAATGTTTTTAGTTGCATCCACATCCCCACCATAGCAATGATTGTGCATATGGGTTAATAAAAAATAACCAGACCTTGCAGAGGACACAAGAGATTGCCATCTGTTCCTTTTATCAATGCCATTGGGTTATTCATGGGTATTTCTTTGCATAACAAATTAGGCACCAATGAGTCTAATGGGACAAATTCATCCGTCGTTTTTTATAAATAACTCATAAATTACCCATGAACATAATATGATTAAATCCTGGTTTATTGGTTGTTTGTGGTTAACGTCACAAGATTCACTTGTGTTATATAATGTGTTTTATGATGTCTCTGCAACCATTGCTTGCTGTCCTTCACTTTGACCGCTGTCCATATCATTAAAGAGGGGGTCCCTAAGCTGATGTTCCATAGACGGGTTTAAAGATAATAAAACTACAAACATGGCTCAATAACCATATATCACAAGCTTTACTGCTTGTTATCTACAAGTTCCCAAACAACTTTTTTTGGGAACTTATATTTTTATAGATGATAGTTTACTTATATTTTGTTTTGTAAAAAAAATATAAAAAATTGAGCCATTTTAGGGGTCTCCAAGTTGCCGAACAAAAGCCTACAAATAAAAAAAAGGCTTATAAATCCGTTCTGTGGATTCAAATATGGCTATTTTTAATGATTCCCTGGAATGTCCCGGCAATTGGCTTTTTCCCGGGACTTTCTCAGCGCTCTCCCCCACAAAATCACCTTGGCCAATCAGTTAAGAGCTACACAAGATTTTACAATGGGTGCTAGCAATGAATACCAATCTACGTATAATAAAGGGGACTATAACTTCAGCCAAGTCTTACTGAGTGGAAGAAGTGACGGATATTTATATGATCCAGAATACATCAAAGAGGAAATCTTACAGCAGAGATGGCAGTAAAGTATCGCAGCATGGACGTTTGACAAATAGCTTTACGGCTTTGTTAATAAATGCAGTATTACCATTACTAAACCACTATTTTTAGAGTTTAAATTATTTCATAATTAATTAATTTATAATGTGACAACTAACATAAACAAACATGTTTCTGAGGAAATAAACCCTTCAAACCTGCCTATTTTAATTGGAAATGCTATGCAGCTCTGTGATTGGTAGTCCCGCTATCATTTCTCAGAGGGTCGAGTAATAGAGTGGTGCAGGGATGACGTATTTTTGTAGGCCAACCCGGAAGTTAGCATCGCCCTGGGTTCTATTGAAAAAAATAAAGTTACCAAAAGGCCCAACGGTTACTTGGAGCCAGAAATATAACAAGGTCACATTTATAGATGCTCCCCCTCCCCTCACAGAGATTCTTGCACGTACACAGATGTACCAAAATGCCCAGGGGAGTAGCTACTGTTAAGAATAAATAATAACATATGTATCAACAGGCTGTAATATCCTCACATAGCCACAAAGGAACAAAGAAATATATAAGTTGTATTAACCGCACCTGGTCACCAGATGGCGGCACACATAATACACTGGGGGCGGGCGTTCAACACTAGCCAATCAGAGCATAGTATGCGTCATAGAGGCCACGCCTGCCCAGATACTACCAAACAACACATGCGGGGGAAGGACAGAAACCCCAGGCAGCGTATCTGTTAAGATACACAGCTAAGGGTCGCTCCACGTGCGTGAATTTTACAATATCTCTCCATTTGCTTGATAGATAATAGACCTAAAGCTAAACAAATAAAGTGAGTTAAAAGCGATCCTGAGTCGGCAGCCTTCTTCCTCAACGAACATCACTACACTACATAAGACGCTACTCTCTTGGGACTAGGTGCCATGTTAATCAGCGCGCTTGGTGATGTCACGCGGCCCAAACCTCGCACATCTTAGGCGGGGGAGGCCCGGTCAAATGGGCACTGCGACTCAGCCTCCCCACGAAAGACGGGGGAAGCCAATTAAATATGCCCTGCTATCTAACTTCAAACTAGAACTTGCCCTTTTTTGAACCAAAAAGTATCCATGTATCCGCTCATGACGTCATCCCCCCTGGCCGAACCTGTCTTTTAATCTATCCACGGGCCTGAGACTCAGGGCTCACAATCAGCAGAACTTCTCAGGAGGCGAAGCTTTTTGTGACACCAGCGCTGTATTTGCTATTATACGCATTTACTCGTTGACTTTTGATTAAGTTTGATTAAGAATAAATCTACTCAGTTTATATCTCTTTATTTACCTATAGGGTCAGGGTTAGGGTTAGGGTTGCCGTTGTTAGCTTAGAATAGGCCCGAGATTTTTCTCCCAACAGTTCCCTCGACAAAAAGCCAATGGGTTTTTTCCATTGGTTTTTGGATTATTGCAGAAAATGCTGGTGCTGCAATGGACATAAATAACACCGACTTAATGTTAAAACGACAGGAACAGGAAGGGACTTTATCCTGCTACTGACCACCTGTGAAAAGGTTCCAGTACACAGTAAGATACCACAGAGGACACAGTAAGCTAAGCTGGTGGTTTCCTTTTCTCCCGACAGGGGAAGGGGGTCAGAGGGCCAAGGTTTAAGGGTCATGGTTCGCTACTGATGGATATATTATAATAACACAGACAGGATATATTATAATAACACGGACAGGATGGAAGAAGGTCAGCAGATGTGTTTTAGAGCACGAGTTTCAATGCTGTTGGACTTTCTTTTCTCTGGAGGCTTTCTTTACGTGCGGTTTTATGGCAAGCAACTAACTATGGCAAATACAATTGTGAATTCATACAAAGTGTTTTTTTTCATTACTTCATTATTAATTAAATGCAAATATGGAATAATGAGACGGCATGATGTTATCCACATAGTCCACAGGTCGAGAAATATAAAATATTAAACTATAAACATAAGTAGCTGAGCTTATATCTGCCTCTTGGACACTCTCACCCGAGGCAAACAAGTTCCCGTAATATCCGGCTCGACTCACGCTTGCCGTGCAATGCACCATGGATGTTGTAGTAAATTGACAATAGTTTAGTCTGTAGTTTATTCTGAGTGTTTTTGTTTGGTTTATGGGGTATATTTCGACAGCTTGGGACACTATGATCACACTATGAATTAATAAAAAAACCTTGTTGTGTTGGGGGAACATCCCTTTAAGAATGAACTGAAAGTCAGTGTGGTGGATGGTTTGGTGGGTCTGGGTGTGCTTGTGATTCCTGAGCGGGTGGCAGCTGTTCATGAGAGTACAGATGTAGCCCCGGCACAGAGGACTCCTGGACTCCTGTGGAGAAGGCTAGGTCCTTGATTGTAGGCAAGCAAGCTGAGTCTAAGTCATCTATGTATATGTTTTCTTCTGAATCCTCTCCAGGGAGTTCTAGAATTGATGCCAGGCTAAAGGTGTGATTAGCCCGTGTCCAGGTTGATGCACAGGAAAAACCTGAGGTGTGTAAAGCAGAATTTGATTTCCAAATGAGGAAACTGGAGGCTAAAACTGAAACTCTGAAATTGCACCAGCTGGTTGGTAGCTGTTCATAATGTGTGTTTACCACTGGTTCAAACATCCACTGAACTTCCAGCTCCATCTCCAGCCCATCGTCCTTGGGCAAAAAATGGAGGCGAGCAAAACCATTGCCTTAGTTCCTCAATTCAGACAAATGTCCTAAGTGTTACTTAGGGCAATTGAGTGTGTTGCAGTTGCTTTAAACTGGCCTAAAGATGTCTGGGCTATATTGCTCAAGTGTACGCTGACAGGAAAGGCTCAGGAGGCATTTGCAGCTCTTTCAGTGGAAAATATAAGGTCAAAATTGCAGCACTTCAGGCATATGAGTTGGTGCCTGAAGCATATCGTGAGCAGTTCCGCAACTTGACAAAGTCCCCCACTCAGACATTTGTTGAGTTTGCTAGGGAGAAGGGAACCATTTTTGACCGGTGGTGTCTTGCAAGTAAGGCAAGTGATTTTCATTCTGAATTGATACTGTTGGAGGAATTTAAGAAATTATTTAAATGTATCTTAATGAGCAGAAGGTATCTATTCTATTGACTCTGGCTGAGGAATTTGCATTGACTCACAAGAGGGTTTTTGTATGGGGGCAGGAGTCCCCTTCCGATGGTGTTGGGGACAGTGCTTGGGACCGTACTATCAGGCTGAGTGTAATTAAATGTCTCTCACTCATTCCACTGCAGACGTGCAACGCTGTTATTGTCAGAAGTATGGTGATATTGCAGGGGATTGTATGCTCCTCCAGCGAAAACACTCACAGAATAAGCAGGCCAAGGGGATAGGCTTGATTTAAAACTGTAAACTGTAGTCCCACAGATAAGGTGTGACAGGCCTGTAACTGACAAATGTTTTAAGCCTTCCATATTTGATGGACATACCTGTATGTCCCTGACAGGGAATGAGGAGGATAGATGGCCTGTAAAAAGATTGAGGGACACTGGTGGTTCCCAATCCTTCATCTTGTGTGATATCTTGACCTTGGATGAGAAAATCTTTGTGTAATGAAAGTACGATGCAAAGTGCAAGGGATTGGGATGGGTTACACACCCACACCACTTCATCATCTGTCTAGGTTGGTCTTGAGGTGGCTGCACGATCGTCCTCTCCCATTCAAGGGGTGGACTTTATAATGGGTAATGATATAGCGGGAGGGAAAGTAAACCCAGCTCCAGAGGTTCTGGACAACTCATATGTTAAACAAAGCTTGGATGAGGTGTCCAAAACTCAGTCAGAGGTGTTTTCAGTAAAGTGTCCCCACTAGAGCTCTGGCTTGTAGATAAGCAGAGCTGGCTGACCTATCTGATCCTGGGTTTGTTTCTATTCTGGCAGGGGATACGATGCCTGTTTTAGAACATAGTTCTACCCCTCAGAAACCCGACTGTCGACTCAGTATATATTTGACATGCAGGTACCTGTGACATGTGAGGAACTAGATGACACTGGTGAGGACTAGGGCACAGTGTATCAAGTGGTGGTTCCTACTTTTTACCGACAGCATGTTGCAATTGGCACATGATCACCAATGGTATGGGCACTTAGCCTTTTGATTGTGTTATTGTAGATTGTGTGGGTCCACTTCCAAAGACGAAGTCTGGGAACTAGTTCCTGTTGACTTTAAAGTGCACTTTATGTAAAATCACAGCAGCAACAGTTACCAATGCCTTGCTGAAGTGTTTCACCACCTTTGGGTTACCTAAGGTTGTACAGACCAGGGTACACATTTTCTGTTGAAGATTTTCGAAGACAATCTGTAGTCTCTTAATATTATGCATGTGGTGTCAAGTTTATACTATCCTCAGGTGCAATATCATCCATATCTGTGCGAACTCTGTTAAGTGAGTAGTTTGCACATGTTTGAAATTAGTAGAGGTAGTGTGGTACACTTGTCTCAGTTTAAATACCGCTTTCTTCTTTGACTGTAATCCTCCTTCAACTGACCAGAAACCAAACTATATAGAAGAATGTCAATTTGACAGCCCTACTGTCTATTAGTTATTAGTGAAGTTGATAACCTGTAGCTGATTACTTGTAGCTGATCAGAAATTAGTAGTCTTGCTCTTTTCTTGTTCTCTAACTAGTTAATGGTCTGTTCACAAATGTTTTCTAAAATTAGGTGATTCATGATTAAAACCATGTAGTGCATTTGTGCCAACCAGTCCCATCACGGTGTTGGTTGACACATGTTAATATTCCTTTTTCCATTGACCTTATAATTAACCAACAATATATACATTGTTTTAAGTCTTTCTAAAATAGTTTTCAATCTCGCAAAAAATACATCATACAACAGTTACAAGTTCATGAACAAGAAAACTATTGTTAAAACATTTGTCAATAAAAAATGTGAACCTATAATAGGCTTGCTGCTTAGTGTGTGTGTGTGTGTGTGTGTGTGTGTGTGTAAGAACCCATGTGCATGTGGATCACTGTGTGACTGGTCTTAATCTGACTCTGAGTCACAGTTTTGGCAGTGGTACTGGGAGTTGAGCCTGGGGGGGTGCATCTCATGTGCCCACTTTTTACATACAACACGGCTTTGGGTGGTTTCTTGCTGATTTCGGATGTTTTGTTTTTGCTTTTTATGAAGAGCCTAATTTTTGCAATTTCTTTCTCCTCCTCCGGAGCTTTCTTCACAGGTGTGTCTGTCAGAATGGCCGTTTTCCTTTTCCTCCTGATAGTACCTCCCACTGTCCTAGATCTCATAAAGGAGATCTCCTTTATGTCACATTTACATCTCTGAGATATAAATGTTGCACAGTCTCACAGTGAGCACTGTGCGAGTTCTCTAAATCCTCTCACAGCTGCTCACAGATGATACTCAACTCAACTCAACTCAAAGTTTATTTATAAAGCACATTTAAAAACAAGTTGAAAAACAAGTATCAACAGGTTGATAACATACATATAGTACAAATAATGATCCAGATCTCTACGTGGCAGATATCCTTTAACTTTTGATAAAATTCTTAAATGGTAAAAACAGTTTTTCACGACCGAGCTAACCTGGCGATCAAATTTCAGCCTGTCATCAAATATTACTCCCAGATTTTTCACAGAAGACCGAATGTTTGGTGTAAGGGGGCCCAGAAAGTCAGCAGGAAAGTCTGCTTGTCCACATCCAAACATTATAATTTCAGTCTTGTTTTCATTTAGATTTAAAAAGTTTAAGGTCATCCAGGATTTAACATCGTTTAGGCAATCAAGCAATGGCTGTACTGAATCTTTAGATTTAGATGTCAAAGGCAAGTAGATTTGAACATCATCGGCATAAAAATGAAACAAAAGATTATACTTCTTGAAAATTGACCCTAATGGTAGTATATATAGCAGAAAGAGAATAGGCCCGAGGATGGAACCTTGGGGGACCCCAGAAGTAAGAGGGGCTGCGGATGAGGTGAATTCACCTAGCTGCACAGAAAAACTCTGATCAGTCAGGTAAGACTGGAACCATGAGAGAGCAAGGCCTGTGATGCCCACCCACTGCTCCAGTTGTGCTAGGAGAATACCATGATCCACAGTGTCAAAAGCAGCTGTCAAATCAAGGAGCACTAGCATATCAGGGTTACCTGACTCAGCGGTTACCATTAGATCATTAAAAACTCTCAGGAGTGCTGTCTCAGTGCTATGTAATGGTTTAAAGCCAGACTGAAACTTCTCATAGATATCATTGGCCACTAGGAATGTTTGGATCTGAATAAAAACCACTTTCTCTAAAATTTTGGATAGAAATGGCAGTTTAGAGATAGGCCTGAAGTTAGACAGCACAGAGGGATCCAGATTTTTCTTTTTGATTAGAGGCTGCACAACAGCATGCTTGAGAGCAGCTGGAACACATCCGGTGCTAAGACAAGAGTTAATAAATAAAAGTATATCAGAGCCCACCGTGCTGAATACCTCTTTAAAAAGACGAGAGGGGATGCTGTCTGAAGAACAGTTTGTAGGTCGCAGATGCTGAACTACATTGGCCAGTGCGGAGAGGGATACAGGTTCAAACTGATCAAAAACAGCACTCTGGTAGACAGACAGGATTTCACGAAGAGCTTCTTTAGAGACATGGAGCTTGTCTTTTTTCCACTTTCTCTCAGCGCGCTGACATGAGCGCCTGAGAGTGCGTGTGGAATCGTTAAGCCATGGTTCTGTACGTGCTTTTATGCGCATTGTTCTAAAAGGTGCAACAGAATCAAGGATATCAGTGTAAGCAGAATTAAAATTTCTTAAAAGATCGTCAGTTTTAAAAGCGTGAATATCATCCGGAGTGCTAAGTATATCACCAGAAATGATATAGTCATTATACATGGCTGAAAACTGTGATACAGTTTGAGCGTTAATTGTGCACAGATGACGCGTAGGAGCACAGGTTTTTGCCCTCAGACAAGGGATTGAAACAGTAAAAAGCACAGGCAGATGGTCAGAGATACACGCTGATTCACTGATTTCATTGACGCTCACAGATAAATCATATGATAAAACCAAATCTAAGATGTGCCCTTTCTCGTGAGTCGGGTCTTTAACACATTGAACAAGATTAAAATATTCAATGAGGTTTAAGAAATCAGTGACCAGTGGTCTTGATCTACAGCAGACATGTATATTGAAATCTCCAGAAATAACAAAATGATCGTATTTCACAGAGACACATGACAGAAAATCTGCAAAGTCACAGATGAAATCCTTATTACATTTTGGAGGGCGATAAACAACCGCAAACATAACAGAGAACGAGGAAAGTTGTAGCTCAAAAGTTTGCAGTTCAAAGCTGGAGTAGGTAGCAGATGGAGTAGGACGGCACTGAAAGCTGGATTTGAACACCGAGGCCAGACCGCCACCTCTGCCGGTGCTTCGCGGGGAGTTTTGGAATAAACAGCCGGGAGGAAGGAGTTCAGAAAGCGGTGTGCACTCACCATCCCGAAGCCAAGTCTCTGTCAGGAGCATAAAGTCCAAATCCCGTGAAGTGAAGAAGTCATTCAATAAAAACATTTGGTATGAATATGGGAAGCTCAAATTGATCTCAAGAGATGAGATTGAACCACAGATGAGTCAACACATTTTTCCTATGGGTGTGGGGAAAGGCTGCAGCTCCTCAGTGCCTCCCAGTGCTGCTGGATCCAAGCACAGCATTGTCAGAAAAGATGTTCCTGTTCAAAGGGAACACCCCCGTTACTCTGAATCCTGCCTGAACGCTTGCCTGGGTTCCAGCTGCTGGATATGCTGTGGCAACAATTCCAGGCACATCATAGATGGACATGATTTTGCCCAGCTTTATCAGGATCCACCCGTCACATCTTCTGAGCTACAGCTAACATGGTCCAATCAAATGCACATACACTGATAGGCGGTCAATTTAAGACCTTCCATTTCACACACACACTCTCGCTCTACAGAGGTGAGGTCAAGGTTATTAAAAAATCAACCTACATTTTCTTTATTGAAACTTGTTGCACAAGCAAGATTAGTGGCCTCAGGCTTGCGGACAGGTGCCTCTTCAAAAAGGCAGTGAACCAGTCAGACTGGCTTGCTGAAGTGGCGACCATGTTAAGGGGATTTAATACTGTGGGCAGTGGCAAGCTGGTAAGCCAGCCCACTTACTTCTGCCGAAAACAGGCCATAATAAATGTCCGCTGACTTTTTAAAGTATTTGACCAAGTCCCTTTCTATCTCAACAGTTACAAAAGAAACAGTTGTCTGTCTTTTGCAGAGGTGAGAGGTGCTTGTTCCCGTACCTAGCTTTTAACTTTAGTTTGAGAATGTGCCTCCACAGCTCGTCCACCCTTGTCAAGGCTCCTTCACAGTGCTTGTTTTTGTGGTTTTTGTCTGTTCTGTTACAGGAAGCAGTGTTGCTGCTCTTATGGAAGGGGGCACAGAGAGGAACTGCTCTATAAACCCACCGGTAAAAGTCATCTGATGATGATGATGATGATGATGATGATGATGATGATGATGATGATGATGATGATGATGCAAATTAAATTAGAGTCACCAGTATTATAACAGCTACATGTGCAGCTACGTGGGGTAACTTTTTTGTGGTCAAATATAAACTTTTATTAGTTATTATTGGAAAATGTCTGACCAAATGTGCGAATGCGTGCGTGTGTGTGTGTGTGTGTATATGTGTGTGTCTTTGTGTGTGTGTGTGTGTTTTGCAGTACCTGCCTGTCACTGTGGTCCACACCAAACGGAGACTGCAAGCCCTGAGAGAAGCCATGACGCCTGAGACTATTGCCGCCTACATCATCCCGGCCGCCGATGCACACCTGGTGTGTGTGTGTGTGTGTGTGTGTGTGTGTGTGTGTTTTTATGTGAGTGTGCATGCAAATGTGTGGCCGTGTGTGTGTGCAACAGAAAAAATAGTTTGTTTACTGGAATTATGTGTATGTGGTCAGACCGCTGAATTTCTATAACTCAAATCGCTTTCCAACAGAGTGAGTACACGGCACCACGGGACGCCAGGATAGCATTCATGACCGGCTTCACCGGCTCCGCAGGTGAGCCTCCATCTTTTTAAAGGCCCCTGTGGAAAGGAAACGTCATCGACAGAAAAAAAAGACAGACTTTTTGATATATATTTGGCAATAGCAAGAGATAAATTAATAGTTTACAAAGGGACACAAGATTTGCACAAAAATGTATGTTTCATTTCATGGGGCCTTTAAAACTAACCCCCACCTCCACCTCCTCCTTCCCTCCTTTCCTCCCCCGCCCTCTAAGGAGCTCCTCGATGATCTTCCCTCCTCCCACACCACCCACTCGCTGTCTCACTGCTTGCACGCCACTGCATGACTTCCTCATCTGACTCCTCTGCTCCTCCCTGCATGCATCAGTCACACACACACACACACACACACACACACACACACACACACACACACACACACACGTGTACACATACACACACACACACACACATACTCTTCCATAAGACACAAATCAGTACACATAGACTAAAACATATTTGCCTGCCTGTTGACAATACAATAATATTAATTCTACCTCTGTTACTAAACTATTACTAACCCTAGAATCTAGACATTTATCTCATGTAAACAAACATAGCTGTACTCAGCAGCACTAAGACATCCATAAGGAAATCATAAATTACCATCCACTGCTTTTTCATCCTCTTTCTCTCTTGTGAATCTTGAGACACATCTTCTGACTCAACAATACATCACACAGTTGCTGGAAGTACAGCAAAGCCGCCCTTTTAATTTCTTCAGGGCTTTCATCTCGATGAAATTGAAGATGAGTTGGTATTGCTTCTCCGTCTTCGCACGATTCACACACACGACATTAGACAACTTCGGCACTTGATGCAATATCCTAAATCTCAACTCTTCTACATTGTACATCCTTCTGCATAAGTCATCACCACCGGCCCCCCCATCCTGACCCCCCACCTTTGTCTCCCTTCCGCAGGCACGGCCGTGGTCACGGCGACGAAGGCGGTCTTGTGGACAGACAGCCGCTACTGGGTGCAGGCGGAGAGACAGATGGACTGTAACTGGAAGCTGGAGAGAGAATGTACGACGTCCCAATTACTCACTAATATCATTGATTGATTCATTGATATTAATTAATTGATTGATTCACATATACTAACGAGTCAGATACAGGGGTGGTGTCATTTGCTAAAAAAGTGAATAATGATAAGATTTAATTGGAGGCAGAGGAAGTCATAGATTACTTTTTTCTCTTGTTGCTAATTCCAAATGTATTTAACAAAACTATTATGAACCTTTCTGTGCCTGTCTGGGAATTTAGTGCAATGAAACCTTCATACAGTAATGCATTCAATACGACACTGATTATCTTGTGTTCATTTTAAACATAGGCCTAATAATCATAGACAGTGCAAAATGATAATTTTATTTTGTTCAATTACAACCATTGGAAACACTAAATTTATTTGTTGGTTTTATTGATTCCGCTGCAACATAAAACAAAATGACTGTGAATTTCATCCTCATATTTACATCGGTGCGAGGTCATCATTGCATCATCATGTGTGATGTGTGTGTCACAGTGTCCATCAGCAGAATCTCTGATTGGCTGCTCACCGAGTTTCCAGGGGGCGGCAGGATCGGCTTCGACCCCTTCGTCTTCTCCCTCAGTAAGAAGCCGCCCTGCCCACCCATCCTCGTTAGTCCAGCTCAGCGTCAATACAATGCTTACTCAGATATACAGAGAGGAGTATCCACGGATGCCTCTGTGAGCTGCGTTGTGTGCAGACTGCTGTCTTCGGATCGATCGTGGTGTACTGTGTCCACTGTGTTTGTAATTGTTGGCCATTGTCATCCATTAGAAACACAGGAGTACTACAACGCCAACCTGGCACCGGGAAACCTTGTGCTCACGTCCATCCCCAACCTGGTCGACACAATCTGGAGGGACAGACCTCCTGTGCCCCCCCACAACCTCACCCGCCTGCCTGACCAGATCATAGGTGTGTGTGTGTGTGGTGTATGCGCGTGTGTGCATGAGTGTGCGCGTGTGATTGCGTGTGTGTGTGTGCTTGCGTACGTGTGTGCATGTGTGTGTGTGTATGTGTGCTTACGTCATCAGATAATGCTGGATGTTCATGTGTGGAGGCGGTTATCTTGTGGTTAATAAATGCCATTGAACCAAGCAGAGCGCTTACACATCACCATAAAATGACCATTCAGGGTTTTTTTTTTATTGCTGACTGTCTAATCAACTCTGAGAGTGGGAAAGGAACCCTATCAAACGATGTCTGAAGGACACTGGAATAACGAAATTATACACCAAGCTATTAAGCCATTTGAGTACAATAAGGTCATTTGACACAGCGTTCTCTTTCAATTTTACATTTAAAGTATGCCTATTTTATGTTTTACTGAATAATAATATGATAATAATATAATAATAATGGTAAAAATGTAATGTCAAATTTCCCGGGAACCCTTCGTTTTTACAAACAGGAAGATGATGGACGGGTTGGCTTCCCAATATTAAACGTGTGTGTGTGTGTGTGTGTGTGTGTGCGTGTGCGTGTACAGGAAGAATTTGGCAGACAAAGGTGGAGGAGATACGGATGGAGATGATGGTCAATCCATACAAGCCTACTGCTCTCTTGCTTTCTGCTCTGGATGAGACTGCTTGTAAGAAGCCCAGTCCTATCGATACGTATGATAATAGCTGGCAAACCATCTGTGCTCATCAGATTCTTCAACCGTTATCAAGTCAATTCATTCAGTTCACTTCAGTTCAATTTAAGACACACACATTTGCTGGAATTGTATATATATGTCATATATATATATATATATATATATATATATATATATATATATATATATATATATATATATATATATTACAAGTTTGTGATTGGCCAGTGAGCCCAGTCCCGCAACATGAAACATGTATATATATATATATATATATATATATATATATATATATATATATATATATATATATATATATATATATATATATATAATTATGTATTAGGGAATTAAGTATGTAACATTCCCTTTCATTATTATTGCTCTTGAAAACAGGGCCTTTAATTCGTACAAAAAAGTAATGGTCAAAATACTAATATAGTTTACTAATAGTTTGATATATTAGTATATTTATAAACAGTATATACCAGCTTGGTGCAAAAATGCTCTCTTTTCCTACCCCATGTGTCTTAACCCTGTAAATTGTCTCAGAAGAAATCCCTGTCTACGTCTCTTTCAGGGTTGTTTAACCTGCGTGGGAACGACATCCCACACAACCCCTTCTTCTACTCCTACACACTGCTGACCATGAACGAGATCTGGCAAGTCTACCTCACCGCAGCATGACGACATCACAACGACATCACAACAATTGAGTTGTGATGTCGTTCTGTGTACTACACTTGTCAATTGGTTTCCTTCCTTTCTTTCCATTCATCATCCTCCGTTTTTTTCTTTTCTCTTTCGTCTTTAGTGTGATCTTGTGAGCCTTATATCTCTCTCGCTCTCCCTCTGTGTGCCAGGCTGTTTGTGCACATCAAGCGTGTGTCGGAGGACCTTAAGGCCTACCTGAACTCCTCCTGCATGGGGAGCTTCTGTGTCCAGTTGAGAAACTACGACGTCGTGCGGCAGGACCTCCAGCGCTACGTGGAGAAACCTGGAGTGAGAGTCTGGGTGGGCACAGAGTACACCAACTACGCTCTGTATGAGGTCATCGCACAGGTGAGCGGGGGGGGTGTGGGGGGTGTGGGGGGTGTGGGGGGGCGGGGTCCTTACTGTATTATATTGTTGTATTGTTCCAGGTATTTAGCCAGTTTTGATATGGTCCAGTTTTGGAGATGCCTTGTTACGGATTCCAGCTTACTACAAAAATTAAACAGAACAAAATAAATGTGCTATTCTTTTTTTATTTCTAATTCTACTTAAAAGTTGAATGATAACAATGTTATTCTTCTGTCCCTTTTTTTCATTTTATCTTTCTACTCTGTGTGTGTGTGTCTCTCTCTCTTTTTCTCATGCAGGAGAAGCTTGTGACCAGTTCTTATTCTCCGGTGTTGACCACTAAGGCTGTGAAAGATGAGACAGAGAAACGCATCTTGAAAAATGCTCATGTAAGTCTGTCAGGCATGCGCGTAGACACACATTATCATATCATTTTATCGTTCTAATATCCCTTTGACTTGGTTTATAATATCAAACTGTAATTGAAGTTTTGTTTTGATTTAGTGTTGACCAGGGGTTCTCAACCTTTTTTGACCCGCAACCCCATTTTAGGGTCTTACATTTTTCGTGACCCCAACACATACAGAATAATACGGAGCCCCTCTGGCGTCATATAGTAGAAAAAGACAACTTGATGTGTACATCCGTGTGAACAAGTTTGTAAACCGTGCCCTCGGATTCACAATCTGTGCCCTCGGATTTGGTTTGTTCTCCACAGCAGGATATGGACTGGACCATTCATACACACATGCATGCATTCCCCATGGAGCATTCTGACCACAAACACATATCTGATTCAGACCGACCATTTGTGAATCCGAGGGCACGGTTTACAAATCCATTCACACGGATTTACATAAGTTCTGTCATACACGCTTATTTATTTGAACAGTTATTTTAACACACACACACACACACACACATACACACACAAAAGGAGTACATAAATCCACTCCTACCATATCAGTTCACTTATCAAATCTTACAGTCAATACACTGGGCTCTTTATGAGTGGAGCTGTATAGCCTATTTAATAGATGCCGGCTATATTGACCTGACCTGATTGTGCTTTGCCTTTAATATCTTTATAACCCCTCTTGCTGACGTCACCGCTGATCAAGCACCCGGCAAACTGTCAACAATGTTGTTTTCTTCATGTCTGGGATCTGTGAGTTTAGGTGAGGGACGCTGTGGCAGTCATCCAGCTGCTAATGTGGCTGGAGACGGCTGTTCCCCAAGGCAAAGAGACAGAGCTCACTGCCGCGCACTACGTCAACGAGTGTCGCAGGTACGGGAGCAGTCTCCCACACACATGCACATACACACACGCACGCACGAGCGCACACACAAACATTACTTATAATGGGAATGGTCAATTCAAAACTATGCTGTATAACTGAATGCTGTGTAATACATGAACTAGGCCAATGACTAATTATAGTGCTGTTGTCTGTGAAGAGAATGACTCGATTTTAGATACAAAAGGTACTAAAAATATTACAACGGTGTTTGACTATAGAACCCACTCAAAATTAATAATACAAACAAAAGTTTAATGTACTTGGAGTTAAAATAGGTTTTTAAAGGTCATGTCATTGCTAACAATTGTCCAATTCGTCAAAGTTTTTCCTAATTAAGGCTATTCTTTTTGACTTCATATATTTAACATTTTATAAAACTTTCCTTTAGCAAGCAGAAAGACAGTCGAGGCACAAGCTTTGAGACTATCTCTGCCAGCGGACCCAATGCTGCTCTCGCTCATTACAGGTGATGTGTCAGCATACGGTTTTAAGTGTATTAAGTTCTGTTTTAGTGGTGCTACGAGCACCGTGAACTAATGCTGTATATCCTAACAATCATTTGTTCAATCACAGCCCAACAAACGAAACCGATAGGAAGTTGACTGTCGACGAGATGTTCCTCATTGACTCTGGTGGCCAGTATCTGTAAGTAGAAGGATTTGTCTTTAAAGAGCCACTTATCAATGATGATTAAGTCTTGACTATTACTAGGGCTAACTCTTATTATTTTTGTACCGTAAGGGATGGCACAACAGACATTACAAGGACTGTTCATTGGGGAACTCCGACAGCAATGCAACGGGTACTTTTTAACAAACTTACACCCAGTTACACCACCTGGAGTTTTTGGGTGTTGTTTTTTTATTGCTAATCACTTATTTATTGCTAATCAAAAGTCAGAATGAGACAAAATGATCTCGATTGCCCCCTTATTGGTAAAAAAAAAAAATGACTCAATTTGTGATTATACAGGAGGCCTTCACTCGAGTTCTCATGGGAAACATTGAAATATCTCGAACGGTCTTCCCCACGGGAACAAAAGGTAATATGCAACAACTTCCAGTCCAACTTCCAGTCCTGAAGGCAGGACTGTTTCCTGAAGACAGCTTTTTGCATGGCTTTTCATTACCAACAGGTTCAAACATGGAGATGCTGGCTCGCCGGGCATTGTGGGAGGTGGGCCTGAACTATGGCCATGGCACCGGTCACGGGATAGGAAACTACTTCGGAGTTCACGAGTGTATGTAGTAGTGTACCGTTTACCTCCCGGCCAAGGTCGTATACATTAAATTAATACATTGTGGTTTGGTATGATACGTGTAGAAATTGAGATAAGACAAAATATAGATGATTAACAACACGTGGATTCATAACAGACCACTCAAATCTAATCTCTAATCCTTCAAATTCAGTTTATCCCTGTATATTATAATTGAATATAACAACAGGAAAAGTTTAGCGAGCAGAAAACTTTAATTAAAGTGAATAAATGATCCCGTCCTCACACTCTCAAACTATAAATGAATAATGACATGTGTTCAGTTATGTGTGCTTTATGTAATAATTGATCCACTGTATATAGTATGACTGATATCTAATATGAATTGCTTTGTTCAGGGCCAGTTGGCTTTGGTTCCAACAACATACCCTTCAAAGAAGGCATGTTCACCTCTATAGGTAAGACTTCTCAAACTGCCCTACATCAAAACATTAAAGAACCACATATGAAAGAACCCAATGTTGCCTACCTGCATGTACCATTCTATATATATATATATATATATATACATATATATATATATATATATATATATATATATATATATGTATATATGTATATATGTATTCATATATCATATCTATATTCATTGTAATTCGCTTTGGGTGAAAGCGTCTGCTAAATGAATACATTGTAAATAGTAATAAATACTGAGGGTTGCTCTCTTAGAACCCGGATATTACAAGGACGATGACTTTGGCATCCGGATTGAAGACATTGCCGTGACGGTACCTGCCCACACGAAGGTAATGAGAGACATACAGGAACATTACATTATGGTATTTATCTTTATTTGTGTGTATTTTATCTATTAGTAACCATACTGAGTGTTTATTTTTCAGTAGTGGTTGAAACCAAAACAAGATTTAATTTACCTCAGATGGAAATGATGTCCTTAAATGTGTCTGTACCCCGTAGTACAATGGCCAGAACTACTTGACCTTTGACACAGTGTCCCTGGTCCCGTACGACCGGAAGTTGATTGACACCTCGCTTCTCAGTGCGGAACAGGTACTTTCTGTTGCTCTTTTTTTTCTTTTTTTTTTTAACAAAAATTGTAAATCATTATTGTTTTTTTTTTCCTGGTTGCCATTGTTGTTTTGCAGGGCGTTAATAGCAGTTTTATTGCCACACTTTTGGAAAAAGTTTGAATTGTAAAAAAAAGGGCATTTTTCCATGTTCAAAACACACTTGGGACCAAGAGAGGCTGAAGTCTCTTTCATTTTCCTGGAAGACAAGTGTTTCTTCTTCATGAAATCCCCCGCTGCTTCTTTTATAGGCTGCTCTTCTACTCAGAACTAAAAAAGAATAAATAAACCACATTATCTTTGATCATTCTGTGGTGTGTGTGGGGAGGGAGTGTGAGTGTGAGAGTGTGGAACTGAAACAAAATGAAAAAATAGAATTGTCTTCTATAGTCGCGATATGATTGATAGGCATAATCCGTAAAAAAATGTCAAAACATTTCTGTGTTTTTGCATTGCTGCATGTGTGCATCTGCTTAAGCGTGTGTGTTCAGCGTGCGACACTACGTACGAATACCCAGCAGTCCCACACATATGTTCCTGTTTCCCGTTGCCCTAGATACAATGGCTGAACAGATACTACAGCACCATCCGTGAGCGCATGGGCCCAGAGCTGGACAGCCAGGGTCTGCAGAGAGAGAAGGAGTGGATGCTGCACAACACCGAGTCCTTCCAGACGACGGCCGGCTCCTCCGGCGTCCTCTCGTCCTTCACGCTCAGCCTCGCCACGCTCACCGTGGCTCTGCTCCAAGAACTCATCTGAGGGACACGACCATCCCTCTTATGTGTCTTGGCCCATTTTCTCTCTCACCACCGCAATGCACTCTACTCTTCTGTTACCACCCCCCCCGCCCCCCGCCCCCCCGCCCCCTCTCCTCCTGCTTCTCCTTATGCACTCCTTATGTGGTCTGTAGCAGAGACTAAGAGTTCAACCAAATCGGGAACATGTACAAAAACCACAGAGGGTAGCGCAGATGATGCAAATTCGTTTTTGTTTTTTTTCAACAGAAGATGACGCTGAGGGTTGATTTGGAGAGATTTGGAGTGATAACAATGTTTTACTTTAATTTACTTTAATACTTTACTCTTTCAGTGTATGAGTTTGAGAGAGGCACTGCCGTTCTGTTGCTTCGTACATCCGTTGTGTGTTTGCGCTCGATTGATGAATCCAATAATTGTCTGTCGTGCTAAATGTTCTGACGTTTTTTTTGTTTTTTTGTGGTTGTGAGCTGTCTTACATGTTGAGTTTTTAAATTGTAAATTGTATAACCTCTCGAAAGGGGCTTTTGGAAATGATTAATTTATGATTAATAAAGTGAAGTTATTACCAACTCATTATTTTATATTATTTCTATTGTATTTAAATTGCTTCATAATATCAATATTTCAGGAGCATTTTTAAATTATGTTAAAAACAAAACGCCAAAGTTGTTAAAGTTAAAACATAAGCCAAACAGGTATATAAGGTCATAGAAAATACGTTTAAGTGTGAAGTAAATTATTGTTAAATGTGTAAAATGCGATCAACAAATACCATCAACCAAAATATCAGGAGTTGAGGAGCTAGGCCTAAACAGCAGGAGTTGAGGAGCTAGGCCCTGCTAGTGCCTAAACAGCAGTAGAGTTAATAAGTTAGTTATTAATAAGTTAATAAGAGTTAAGGAGGTACAATCTTGTGAGGACTAAACTATAGTTAATAAATGAGTTATTAATAAGTTAATAAGAGTTGAGGAGGTACAATCTTGGGAGGACTAAACAATAGCAGTAGAGACCATAGTTAAAGTTGAGTTTGTGTGTGTGTGTGCACGCGTGCGTGTGTGTCTGTGTGTGTTTGTCTGTCCTCCTCCCCCAAGTGAAACCTTTGCGTTACAATTACAGTGTGAATTTCCTCGTCTTCGGTTTGCTAAGTTGCACCACATGAAGGGCCTGAGCCAGCGGAAGGATGGTTGCCTAGCAACCTTGCTGTCAAAGCTGCACAGAGGTGTAAGCTGAGTTAGTTGGAAATTCACTGCTATAAGACAGTTAAATGAAACACATGCAGGAAGTATTTTAAATGAAACACATGCAGGAAGTATTTCAAATTAAACACATGCAGCTGTGTTGGAAATAAATACCTATAGCTGTTGTAACCAGGCACCTGAAAGAGGAACAATGGACTGGTGTTGAAAAACTATGAAGTCATTGTCCTTTGTAAGCGAAACTGTCTATTCCACATCGCCTTTGTTAGGTAGAGCACACATTTTGTGTTAGGGTTAGGGTTAGGGTGGACGTTTAATTTGAAACGTAAAAGGTAAAATTTTCGTTCATCTGCCTGCCACTTCACCTCTTGCTGTTGCAGGAAGACAAAGCTGCTGCCACTCTTTAATCGTCACAAGAGAGGAAGTTAAAATAGGGCACCCTCCTTCCCTGTTGTGTGGCTTTTGCGCCGCATACTAATTAATCAAATAAACAGCTAAATTCAAATAAAACCCTTCACTTCCCCTCTCTGCTCTTATCACTCCTAGTCTTCATGTTCATGCCTGCTCATCAGTCTGGGTTGAGGAGATATGATGTCTTGTGTCTCAAGTTGACCTATTTCACATTAATATATCCACAGCTGTAGCATCTATGCTATGCAACTAGTAACCCATATGCCGCCTACATGACTTTGGTTGAAGCTGTGGCATCTTGCAGCAGAAAACCACTGCGCTTTAGAGCCCATTGCACGGTTTCTGAATGTGTCATTTTTAGACTCATCTCTCACTTCCACACTGCTTGTTGATGCGAGTTAGCTCTCTATGCTCTACAGGACAACAGTCCCAAGCTAGTCACCGTTGGTTTCATTACGCACACACCATGGACTGCAATGGTGTGCGTGTAATGAAACCTACTGCTGCATCAAGAACTATGTGAACTATCCTAAACCTGATGAACAAACTCAATGACTTCTGACCACTGAGTACGGAAACCAGGCTGTGAAACATGTTATTCATGTTTCCCTACACTAACTGTGAACTCAGGCTTAGCAGAAGTAGGCTGTTAAAATAGATTAGATGTATTTTTTTTTAGCACAGGGGAGTTCATGGTGGGTGAACATTACATTATATTGTAGTGGAGGATTTTCCACACTGTAAAAACAGAATGTCAAAGTCTCACTGTCTTTGACATATTTACATACTTATTTTGACATAAGTATGTTTATTTATCATTAGTTTTTAAAAATATTGATCTCATCATACCATTACATATTATGAAGCATATAGATGAAATCATTAATAATGGTATTATAAATGTGTAATCGGTCAGTGTTTGGGCTGATTGCTTAAGCGTGTGGTATGGCTCATAATTATTGTGTGCAACACTGACACAAAACATAACCAGAGCTCTGCTTTGGTTCCTGTCTCACCACGTGACTTCCGTCATTTCGCTCTAAAGATTTTTTTTGTTCTCGCATTGCACACCTAGTAGTAGCTGAGCCTTCCTCTGTGTTCAGCAGAGTGCTGGAAGTTGTGACACGAGAGTGACATACACATTTTTTTAAATCTTTTGTGTTGCCATCGCCAGCCGCCGAGGAAGATGCTGAGGAGAAAAGTATCGAATGCCTCAGAGAAGGAGGCTGGACAGGTTTCTAAGAAGAAGGTGAGCCAGATGCCAGTCATTGTTGTTGTTGTTGATGATGATGTTCAGGATACAGGTGTTGTTGTTGTTGTTGTTGTTGTTGTTGTTGTTGTTGTTTTTGTTGTTGTTGTTGTTTTGGAGGGAAATGCGACATAGTTGGTGTCACACAGTTTATTATCTTGAAACCATAATGATGAACCAGTGATGATGGGATGTGTATCGTAGGCCTATGGCACACAAACACTTGCCTGTGAGAAGTTCTTTGTGTCTCCAAATCAATATCATATCACACTTTATTTCTATTGCACATTTCATACAAATCAATGAAACATAATGTGCTTTACACAAAAGCGACAACATCAGAAAAAAAATTAAGAACCATGAAGACATTGCACAAATCACAATTTACAGAACACACACCGACACGCATGCGCACACACACTAGACGTGAAGTTTTGAACTTGCTTTTAAAAGAAATGTAGTGTCTCCAGTGCCTATTCTACTCTTCGATTGGGACACAAACACATATAACATAAAAATCAACAAAAAAGTAGTTAATTTTAGGCACAGGAAAATGAAAACGTATATAACAGTATCTAAAGTGAAGAGATTTCCTGGTTTAATACAACGTTTCAAACAGTGACACTGAAGTGCCTGGATGAGTCAGCTCTGTCGATGGTCCACAGATAGCGCTCTGTGGCTTTGCTTGCCTTTTGCTCCAGGCTGCCAGTGTGCGACCTTGCTTCCTACACACTCACACCACATCCACACTTTAAAATGTTTCATTATTTGTTTTGCGGCCTGATCCGGCCTTTAACACAGTTCTTCTTCCCCAACATAACAAGAACAAATATGTCAGGGGGAACTTCACTGTTTATGCATATTCGTACGTATATTTGGTGATGAGACGCACAGAGGAATACTGATGTTTATTTAGCACTGTGTTCTTGTTTAGAGATATGTGCTTTATAGGAAGCAGAACTAGTCAAGTCAAGTCAAGTCAACTTTATTGTCAATTTTCATGGATGTACAGGACATACACAAAAATCGAAATACCGTTTCCCTCTATCCCTGGTGCAAAACATCTATAGACACGTAAAAATAGAATACAAATTTAAAAGAGAATATATACAAGTTTAAAAAAGAAAGATATGTATGAATGTATAAACAGTATGGACAGTATAAACAGTATGAGAAAGTGCAAATATTATTTTAAAAATAGTATACTCATAGTAGTAGTACTATAAACTGAACCAAAAAAAGTATGTTTTTCTCTTAAAGAATACTATGAAATACAATGGAATTACGTATAGCTGGTTTTATTCCCGGGCCCAAACACACACACATCTATAGCCAAGGTTAACTAGATGTCGACCACCAATGACTATGTCATTGGTAGGCGACGGTTGCTCAAGCTGCGACTGTTTCCTGTGGTGTCAACCAAGACACAAGCCAACAACGGCTTGATATACTGCACAGTAGCCCAGGGCCACACAGATAACACACACACACATCTGTCACTTCCAGTACTATAGGGTAACAGCTACAAGTATGTGGCTTTTATGTGACGTCAGTAGGCGATGGTATTAGGCAATACAAGAAAGAAATGGCTAATTTACTTACTCAATAATTCAACTTCGGCTTTGACTCAAGGTTTCTGTTGAAGGCTATAAAGGAAACATCACTTTTGCTCAATAAGTAATAGTAATAACTATTACTAGTATTACTTTTTTTTTTTACTTTCCCGGCTGGGATTAATAAAGTACATCTTATTTTACACTATAGTGGCCTTATTGAAGGATCAAAAAATAAATAAAAATATACCACATACCAGTTTCACAGAAACATATTTGTGTTATATTTCTGCTATAATTATTGTGTTACGCTGCATCCGTTGCGCTCAGCCACCAACAACAATCCAGCTGTGAATAAGAAAAAAATGATCTTTTAGTTACGGTTACTGATAAGCAGCTCAGGAAATTAGATACCCTAGAAGTGTTTCTATTCCACACACTAGTAGCTCACAGTAACATGTGTTATGCCATGCAACATGTGTGGTCGTAGATGAAAGATTTATGATGATGTTTCCGTCAAAGTGTTTCTCTGTGTGACTGTAGCTAAATGCCTCACAATGTCTTTCCAGATCAGCCTGCAAAGGTCCAGCAGCTTCAAAGATTTCATGAAGCCCAAGTCTCCTGTTGTGGCAGAGGATCTCAACTGGGATGAGCGAGTGAGTTGGAATCATGAGCCACTCGCTGACACTCACTCATTCACTCACATATTCACACACTCACTCACATACAGTCACTCACCCGGTCACTTTGTTACATGTATACTCATTCAGCCATTCACTCCACTCCCTCATTCACCCACTCACTCACTCACTCAACCACCCACTCTCACACATATAGGAAATACATATATCTAACAGAACATGGCTGTTACTGTAACACAAACATAGTAGACAAAGTGTTGCTTCATTGTGCAACTGAGTTCCTGGAACTTGTGTGAACTCACCACACACTTCCCCTGTATATTCACAGTTGTATTCAAATGCAGCGCCGTGCACAGACATTTTGGGGGGCAGGGGCTCAAGCAAAAAAAAGGGCACTCACCCCACCCCACTATTCTTACCGCGATGTCGCCACACCGCCGCGGCGCCACAATCCATAATCAAACACTTTGTTCATAACATGGGAGCTGTTTAAAGTCTACTGAAACACATTATTCCACAAAGAAACCATAGATTTAATGTAGTAATGCAACTCAGTCAGTGTAAGAAATGCAGTCATTTACCTTTCATTAATGACCAGATTGTAGATCAGCAGTCCTACTCTGACATGCTTGAGGGATAAGCTGTTACACTGCATATATCTTGTAAAAAGGCATGGGTACAACTACTGAACTACAGTTGGATTTCAGCAACATGTTGAGCATCACACTGAGAGGAAAATAATTATTTGAATATTTATTTATATTCAAAAACACACACACGCACGCATGCACACACAAACAGAGAACTGGCTAGAAAGAAACAGGGGTGACTAATCACTTAACTACCAACAGTATGCAAAACGGAAGAAAACTACCTGCTTCAGAAATGTATTGCATATTTGAGGCTATAGTAGCAATGACGCAATTCCAATGTGAAGGGGGCAAGTCTGACCTACTTCATAGTTTCTTAATATATATAACAAGTAAGTAAAAGTAAGTAAGTGTTGATTATTTGGGGTTTCATAATTAACAGTGCATACCAACCTGAGTGATATTCACGGTAACCGAACTGGGGATGGGGATGCTTTCATGACAAGTTCGACAAAGACAAAACCATTTGGAAGGGTGGGGGGGTACTTTTTAAATTGATAAGGTGTATTTATTTGTGGATAGTACTATACATTTCCCTCTTTATATTTGATATGATTTCAATAACAAATAAATAAAAAATAAAATACAATTAACACCATCCAAAAAAATGGTATGTATTTAATATATTACTTCCTCCTGGGGACCAATAAAGCCTTATTGATATAAAGCTGTCAGATAAATGTAGTGGAGTAAAAATAACAATATTTGCCTCTGAGATGTAGTGGACTAGAAGTACATGGCAGCAGAAAATATAAATACTCAAGTAAAGTACAAGTACCTCAATTTTGTACTTAAGTACAGTACTTTAGTAAATTTACGTTCTATCACTGCCCGTAAGCAAATGAAAGCATAATTTAATTTAAATTTAAGTTCTGTATTTGGGGAAATTACAAAAGCATACAATATGATTGTAATCATCATCCTTAAAGGTGGTTTCCTTTTCACCTGTCATGCCAGGAAGTGAAGAGAAACTAATTCTAGAGAAATAAAGTAGATTGAGGATGATGATGTTGCACTGAGCCATTATGCTGCTGCAGACAGGATGTCCTGTGTCAGCCAGCCAAGCAGAGAACCTCTCTCAGAAGCACAGACAGGCTCTCGCACTGCCAGCGATTATTGACTCATAAAAACTGGCAGCACTGTTAGCTTTCACTCAGGTCTCAAGTCCATTGTCTTTTTTATATAGCCTGCTATCTCTGATGATGCTGGTCATATGTCATACATTTACATAGATATGTAAACAGGTGCATATACTGACATGTGCTCAAGCATGTATGTATGTATGTACGTATGTACGTGTGTGTGTGTGTGTGTGTGTGTGTGTGTGTGTGTGTGTGTGTGTGTGTGTGTGTGCGTCTGTGTGTGCGTTGTGTGTGTGTATGTATATATGTGTGTGTGCAGGGTTGTGTGAGGGAAAGTAAATGAGCTATCATTTCATATGATATCATTTAATACATAACTGTAGTCAATGAATGTTATTATCAGCACATATGACATTGATAACGATGATAAGATGTCATTGAATCCTCTCAAGCATTTGCAACTGGCACTGGCAACATTTGAAATTGTTTGACAATTTGCTGACACGTAACGATACCATCACTGGCATTTCAGGTGCAGGTTTCGGTGGATGAAGGGGGAAAAAGTAGCAGCAAGCAGGGAAAGTCATGGCGCAACGTCATCTCCCGCACCATGACCCGCAAAACATCCAAGATGGTGCAGAAAGCTCTGGCTGAGGAGGAGGTGAGGCCCACCATAAAACCTTAGAAACCCTAACCCTGAAGTCTATTCTATCTTGTACACTGCAGCTCTCAATAATACTCTAGCCTACTATGTATTATTTATAAGCAAATATAGCGAATATATTATATTTACTTCTTCTTTTTTTTAAATGTTTGAAATATATGAATACATATGAGCTACATTTATTTAAAAATCTTGTGTACAGTGTAGCTTATATGTATCCTAAATTATTTCAAGCATTTCTTTAGAAATAGGTCTGATGTAAGAAATACTGAGGCAGCATAGAGACAAAAGTTCATACTAAAGTCGTACAGCCGATTTAATTACCATATACTTCCTCAACTGTCTGAGCTTAATGAGCCATCGCCATCGCAAAGAGTTACAATGCTGCCCCCTAGTTGTCACCCGGTACAAACAAAGACTGAGGTCTAGATTTCAATTCAGAACTACTGGATAGTTATAGGGCATATTCAAAGAAGTTATTTAAATATGTTAAAAACCATTAGTAAAATACAAATTCAATTCAAGGTCAATCTTGGTTCAAACTTGAGGATCTAAAAAAAACATTAGGCATTACCCAAGAACCCAAAAGCAAGACATAAGATTACTTACAATGAGATCTAGTCTAGTAATGCTAGTAATGGAAGAAGTAGTAATAGTAGAAGTAGTAGTAGTAGAAGTAGTAGTAGGAGTATAAATATGTGTGATTAGGGTTCTACCTTTCCAGTCTCAGTGTTACATCCCGTAACCCCAAATCCTGAACCCTGAATATGTCCATCTTTCTCCAAGGCCGACAGCTGTGAGGACAGCTCCATGTCTCCCATATGTGACTGGCTGCCCGATGTGGGTGCTGTTGGGAAGAGGACTTCGGTCTGTTCCTCGGGATCCGAAGACACCATGTCTCCTTCCAGACAGCTCTCTGGAGGTAAATCATGCTCTAGCAGACACTTTTATCTAATGTGACGAGTCATTTCAGATGAATGCCATTAAGGAGAAGGTAGGGGTCAGTGCATCTTGCTCAAGGATGCCTCCACTAGACTGCTGACATTGGAGATCAAAACAAGGTACTTTTCGGCAGTCGAACTCCCCTAGCCGTTACACTGTCCTCCCTCCTCGGTACGAACATCCATATAAAACCTAAAAAAATGTATTTAATGTAGTAAATATCTCACGTCAATGAGTGTTTCTGGAGTATTTTAATACAGCGTTGGGTGTGTTTCTGTCTGTTTCTCAGGTAGTGACAGACAGAGCCTGGACAGTGGCTATGGCCAGAGAGACAGCATGAGGCTGGAGGAGCATGGGGCCTCCTACATGGGACCCTTCTGTGGTCGCGCCGTGGTCCACACCGACTTCACCCCCAGCCCATATGACATGGAGTCCCTCAAACTGCAAGTAAGACCTCCCTGGGTAGCAGTACCTCCTCCTCCTCTGTTTAAAGGACTTAAAGCAGGACTTAAAGCAGGACTTAAAGCAGGACTTAAAGCAGGACTTAAAGCAGGACTTAAAGCATTACCGTGTTTGTGCCATCACAGTGCGATGTGCTCTAGCTTAACTAAAACCTTACCCACTCACTCTTCCCACACAGAAAGGTGACATCATCCACATCATCGAGAAGCCCCCCATGGGCATATGGACGGGGAAGTTGAACACCAAGGTGGGCTCCTTTAAGTTCATCTACGTCAACATCCTGCCTGAGGAGAAGCCGCCGGTGCGGAGGAAGAAGTCCCGGAGCAAGACGAACCAGCCCAGGGCCAAGCACCAACTGCTGGAGGACGTCCTTGAAAGTATCGGCCTCCGTGTAAGTTTACAGCTACACCCTCCCTGGGGAGATTTCACTGTGTTTCACTTTCTCCTCCTGTCAGACGATAGGCCTATGCTATGCTGGCAGCTACCACACTTGTCACGATAGCAATATGCCTTTTAAGACGTTGGCTGTTTAGGACATATTTGCTAAAGTAGTGAACAGCAATACCATCATTTTTTATGTTCTCAATTCATCAATGTATATTTACAATTTGTAAAAAATAAAATAAACAAATAACAATAATAATAATAACAATAATAATAATAAAAATTAATTTATATATATATATATATTTCTTTTTAATAATAATAATAATAATAATAATAATATTTTGACCACCGTGTAGACCGGTTTTCTTCCATGTTTAATTGTCCTCTGTGTTTCAGGAGCTGGGGTCTCTGCTGTCCATGCATGGCTTCCAGGGCATCGAAGATTTCGGGGGCCTGAAGGAATGTCACCTGAACGAGTTAAACATCACCGATGCCGAAAAACGCAGCAAGATTTTGAACGCCGTTGAGCTCCTGAAAGAATGTACGTTGACATCCGGATAATACACCTCGGCCTACTGCACATGGAGAACATACAATCCCACGTACACGTACCCTTTATTCACCCTTCTGTATTTGTTATCAGTGAAATGTAGGTAGTCAGCTACATTTCATATGGTTTAATTTTATATTTCTGTCTGGCTTTGATATCATCATCAGCGATCTCATCTGCACTCCAGACTGCTTGTTAAACGCTGTTCAATTTGGACACCAGCCCTGTGGCAAACCTGTGGTTTGACTACCATTCAGCCTATTAGCCCTGGGGTGTTCTGCTGTTACACGCTTGCTAATGTCAGCTACAATACAACATTACTGCATTCCCATTAGCAATATGAGACAGCACAAAGCCAGAGAGCCAGAAAATAACTCCCCTGATGTTGACAAAAATGATTTGGACCAATTAGAATATATTTTATTTTTCCAAAGTGATTGAGATAAAACAAACATGTTATGGTGTATCGTGGAGATGTGTTTCATAGAAGTCTTCACTTCTCTTCCATTCAAGCTGAAGGAGAATCAGGCTCTGAAGAGGAGGAGGAGGAGGAGGAGCAGGAGGAAGAGGAGGTGAGAAAGGGCAAGGAAACCAGGGACTCGGGCTGTTTTGAGGGTTCAGAGAACCCAAACAGAAGTGAGGAGCCAAAGACGGAGGCCAAGCCTCTACATGAGGAGACAGAGGAGCCGGGGGAGGAGACGGAGCAGCATGGCCAGACGGAGCAGCTGGATTGTGTCCAGCAGAAGCTCCAGGACCTGACGGTGCACTAGGGACACATGAGAGGAGAAGCACCACTTAAGAAGAGCTTTAAGTTCCTCAGTCGGCCAGAAGTCCACTAGAGGGTCAGGTACTGCTGCCAATGTCTTGGTCACACGATGGTAGAGGAAAGACTGGAAGTATCAAATAAGGAAGGAAAGGAAATCACAGAGACAATGAAAACATGAGCTTTTGGGTTTTTGATATTGATTTCCTGATATGAAGAACAATACAGTAGGCTGTACAATAGTTGTTCAAGGGTTCATGTAGCATGTGTTTTGTTTCGGGTTTTTTTTACAAATCATTAACCTGTGTATGCACATTTTGTATAGGTTCTCATTCATCTTATGGATAAAAATTGCTCCGTTACGATAAAGGAACAGTCACGGATTGTTAAATCGTGTAAGTATACTGAAATAATGTTCAATAATGATATTTGCATTTTTTCAGTGAAATATCATGGAGACAAGATTGTAAGATAAAATAATGTGCACTGGTAAAATAAATAACAGTTAGTTGTAAATAGTAAGTATCAAAGTATCAAAACGTCTTTTTCCATTTTGACTATACATGAAATCCAATTATGTTTGTATGTTACTTTTGTTGTTGACTTTGCTGTTAAAACAATTTTAATAAAGGTTTTATACGGTTGCATGTATCTTGACCTCAGATCGCCCTGACACAAAAATGTGTACTGAAAGACAACAAATACAATTAATAAGACAATCATTTTTATTTACCAGACACATCAATCATGTAAAAACAAGTGAAGGGAATTTAATTAAATACTTAATTAATCACAGTGTTATTAACGAAACAACGGGAACATAAATAGGAATTCCATAACTGGCATAGTACTGTATTGATATACATGATGCTTGGTTAATAGATTGATCACATCGTTCTGATCCGACTGTTATCATAGAAATTATACAAATGTTAAGCAAACGCTGACTTCCCTCAAGCGCCTATTGATCTCACACTGGTAGTTTTACAATTATTTGTAAATCACATGAAGCCAACTAAAAGCCTCAGTCGTTCTTCCCTTTAAAAACATCCTACATTTAGTTCAACATTAATGACACGATAAGACGTGATGAAGTCATTCATGAATAACCAATCATATGCATTCTTGCTTACCGGTCATTCAGAGCAATAAACTACACTGAGACTTGGATACATCGCAAAATTAGGTTTCTACCAAATCCAACATCAAAATAAAATGATTTGGGGTTAGTGCCATTTTACAATGATCATGAAAATGCATCTCAATGGAAAATATATATTAGGGAATCTTTCAAACTAAATTGTCAGCATTCACTGTTCTACATTTACAGAAACAATGCGCTTAACACGTTCACAATAAGTCTCTTAGGATGTTCTAATGGAAATAAGCACACAACCTGATTATACTATTCAATGCGTCAATCATTCTCTCAAACTCCTTTAATTCTATAGGTGGTATACCTGTATTGAATGATTCATTCAATCATCTCCGGGTCTAATCAAGAATAATACTGATGTTAAAAATCGAATATCTATACAGTTATATTTCACAAACATTGACTCTTGTCTCGCATACAGCACAATGACACGAATACACTAGCATCACACTTCCCTTTAACATAAAGAACCTCTCCCTTGTTTGGCTTATCATTAAAACAAAATGACATATTCAGGCCTCCATAAAAAAAACAAAAAAAGGCTGTGTTTCTGTTCAAATTCACAGATGTGGTTAAAAAACAAACTATGGTGTAGTAATGTGTGAATAACTCCATCGTATGCCTTGTTTCATGTGATAATGCGTCACTGACTTCAGCAGTAGCAGCCTACAGACTGCAGCGCAGACCAACCGCCACAGCCCAGCAGAAGACAAAAGAGTAGAGAGCGAGAGATTGGTTTCAAATAAGTGGGTGTGTTGTTTTTCAGCACAAGGGATGGACAGTGTGTAAAAGGAAAAGCTCTTAATTCCCTCTAAAGGAGTTATAATCCCAGAGGGATCTGCTGAGCTTGTTTAGCAACAGTACTATCACACACTGGCCATGCTTGCTCGGAGACAAAAGAAGTGCACCCTTCTTGCCGATGATGCACACCGCCTCCATCTGTGCACATTTCAACAACGCCTTCCCTTTCTCCCCACTTTTCATTCCGTCTAACTTCGGAGAGTTTGAAAAGTTGACAGCCATCATCATCATCATCATCATCATCATCATCATCATCATCATCATCATCATCATCATCATCACCTCAGAGCTGGACGGCGGGTCAGCCGGTTTACCCTGTAGTAGTACGTCGGTGCAGTCGCCACGGAAACGGCGACGGGTTTATGTTAAGGCACTGTTACTAGTGACTTAAGTACTGCGACTTATCAACAGCAACCTGGCCTGCACTCTCACACCCACACCCAAAGCGGACACTGGCAACGCGGTGTCAGTACTGGACGTACTGAACGCGACACAACCCACGACAGAGCAACGACATCACTCCCCCTGACACGTATATAAAAATGGAAAGACGGCAGTCGACGTTAAACGGACAGGAAATCTAAAGTTGGAGAATTAACAGTAGTCATTGCAGCATTACCAGATGACATAGTACAATTGCTCTAGAGGGGACTTTTACTGAGATATTTCTTGGTATCTCAGTTCAGGACCCCCCCCCCCCCCTCCCTGCCCCCATCCCATCATAGTGCACAGACAGACTTATGTTTACTAGTGTACGTGTAAAACTGGATTCCACAATAATCACAGAGCTACTATTAAAACCATGGATTGCATAGGGTAGGTTCTGTATGCACTGAGGGAAAAAACAAGGACAGACATGAAGGTACGGCGGTTAATGATTTACACGTGTCCAGGGAAGAAATATTGCCTTTGAGACACTTGCAATCCTAAGCGATTATATTTGAACTGGCCTTGTACAATAGAAGTCATCACAGCTATAATAAATGATGTATCGTTGAGAATCAGTAGAGTAAAATCCATAGACAACACGCGTGGAGACTGTTGTACACTTGTAGTATTTCTTTTTTTTTTTGTCTTTTGTTTCGTTTTGTTTTTAAGTTCAAGTTCCACGAGTTTTCTACCTATCACTTTTCCATGCAATGCTCAAGGGACTTAAGGAAGTGGAGTGTTCCCTGTTATATTACACACACACACGCGCGCGCACACACACACACACACACGCGCACACACACACACACACACACACACACACACACCTCTGGTGAGAGAGAAGGAGTCCATGATACAGTTCTGCCACAGCCACTGTTTGGAAGTGAGAGGAGGAGAAGGGCCCGCAGCGTCGTCGTGTAGATTCCAGTGTAAAGTAGGGCAGGACTTAAGAGAACAAATGAGTCACCTGCGCAACAATATGGAAAATCGTTATTGTTATTCCGTCCTACTTCCTGGTCGGAAGGAGGCTCGGCTGTCGGAGCGAGAGAGAGAGACGGAGGGAGGGGCCCAGAGAGGACCAGAGCGGGCCACACCGCTCTGTGTCGCGTAGCTAGTGCGCGGCCGCCTTGGCGATGGACGCTTCCGCGTCGGTCTCAGGTGAGGCGAGGGGCGGGACCTTGTGAGCGGCCGACTCCTCCCCCTCCTCCGTGAGGGAGGTGCTTATCTCTGTCGAGGCGGCGATGCTGGGCTTTGCGTCGTCGGGCGTGTGCTCGTTGGGGATGAGCGGAGCCGTGGCTTTCTGTGCGCAGAGGATGGCATGAGAGTGAAATAGAAACAGAAATAGAAACATAAACATGGAGAGATTCTGGACTACGGCAAAAACTCCCATGAGAGGAACATCATTTTGTAAATAAATCATAAATAAATCATACATTTTCTAAATGTTTATACTAGAAAAAAAAATTGTCGAGAAACTTCCCCTCCTCAAAGCACTCTTGAATGTATGTTTTAAAGGTTGTTTTTGCATTGTACCATTTACCAAATGCTGGAGTCCATTTTATATCATCATGGAGTATATTAGAACGGATCAGATTACCGGCTGTGCAAGGAAAGGGCTTCTTTTTTTTTCAAGCAGCACATTGCTCTCCTTGCTGATCCCGACTACCTCACATCTTAGCCTCTCCATCATTACTTGCATATGTGCACTACAGCCAGCGTGTGGCATAACATGAGAGGATTCACTTTGGTGTGTGTGTGTGTGTGTGTGTGTGAGTGTGTGCGTGTGCGGACTCACTGTGGTCTGTGGTACTGTGCTGTCACTGGTGGAGGAGGGGGTTGCAGGGGTCGCAAGAGAAGGCGCATCGTCCGGCATCACTCCTCTTCTGTCCAGGACACTAGTAAACACGTGTATTAACAAAACACCCAGTCAGAAAACATCCTATTGTTTTATTCAACAGAGGACGGAGAATGCAGAGCTCAGCGGAAAACCCTTGAAAGCCTCTGGTATTACGGTCATAACTTTTTATGATGTTATGTTATTGCCTTTTACCTTCCCCTTACCATCACACGTGTGTGCAGATATTAAATTAAAGCAAAAAAACAAACATCGTTTTTCTTCACACCCAAATGATTAAAAAATAAATTGCTTTTATATAAGCAACCCCATCTATCTTCATCCTATATTTGTGTTACCATAAACCAGTCCCCTTGCTCTTGCACTGCAATGTGCTTTGTACTCTGTGATGGGAGTGCTGGTAGCCTTACCTCGGGTACGTGGGCCCACAGAGTATTTCAGAGCAGTTCTTCATAATGTTCTTGTGGCTGTAGGGGTTCTGCACTCGGTTCTTCCCAGACCACGAGCCTTTGATCTACACACACACACACACACACACACACACACACACACACACACACACACACACACACACACACACACACACACACACACACACACACACACACACACACACACACACACACACACACACACACACACACGACATTAGGACAGTAGAATAGAGTCCAACCTCAACATATCACTTACGGCAAAACAAATCTTCACAAAGGTATTCTGGGAATTTCCAGGCGACAGGAGATCTTAAATCTTTTAACAATTGCACGTTCCCTTTTACGGTTTGCATACCTGCGTTGAGTGCGTTCAAAATCACAGTAACACTTTTAGCATCGTGGTCCTTAAGGCTTGGACTGGACCTACAAAAAGACTCTGGTAATGAAGTCTGGCTTGAGGGGAATATTATGTTAAGAGGTGTAAAGTATATCACACACCCCACCACTTGAATACTTCAATGAATATAGACGTAAATCTCCTTTGTGGACAATTGTCCTTTTGCAGACTATTCTCCTTGTACACAATTTCTCTTCAGACTTTTCCCTTCAAGAAATGCCACACATCACACAATGTTACAACCACTTGAATCATCAAAGCAATACACTCACCCCTAAACATCCCTTCCATGTAGCAGCATTATGCACGTATTTGTGTTGTGTGTGTTTGAGTTTTGAGTTTAACTCATACAAAAAAAAACATTTACAGGTTGGCTGCCTACAAAGATAGCAAATAAATAAATACATCTATTCATTGGAGCGTTTGTATGTATGAGCATGTGGTGGACACAGACGTCCTCCACACGAGAGACCACACCAGACACACCACTCAAGGTGCCCTCTCTCTTTCTACCCCCCCTCCCTCCCTCCCTCCCTCCCTCCCTCCCTCCCTCCCTCCCTCCCTCCCTCCCTCCCTCCCTCCCTCCCTCCCTCCCTTCCTTCTACCTCAGTCCTGTCCTCTCCCCTCTTTCCTGCTCCTCCCTCCCTGCCTCTTTGGCAGCCATCCCAACCCCTTCAGGTATCGACGTGTCTATTATTAGACCAATCACTGTTAAAGATAGGATTGGGCTGACAGGATTGGACTTCAATGCAAGAGCCCCATTATCGTCATTCTAATGGGTGTATCTTGCTTCATTACCGTTGTAGGGCAAATTAAATGATAAAGACGTGAAAAAAAAAAGATAGCCATTATCTTAAACCATCCATTACTGGTTTAAGATGATAATAAAACAAAGACGCAAACTAGGCACGCCTGACGCAGAGAAAGGGGGATAATGAATTAATCATTAGGGGTGAGGAGGAGGAGGAGGAGGAGGAGGAGGAGGAGGAGGAGGAGGAGGAGGAGAGACTTCTACAACCTTCCACCACTGTTGTAATTTAGGGACTCTTGCAGAGCCTGTGTGGAAATAACTGGGCTAACAAAGCCCTAGACAATACCCAACAGTACTTATACTTAGTTAGTACAAAAGGATTATATAGTTACTAGATAATTACTACATAGTTACTACGTAATCTGGGGCACAATACTACTGGTTGTTGACTCATTCTTTTCTCCTCTCATGTGTGTGCATTTTTACAATTTTGTATTTGTGATATATGCCTCTTTGCATTACTTCCGCATTAAATATTTGTCTGCAATCAACCTTTATTAAACTACCTAAAACTACAGAGAACTCAAACATTTCAATAGAATTTGTAATCAAACATTGAAATATACGGCAGTGGATGGTTTCTTCAGTTGGAGATTGGGAGTGGGCTAAGAAAGATAGGCTAAAAAAAGGATTTAGATTATCTAGGAAAAACTATTACTCAAATACAGATTCAGAGGAAGTATTCTCTCAATGCAAATATTTTGCTTTGTGCTTCTGGCAGGTCCATTATCATGGAAACAATCTGTGACCTGTCTAACATCCAAATGTTTACACCACGATGCGTGTTTATCTTTCCAGCGACGTGAAGGCAATGGACTACCCTTAACTGGACTACACGTGCACATACACCCTTACTGTACTTCCCTCCTATCCCCCTAGACATATTAATGGTTGTGTGACACATGCACACACACACACCTCATAAAGCATCCACCACTGATGCCTTAATAAACACAAGTTTGTTATGCGATATAAATAATATATAAACAATCGCTGACAGGCTGCAGTGTCTTATGGGAGAGTGTGAGCATACTTACATCCTCATTGGTGGTCTGGTTGAGGGAGATGAGATAGGTGTGGAAGCCAGTCAGGCCAACTACTGACCAGAGGGTGAAGAAACAGACCAGCACCTCCAACACAGTGGCTTCACGTTAAGGACAACAACTCGAATATTGGAGCTGGATCCAGACAACACCAGCCAACAGCAGACATTTATATCCATTGTCCAAATTAAAGAGGACAAGGCCATGGAGAAATGAAACCAATATGCTAAATGTAGACTCAACTATTAACATATGCATTTACAGACACATTGCCACATAAGTGGCAATAAAACAATCCTTGACAAATACAAAATATATTGAGATCATAGGCATTGCATTTCATGTACAGAACAACTGGTTTAGGTTTTGGGCAGTAATTTAAAGAATATGTTCCAGGGGTTTCCTTCAAAGCGTTCAAAAAGCCAGAGTCCACGGAGCCTGTGGAGAGCAAGAAACAGAAACACACACACACACACACACACACACACACACACACACACACACACACACACACACACACACACACACCTTTAATGATCCCCCTAAGTCTCTGATGATCACCCCTAAGGTGACTGGAAATACCTGCATGGTTCTCTGGTACAAGACACAGCATTCCAGCAGCATTACATTGTTACATTCAATTGCATTATTATCATCCTGGGTACATGGCTAATTATGTTGACTGTAAATGAGCTCCCTTGGTGCTAATAACTTCCTGGTTCCAGGTGGGTTGACAAAAACATAACCTTATGTCACAGTCACTTATCACTGCACGTAACGTCACACTACCAGGGGTAAATGGGCTTGAAATAGACGCTGGTTTAATCTTTAGCATATATGGATGGGTATCTTGTTTGCATATGCGTACGTGTGTGTGTGCGTGTGTGTGTGACGTGTTTGGGTCAAGGTCTGCATATCTGGCTGGCTGGGTGGTGTCACACACAGTCGTTCCTGTTTTGTCACATTCCTTCAGCTGTTTTTCCACTCCTTCCCTTACTTTTGTAGCTGCAAGCATGAGCCTGTTTTTCTAGTAATCACAAGTCATGAGAAAATCCACTGTCAAAGAATTACTATTCTATAAATGTCCACTTCTGTGGGGTCAGGAAAGACAAGCCTGGCTTTCTGCAGTTTCAAAATGTTAAGTTTAAGGTTAGCATGCCCCTTATTTTTTTAGTTCAGTATTTATTTCCACCATCTCTTAATATGCTTGTCACACGGGCCTCGTGAAATACTTACGCATGACTACATGGACGATGTCGAAGGTGAAGATGTATATGGTCAGCACGGAGAGCGACAGGGTGAAAAGGTAGAAGAAACGGTAGTTCCTCTTGCCCACACAGTTTCCCACCCATGGACAGTGGTGGTCGAAACGGTCTGGACATGGAAGGAAAAGGCAGAGGATGGTGGTTAAAACGGCATCCTACGAAAAACTGCCACAACTGGTAGCAAAGGGTCATTACAACCACAGACCTTTAGTTCAAAGTTCAAAAGAAACATCCAACCACACTGAATGGGGGGGATCTTAGGTGGACATAAGTGAAAAGGCTTTGTTAACATTATTTCATTTCACATAATCCAAAGCCTTTGATCATGTTGATCATGATCATTTTCCAGAGATCACAGAGTATCCTTTGTCGTCCAAATTTAGCTTAACCATTTCTCTATATACACTTCTCTCTTCACAGTGCAGGGTAAGATGTCAACACTTCTTGTTTTACAGTTTCCCCATTTAGCAGCAGAGTTTCATAACACTGATAACATAGGACCACCTTTAAAAAAAGGTAAAATATTGTATGGATAATGTTTGAATTACAGCAACCACACCCCACCCTCTCTTTCCAAACTCTTAATCATATTAATACCATGGCCCGGGTGAATACTCAATTCTGATTGGCTGGAGGGGTGATGATTAACTTTTGATAACTGCATGGCTATGATGTGATCGTAACATAAGCAGTCTTATACATTTTATCTTATAGTCTTAACATTAATAACTGTCAACTTGGCCTGAACTCAGATGGGACTACGTTTAGAAAGCAATGCATTGCCATTGCCAAGATCGTCTCTATTTACTGGAGTAATAAGGTAACGTTGCCATGTCGTTACTAAGATCGTCTCTATTTACTGGAGTAATAAGGTAACGTTGCCATGTCGTTACTAAGATCGTCTCTATTTACTGGAGTAATAAGGTAACGTTGCCATGTCGTTACTAAGATCGTCTCTATTTACTGGAGTAATAAGGTAACGTTGCCATGACGTTACTAAGATCATCTCTATTTACTGGAGTAATAAGGTAACGTTGCCATGTCGTTACTAAGATTGTCTCTATTTACTGGAGTAATAAGGTAACGTTGCCATGTCGTTACTAAGGTTGTCTCTATTTACTGGAGTAATAAGGTAACGTTGCCATGTCGTTACTAAGGTTGTCTCTATTTACTGGATTAATAAGGTAATGTTGCCATGTCGTTACTAAGGTCGTCTCTATTTACTGGAGTAATAAGGTAACGTTGCCATGTCGTTACTAAGGTTGTCTCTATTTACTGGAGTAATAAGGTAACGTTGCCATGTCGTTACTAAGGTCATCTCTATTTACTGGAGTAATAAGGTAACGTTGCCATGTCGTTACTAAGGTTGTCTCTATTTACTGGATTAATAAGGTAACGTTGCCATGTCGTTACTAAGGTCGTCTCTATTTACTGGAGTAATAAGGTAACGTTGCCATGTCGTTACTAAGATCGTCTCTATTTACTGGAGTAATAAGGTAACGTTACCAGGTCGTTACTAAGATCGTCTCTATTTACTGGAGTAATAAGGTAACGTTGCCATGTCGTTACTAAGATCGTCTCTATTTACTGGAGTAATAAGGTAACGTTGCCATGTCGTTACTAAGATCGTCTCTATTTACTGGAGTAAAAAGGTAACGTTGCCATGTCGTTACTAAGATCGTCTCTATTTACTGGAGTAATAAGGTAACGTTGCCATGTCGTTACTAAGATCGTCTCTATTTACTGGAGTAATAAGGTAACGTTGCCATGTCGTTTCTAAGATCGTCTCTATTTACTGGAGTAATAAGGTAATGTTGCCATGTCGTTACTAAGATCGTCTCTATTTACTGGAGTAATAAGGTAACGTTGCCATGTCGTTTCTAAGATCGTCTCTATTTACTGGAGTAATAAGTTAACGTTGCCATGTCGTTACTAAGGTCGTCTCTATTTACTGGAGTAATAAGGTAACGTTGCCATGTCGTTACTAAGGTCGTCTCTATTTACTGGAGTAATAAGGTAACGTTGCCATGTCGTTACTAAGGTTGTCTCTATTTACTGGATTAATAAGGTAATGTTGCCATGTCGTTACTAAGATCGTCTCTATTTACTGGAGTAATAAGGTAACGTTGCCATGTCGTTACTAAGGTTGTCTCTATTTACTGGATTAATAAGGTAACGTTGCCATGTCGTTACTAAGGTCGTCTCTATTTACTGGATTAATAAGGTAACGTTGCCATGTCGTTACTAAGATCGTCTCTATTTACTGGAGTAATAAGGTAACGTTACCAGGTCGTTACTAAGGTCATCTCTATTTACTGGAGTAATAAGGTAACGTTGCCATGTCGTTACTAAGGTTGTCTCTATTTACTGGATTAATAAGGTAACGTTGCCATGTCGTTACTAAGGTCGTCTCTATTTACTGGATTAATAAGGTAACGTTGCCATGTCGTTACTAAGATCGTCTCTATTTACTGGATTAATAAGGTAACGTTACCATGTCGTTACTAAGATCGTCTCTATTTACTGGAGTAATAAGGTAACGTTGCCATGTCGTTACTAAGGTCATCTCTATTTACTGGAGTAATAAGGTAACGTTGCCATGTCGTTACTAAGGTCATCTCTATTTACTGGAGTAATAAGGTAACGTTGCCATGTTGTTACTAAGGTCGTCTCTATTTACTGGATTAATAAGATAACGTTGCCATGTCGTTACTAAGATCGTCTCTATTTACTGGAGTAATAAGGTAACGTTGCCATGTCGTTACTAAGATCGTCTCTATTTACTGGAGTAATAAGGTAACGTTGCCATGTCGTTACTAAGATCGTCTCTATTTACTGGAGTAATAAGGTAACGTTGCCATGTCGTTACTAAGATCGTCTCTATTTACTGGAGTAATAAGGTAACGTTGCCATGTCGTTACTAAGGTCGTCTCTATTTACTGGAGTAATAAGGTAACGTTGCCATGTCGTTACTAAGGTCGTCTCTATTTACTGGAGTAATAAGGTAACGTTGCCATGTCGTTACTAAGATCGTCTCTATTTACTGGAGTAATAAGGTAACGTTGCCATGTCGTTACTAAGATCGTCTCTATTTACTGGAGTAATAAGGTAACGTCTGCATTCCATATGAATCTCATGTTCATGGATTGCGTTCCGGGCATTAGTCAGACCCATATATTTCTCTGGTCATTTGCGGTTTGTTTCCAGGAACACAAAAGGTAGTGCTAGCTAAAAGTTGTCATTTTGAGACAGAATTACCCCAAAATACGAATCAACACCCTTATATTTTTAATGATTCACAAGTGGCCATGGTATAAGCGGGATAATCCACGACGAGGTGTGCATGTATCGAAAAATAATGCACTTCACGGGGGCTAAGAGAATCCTCGCGGTTTGCCTCTGCGAAGTGCATAACAAATACATAACAAATGGACAAAACATGTAATATGCTTCAAAACCACCCCAAAAATTCTATGAATAAAGTTGACTGTACTGCACAACGCCAGATACAATCTCCTTCTTAAAAATATGTTAGATAAGGAGAGGGCTAGATATGCTTCTAGCAAGAAAGGAACCAAAGACGAAAACTGCTGCATCATCTGCTCACTGTGTGTGTGTGTGTGTGTGTGTGTGTGTGTGTGTGTGTGTGTGTGTGTGTGTGTGTGTGTGTGTGTGTGTGTGTGTGTGTGTGTGTGTGTGTGTGTGTGTGTGTGTGTGTGTGTCGACAGCAGGTGGGACTTGCTCAACACAAACAGCCCAGTGTTCTCGATGACTGGGCAGATAGTGGCTGACTGAGGCTCCACTGTCTGCCTCATCATCGTCTGCGTCACCTGTGAAGCCGCACTCTCTTCCAAACACCTCTCAATCGCCAATCACTGGCAGAAATATTAGAAGATATGGTCTACAGGCTTCAGGGGGTGTAGATACACTAGCACACAGAGCTTATAATAATGATGTTACTGGGAAAGGATGTTTTGACGCTGGGGGGCCCGGGTGCTCATCCTTGGACCGTGGACGCCGGGTAAGCCATCAGCAAGCTTTGTTACCCCCTCCAAGGCTGTTTTGCAGGAAACCGGACCCTGAGGACTGGTTGGTTTTGGGGTTGGTTTTGGTTTCAGAGTTAGGGCTTGGTTTTATAGTTAGGGTTTGGGGTATGGGTTCTGGGTTGAGGGGTTGGATTTAGGGTTTAGGGGTTGGTTTTGGTTTCAGAGTTAGGGTTTGGTTTTAGGGTTAGGGTTTGGTTTTAGGGTTAGGGTTTGGTTTTAGGGTTAGGTTTAGGGTAAGGGTAAGGTTTTGGTTTTAGGGTTAGGTTTTAGACTCGAGGCCCCTGAGGCCTGGGTTTCTGAAAAACAACCCCAGGAGGACCTTGGACATTCCCCTCACATAGACCTCTCATGACTTCAAAATCAGTTGACCGAGGTTCAGGGTCCTACCGACGCAGTTGTCACAGATGCTGCAGTGGGAGGCACGCGGGGGCCGGAAGATCTTGCAGGTGTAGCAGTACTTGAGCTTCACGATCTGGTTGTTGATCTGGACATTACGGATGCGCGGCGGCGGCCGCTGGCCTGCCGGGACGTTCCCATTGGCTGCCTCTGTTAAAAAACAAACAAACACATTTTTCGACACTTGTCGAGACATTGGTCAAACAAAAGTTTAAAAAACACACACACTCGGGGACCTATTTTACATTGTATAATCTACACACCCATGTGATCTACAAGTATCGTCTAGTCATTTCAAATAACACCGGGCACCATTATACAGTTACTGTTCCGCAATATTGATCGTTGGGCATTTTAATCCACTCTCTATCTTTATAAAGCCAAACGATCCGACCCATGACAAATATAGTGAAGTCAACTCAGAAATACACTGTTTGCTTACAATTGTAGAGTGAAGAACTGTTGCTCAGTAAATACATTTGCAAATAGGACCAGTCAAATGCTGACAATATCCACTAATGAGAACACAGTGACAAAACAACCGGGCACTCATAATGTCCCACTGTCTCTCTATTATGGACAATATGAGAACTAGGGGGGCTCAGAAAATGGGCTACAGCACTCTCCAATCTGATTGTGTTTAATGAAGGACGAAACAACAGATTTGTTTTCCCCTACATCAGTAATTCAGAGTAGGTGGGGATGCAGCCATGCGACGGGGGACAGCTGAACAGGAAGTCATGAGTCATCACCCGTGAGGAATGAGGCCAGCATCGTAGCTCCCTTGGAACCCATTCGACCGAGACCATTATGGATTTCAAGTGTGTCTGCGTGTATTAGCCTTCCCCCTGGAATACTAATACTCCAACAGGATAAAGTGGCAGTGCAGGCGTCATCAGGGTCACTGACAACATCCCCAAAACGCCTTGATGGATGTCATTGTGCCATTGGTATGGCCACAAGCCCGTCATGGCAACGATAAGTCACAGACACAGTGTCTGTATTTGACAGAGGGGAGTCGGAGTGGGAATTATTACAAATATTGCATATTATTGTTATATTGTTGGCTATAAGGATGAATGTAGATTTGGATCTATGCCAGATTTTAGTATTTATTGTATTTTGAACCTGTATTTGTATTAATTGTATTAGTGTTGGTGTTGACCTGCCCAGGGACTGCAGATGGAAACTAGCTAGTAGCTAAATCTGGTACAATGTATGTCTTCTCCATGTGCGAGATTAATGTTTTTGTATATGGTCCCTGACAAATTAATGTAATAAACTAAACTAATAAGACACCAGCGAAGATAGTTTCAGCACTACAGTGTTGTGCTCTGTTTTTGAGAGTTGGAAAAGATACAAATATGTATTAAAAAACACTTTTCACACAGCCATGTGGCACATTTTAGATCAATGTTATTTCTGGAGTGGTTGGGCCACATGACAAGTTAGTGACATAACAAGTGCAAAAATAAAAAAAAAGCTTTTTAAAATACAATAGTTAAAAAAAGATTGTTATGCGTTAGACACCAGATAGTCATGCAAAAATATATTTTCTATTTGCGATGACGCGCTCTCCCCTGGTGCAGGCTATGCCCAGTAACCATCACTTGTCTACGATAGCTTCTGATGGCTAGCTGACCACTGTGTCATTATCATCGATTTGTGTGTATGACTCACAGCTGTGATAAAAAGCATAGCATTTAGTTTCTGCTAGCCAGACCCTTTCTCAAAGAGTTCATCGCTGAACCTTTGAATTGGCAGAGCCCAACTCTGTCTCATAAAGCAGACACAGGCTAAAAGATACAACCGAGACATACATCTGTATGTGGGGGAGAGTGGGAGAGAGGGAGGAAGGAAGGGGGGGGGGCATCAGGGGAATGGGAGGGATGTTCGTCCATGCAGAGATGACAGGAGAGTCTGGACAAGCAAGGCAGGATCATACAAATTCAAAGAGCTGTTCCATACATGCAGGGAAAAACAAAATAACTCAAGTGTGTCTTGTTTTCCTTGCCAATACATAAAAGTTGTAGACGTCGGCCATCGGCATACAGTGAGCCTATGGACGTCTCAGCTTGCATCAGATTTAGATGCAAGTGTATAAATATGTAGAACAAAAAAAAAGCTGAATTGAGCTTGGAATCCAAGGGCGAGCATCCCCCACAAAACTTTTAACATCCTTCAGCAAAACAGACATGAATAAATGAGGAGAACTGGGGCTCTGCTCCTCACCGCGTAGCCGGCCTGTGTGCTTTGCTTAACAATTTATGCCTCTGACATACTTGGACTAAAATATTTACATTTCCAAAAACACAGTCAATACAGCCAGATGACATTTGGCTAACCAAATAATAGAAAACCAAGCACACTGCATATAGAAAAAAACCTTTGTACTGTTCATGGAAGAAACAATGGCATCAATGTGAACGCCACACCCACATGGGTTTATGATTTTACTACTCGGACTCACCGATCTCCATCTCGATGAAGCTGGCCTCTTCTGGGAGCGCCCGGGGCAGAACCCCCGGGTCACTGAAGCTGGTTCTGAGCAGCATCGCCATGACGAAGAGAAAGAGGACCGCCGCAAACACGGGGATGGTCGGAGACAGGTGGATAGCCAGGTAAGGGCATCTGTAGGGAGAAAACATTTGAATCAACGGGATGATCAGTAAAACTGTCTATCTAGTCAGAAAAAATGTGTCTCTCGAATTTTTCACAAATTCAAAAAAGGAAAGAAGTATTTTTTTCCGTCCAAGTTGCCCACTGATATTAACATTCACACCACAAGTCATACATTCAATCACTCTTATTAATTACAGATTAGAAACAATATTATAGATTGCATATTACAACACTGTCTATTTAGGATGCATAAAGGATTTAGAGTGGAAAGAAATGTTGCACATTACAATTACATTACATACAAATGTTGCAGTCAACAACGATAGAAAACCCCATCATCGACAGAAAGCCATGAAGTGCATTTGCATAATTCTATTGGTTGTGTTCCAGTGAGGTTGTGGTCGTCAACATGGGCCTTTAAAGGCCTGGTCTATGTGGGTGATAAACAAGCGAGAAAGGCAGTACAAAGAGCAACAAGAGCCAGAGAAGGAACAGCGCTTCACGCTCGCTTCACAATGCAACACTTATGTCATTCCACAGGAGGATAACATGCCAGATCAACAACACACTGGGACACTGGGGAGGGTGTGTGTGCATCAGCTAGCCTACAAGAAAGTAGGCCAGTACTAGTATGAGACTTGAACAAAAATGATCATTAGTATTTGTTAGATATTTTTTATTTAAGCAAAAAAAATTATCCAAATTATCCAGCCCATGTTGGTTGTGTATGTTGTCATCTACAACATTGGGTTATAAAGCCACTTAGGTATATAATATACCAAGTTTGGACTTTGGATTTTTTTTAATCATTGTGGACTTTTCTTGTGGACTGGTCGTTTACACCTGAAGCTAAAAAGGACACACATGTAATAACAAGTGTGGCACAACACTGCAGAGGAGAAGTCCACCTTGCTGCTGTGCCCTGCAGATGAAAACAGTTTCAGTCAGCATACCAGAGCACAGCCATGTCAATGGCAGCTACCAAACCGGCCTGGTTGGTTTCCCCTACCGTACCAGGTTGCGTAACGGCATTCAAACACAGATCCAACTCAATTAATGTGCATATTAATCGAACACGCAATTTTGGCCTCTGCAATTAACTAATCGTGAAAGGTTGCAAATAATTGATAAAAAAATAAAGACAAAAATAATAAAAATAAATATATCAGATTTTGTACCTTTTCGGTCCCAATATTTGTAAAGGCTTGGGTAAACTTGTCATGTTATTGCCTGTGTTCGCCTAGACAAAAACAGGTTTGTAACAGCCAGTTACATTAAAATCAAATTACAAACCGTTACTCAACCCAGCAATTGGTTTATTGTTCTTGTTCTTGTATATATAGTAGGCACCACAGAAGAGTAATTGAATTGATAATCTGTTAATCACAATGAACTACCGCAATCATAATATCGGGCAAAATAATATGTCCTGTGTATTAGTGCTGTGGCAACAGAGGCGGCAGGGCGGTTGGGTTGTAATTTCAGGGCTAATGAGTGGAAAACACTCAAAGGCACACATTATCATGGCTTCCCATCAGGACTCCTCATCCTTCCTGGCTGCAAACATTTCGCCCTCTCTTTACAAGAATAACTCAATCTGGGCATCCGCAGTTATGTTCAGCAACAAGCGACAGACTACGATCATAAAAGCTGATACATCTGGTGCGGTCCTAATTGTTCCAGCAATCACAAAGTAGAACAAAAACACCTAACGAATACTTAACTCACATTTATATAGACTCCCTCAACTCCTTAAATCAAAAGCTCTCTCTGTCTCTGTCTCTGTCTCTGTCTCTCTCTCTCTGTCTCTCTCTCTCGAAAAAAATAAATAAAAAAAATTAAAAAATTAAAAAAAATAATATATAGCATGCAGTCAAAATAATAATTTAACACTGCACTTCTTGTATGTCCCTTCAAATCACTTGACGCCTGTGTTGTTTATAGATGTTTATATATATTCATGATGTGGACTGCACTGCTTTAGGGTTTATATTAATGTTTCTACACACAGCCACGATGCCTCCAACACTGTCCCCAATGTCTCCAGCATCACCAATAGGCCAAGGATGGACAGTGTGGTGGTAAGTCTGGGTAGGGGTCATGGTTGTCGGGGGTCGTCATATCGAGAGTTTAGTCTATCCTAAAGTCAATTGGATTCTCCACAGCGCAGCATTGGGTGGTGAAAAGCTATAGAGGCACGCCCGGATTTAATGAAATCATCTGGGAATCAACGGGACGCATGATGTAACCGAATCCAACCGCCCGTCAACGTCGGATGACATGGCTTAGTGACGTTTGGTGTATCCTTTATTAATACTTGACATTGGAAGTCGCTGGTGAGCAGCCTGACTCCCGTTTTAAATTAATTATGCACTGGCTGTGCTGGGGCGGTGCTGCAGAAGGTCTCTCTCTCTCTCTGTCACGTCCTGCTTTTTATAAGAACATTTAGCATCTCGCTCACGTCGGTCTGTTTCTAGGACACTGTTGAAGAAACTCAAAACTATATGGGGAAAAATGTTGTTAGCCCTCCTATTTCAGATTAAAAATAAAAACAAAAAAAATATCCTGCTACTAAAAGATCCAACTGACAATAGTTGCATCACAGTTGATTATATAAATCGGTTATATAATTCACATTCATTACTACAGAAGTAACCAAAATGTAGGCTAAATGATGACTTTCATGTTATACGGTTGACCTGATTCTGACTAGGGAACTAGAATGGTTTGTCTGGATATGTATCTGTAACTCAAACCAATGCGTGGGTGCATTTGAATTTTGAACTTTATGCTGCAGATCTACAGGGCTACAATCTGCTACCCTTCAGATCCAACATCTGTATTACGCAACACTGAAATACCATGATATATGTGAGGGATTAATCATAAATAAATAAATAAATAACAGATATGCATAAGATTACCCGTGTTACATCATCAGTGGCCGGGCCAGCTGAGCCAGGTTCAAAGCAGTAAAAGAGCGAGGCTTAATTATTTAAATGGAAAACTGAAAACTAAATCTGGTCATAATAACGACGTGAGCCCGGTGAAGATATACATTTGATGCCATTTGCGGTAACAGCCATGAGTCACATACACACTTATGGAAAAATCAATGCAGGCCTTGTGCAGCCGTCCATAATAGAAAGAAAAGAAAATCAGTTGAGGCTCAAATATCAGCGCTTGATTTTAGAAGCTCTGATTTCACAAGCTCTTATAACGTCACGCCGGTAAACGGACATCCAAGTAGAAATCTCTACGTTGACGATGGTGTTGTTTACGTATACGGCCATCTATTAAAGTGAAACGGGTGACCAGACAAAATATATCCAATCTGCCACATCATCACATCAGTATTATGTACACAAATATATGCTGTTGTTGTGAGGAGTTGAGTGTGTAGCACACTACACACCGCTCTGCAGGCTGTTGGAGAACAAAGACTGTTGCAGAGCACCGCGGCTGTTAATGTAGCGGGTGCTCTCCTCCGATCTACTGGTAACTGACTGGTTGGAGTCATTCAGGAGCTGCTCCTCCATTGGTCGACTGGGGAAACTGGGGCGGGGAGAGATGGATGAGAGAATGGAGTGGCCCGAACAGTGTGTGTGTGTGTGTGTGTGTGTGTGTGTGTGTGTGTGTCTTCTCTGGTTAAAGTCATCACCATACATCACAGCCTCTCTGCTGTCTTCCAGGGAAACTGAGAACGGGTCAGTTGACATAGGCTACATAAAGCTTCCACATTGGACAGGATCTCAAGCGACACACACACACACACACACCACACAGGGTCTTTCTCATCATAACCAACAGCTGAGGATTCTGGGGTAGAAAGACAGATGAGCCATATGCACACACACACACACGCGCGCGCACACGCACACGCACACACACACACACACACACACACACACACACACACACACACACAGGTGCTGAACCAGGGGATATCCTTGTCTGTGATAAACTCAAGGAACCATGAACTGAATCGCCATCTGCCAGAGGCCTAACACTCCTTCAATCACATAGAAATGCCTCTTCACATAAATATTACTATAACTTGATACATTGACTACAATGCATAACAGAAATGGGATCACAAAGAACACAAATTGGATTTGGATTAGATACCACAGTGAAAGTCATGGTACACACACAGTATATTTCTGCAGCATAATTTGTTGGTTAAATCGTATTTGGTCTTCACAATTTGTGTGCCTGGTTCCCATTTCCACAAATTAGCAGTCGTGATATCCAGTCCCAGACAATGGGAGGTGACTGTAGTGGTGGGGATGGCTTGTAATGAGAGGAAGATGTCTGCTTGGATGGAAAGCCCCACCCACTCAAATCACATTGACATTTTACATTATTTGACCAAATAAAATAATCCCAATATTCAACCGTGCATGGCCCTTTCGAATTACAAATGGATGGTTGGGGATTATTGTGTTATAGTGTTGATATAGTTGCCAGTATTGTATCATCTGCAACATCTACACAAGACGACTACTCTGTATGGGGATTTGAATGATAGATTATTTCATTCCCTGGAATGGGGAATTTGGGATTACTACGCCCTCCTGTTATCTGGCCTCCATAAAACGAGCCTGCATGATTGGATGGGCCTTTTGCCTCTCGTCTTCTTTCCTGGTTGTTAACATTTCTTGCTGTCTTATGCATGCCGGCAAAATTATGCACTGTTACAAAACAAGAGACCATCTTCTTAATATTCTTTTAAAAAAAGATAGAAGACCACAACATAAAAATATATATATTATGGAAAATGAAATACTGTAGAAATTAAATTAATGGTTAGTGGGGGAGATCTAGAGAGCTGATAATAAAGACAACAATTCTAATTTCCTGCCACAAAATGCAACATGCTGAAGCATGAGCTAAACAGTGTTGTGTTGTCCTAACGGCTCTACTTGTACTCCTGCGTTAGGATGGAAGTGCTGAGACAACAAAAGGTTTGCCTCTCATTGGACAGCTCAGGAAAGTCAATGAGCTGCTATAGCCTGCAGTAGGATTACACCTAAAAAGCAAGGATCCCGAATGTGTCTTATGACCTAAAACAAATAAACAAGCATCCAAAATGTTTGTTTGTTTGTCCCTAAAGTCTCAGAAACAGCTGAAGTAGAAATCAAAGAATGGAATAAGTAACAAAAACAACAACAACAACTCAGTAACCCCTCAACACAATGTCCCGCAACGTTAACCAAGACCCAGATAGTGTAAATCATCAGCAAACAATACAGGCAAATGTAACACGGGGACCAACAATAAGAGGCCAGTGTAACGCAGGGACCAACCACACAGGCCAGTGTAACGCAGGGACCAACCACACAGGCCAGTGTAACGCAGGGACCAACCACACAGGCCAGTGTAACGCAGGGACCACCCTCACAGGCCAGTGTAACGCAGGGACCAACCACACAGGCCAGTGTAACGCAGGGACCAACCACACAGGCCAGTGTAACGCAGGGACCAACCACACAGGCCAGTGTAACGCAGGGACCAACCACACAGGCCAGTGTAACGCAGGGACCAACCACACAGGCCAGTGTAACGCAGGGACCAACCACACAGGCCAGTGTAACGCATGGGCCAACAGTACAGTCCAGTGTAACGCAGTGACCAACCACACAGCCAAGTGTAACGCAGGGACCAACCACACAGTCCAGTGTAACGCAGCGGCCAACAGTACAGTCAATTGTAACGTAGGGACCAACCACACAGGCCAGTGTAACGCAGGGACCAACCACACAGTCCAGTGTAACGCAGGGACCAACCTCACAGCCAAGTGTAACGCAGGGACCAACCACATAGGCCAGTGTAACGCAGGGACCAACCTCACAGCCAAGTGTAACGCAGGGACCAACCACACAGGCCAGTGTAACACATGGGACCAACCTCACAGCCAAGTGTAACGCAGGGACCAACCACACAGGCCAGTGTAACGCAGGCACCAACCACACAGGCCAGTGTAACGCAGTGAACAACGATACAGGCAAGTGTAACGCAGGGACCAACAATACAGCCAAATGTAACACATGGACCAACCACACAGGCCAAGTGTAACGCAAGGACCAACCACACAGGGGCCAACAGTACAGCCAAGTGTAACGCAGGGCCAACAGTAGCCTACAGCCAAGTGTAACGCAGTGGCCAACAGTACAGCCAAGTGTAACGCAGGGACCAACCACACAGACCAGTGTAACGCAAGGACCAACCACACAGACCAGTGTAACGCAAGGACCAACCACACAGGGGCCAACAGTACAGCCAAGCGTGACGCAGGGACCAACAAGACGGGCCAAGTGTAACGCAGGGACCAACAAGACGGGCCAAGTGTAACGTCGTTACTTACTCGAATGCAAAGAAGAGCGCGCAGGTCCCGACGATGAGGAACAGCGTCAGGTAGAAGACGCCTTTCTGTCGCGCCATCATCACTCGTCCATCACAGCAGAACGTGTTTTTACCGGGGAGCTTTTCCCATTTTCGCACCTTTCGTGTTATCATCACGGCCGACATGATGCCGGTTGCAATAATAAGCCTATTTTACCCCCTCCGAAAAAAATAATGAATATGATAATAATAGGCCTATAACGTGAATATCCAAAGAGATGATGGAGCTTGCGCAGATTTGGTCAAAGCGGGGTCGCCTATCCAATAACCTATTCCCTCTTCACAGGAACAGTCCCAGATCATTGAAGTGATTATCTGGTGCTGTGGTGGTGATGCTATACTGAAGAGGACTGTACCCTGGGCACTTTAACCAGTACTACTGAATAAAAACGCCATGCAATCCATTGAAAGCAAACGGGGGATTGTTTCTGTCATAATGACGACCTCACTCCTAAGACATGGTTATGAAGCATGTTTTTTTTTTCTCCGTTGGTCTTCCTTTAATCCATTTTCCAGATCCCAGGTAATCGTCCCTTACTGTCGCCTATTGGCGCGGCCGCCTGCCGTGATACGGGAAAAAATACCGCGTTTACAGTCAATTAAAACCAGACACTCTGTACGTCAACGGCAGCAATCTCATCCCCAGGTTTGCGGCAAACCTCCCCCCCCCCCCCCAGAAGACGCAAAAATATCCAGTCGTGGTTCCTGCATTGAGAGAGTAGACCTTGACCGGCTGACATTCATATCATCTCGATAAATCATAAACGATCACACCGCCACCAGCACTGTTTCATTAAAACGACAATAAACGTGTCTTCCGACCACAGCGACCGGGTCCGCTTAAAAAAAAACCCGCTGATTTAACCCTACTTCAAAAGGCTGATTTAAAAAATAATAATAATAATAATAATCGTAGGCTATAAAGACACGCGTTTAGTCGCGCTCACCCGCAGGATGCGAGGACTTGTTTTAGTCAATGGCAGCAGGAAACACGCCTAGATTGCACTGTATCGTCTTAAAGGGCCAGCGCAGGGGGAGCACAGCCACCATGTTTGTATGTTTCACAAACTGCTATGTAGACATACAACACGGGGACATCAAGAAAACAACGCTAAGGTCACACCGGTTTACGATCAATGTCAGTGGGTGATGACGTGATATATGTGCACAGACTGGCATTGCCTGTTCTCACTCGAAGCATGCATCCGTTTATGTGTAGGTTGGGGAGAAGGTGGGTGTTAACCTGCTCTGTGTGTGTGTGTGTGTGTGTGTGTGTGTGTGTTTTAGTTGGCCCACAAGATAATATGTTGATTAATATCAATATGTCTGCAGGGCATCAAGACAAAACATCTTATAGATTTACATTTTACATTTTATATTTACATTTAGGGCGTTTTTAGGGGATTTATAAGCATTATCTTTGCAGGGAATATGGCTCGAGAATAAATAAAACATGAATTTCCTCTGCTTGCCTGGCCCACCGTCACAACCTCAGGCCAACATCAATACAGATTTTACTGCTGTGGCAACATTGTGAAACTATGTGCATTCATTTGCTGTTAATTATTAAAAGGCTCAGCCAATTCACAATCATGTGGCCCAGTTGTCTGACTTCACCCAATAGTTCAACAATGGATTCATGGATACAAGAAGTGAACAGTAGGCCTATAGTCCTAACTAATCTGCTGCTGCGTGTGTATAGGCCTATCATTTGTTTAATGGTAGGTCTGCACACAATTAAAACTGAATGAGAGAACTATAATGAATACACAAATACCAATTAGAACACATTTCTCACGAATGTCTTTTCTTAAACTATAGTATAATTATTCCTATTATGAATAGTTACTATTAATAACGAGTAGGCTATTAGTATGTTAATCCTCTATTATATTATCTTTATATTATATTCTGATTCTAAAAAAATAAACAGACAGCAGTAAATAGCCTATAGTCCCTTTCCCACCTATCAAGACAAGCAGGCAAAGGTAACATTTCATATTTACAGTGTCAACATCACATGTTCAAAAGTTCATGTGGGAATGGCTCAAGGGTAGTGTGTTGTTTGTAGTAAGAAATGATTTTGATTGTATATATGCGGATCAGCACATGTGTATGAAGCAGCAACACATGGACACCACATGCACATGTGTGTTGTCATGGTGTCTCGTGACACAGGAGCAGGTGGTTCACTTCCTCCCTGCGAGTGGGCGTGTCGTGCCGCCACGACATGCGAGCTGTAATGCTGCTGTGTTATTGTGTGACCGATGACAGCCTATCAACGATAGGAAGCCGTCACAAGAGACACATCATCATCATCATCATCATCATCATCATAAGTTGAACTCGTTTGACTTGTATTTGCAGAGCTACCGTTTGGCTGAGTCCGTCCAACATGACGGTCCGACTGGAAACAGTGAGTTGTTGTGGTCCCGCTGCGCAGCTCCATCTCCAGTATCTTAACTAGTTAGTTAGTAGGATGGACGGCGTGCCGTGCCTCTGCGTTTCACAGTGTTACGCACAACGATGTAGGTAAGACTTATTTCTATTTTCAATATTTGCATAAAGTTACGCTGGTTGGATATCATAGGTATCCAGGAACCATAGGAAACAATGTTCATGAGCCCTCCACACATCATTTGGATACATTGTGTTCATGTGTTAATTGTGTGCGTTTAAATGTCCTCCTGTCATTTATTTCCAAAGGGAATATTTACGATCACAGTGCATGCTGGACCAGAGGTTCACGTTTCAAAAGGGCAATGATGGCACAGTGGCTTTACCCATCCTGTCATCCTGCTGGACACAACCTGACCTACAAACCCTCACGAAATTAATGGCTTCAGATGGCATATGTGAAATACGCTGGACTCAGGTAATGGATGTGGGTGTGGTTTAACATGCTCCCTTGAAACAGGTCAATACCAATTTGTCTGCTACATAATTTATATTAAGCTACACATGCTCATCTTTTTTTTTATTAGACACTATTACAATCAAAGCATGTGAAGGGCAGGATGAGAGGAGATAAACTAGTGAGATTCATACAGGAATTACTGGAATCCCATGAAGAAGATTGGACAGAGGAACTGAGACACGACCTTCCTCACAGCTACCAGTGTCATGGAGATTTAGTCCTGCTCGCAGATCACTGTTTCTCTCTACCAGTATGGAAGAAAATCGGTAACGTAGTGCTTTTAAAAAAAATGAATGTTAGATTAAGTCAACTGGCTTGCAAAGCTGTTGATGAATGTATGTCTATTGTAAACTACCCCAGGTCAAGATCTGTGGCCAGTTGTTGCAAAAGGCCTGGGCGCCAAACGTCTCGCCATGATGAGCCGTGTGTCCAGAGATGGATTCAGAACCCCGTCGGTGACCGTGTTGCTAGGAGACCACAGCTGGGTGACACATGTTGACAACGGAATCCGGTAACCAGGCTCCGATCGATTGGGAATATTGATTAGGAATATTGATTAGGAATATATTGAACACTTAATATTTAACCCTGGTACTGTTTGTCTACACACAAGTATCACAAACAACACATTTACTGCATTAGATACACAGTGATGTTTTTTGTTTACTTATCACACACACACACACACACACGCACACACACACACACGCACACAGCGGTGGTTAACTTTGGGAGCACAATGAGTCATCAAGGTGAAACGCCATTTTTTAATGCCTAGCACGTTTCATGTTTCAGATATAACTTTGATGTTACCAAATCAATGTTCTCGGCTGGAAACATCACAGAGAAGCTTCGGGTTGCTGCGTTTGACTGCGAAGGAGAGACTGTGGTGGATTTATATGCAGGTAATAAAGAAGGTCAATATGTTCAACACTGAAATGGGTTTGCACCAAGAAGCAATTTCCTTATATTCAAATTAATGAATTTGAATTCAAGTGTGAATTCTCACACATTCAATCATATTAGTACAATGTGAAGCTTTCAACTTTTATTATACAACACAATTACTTTTCTTTTACTCTCCTATTTGTGTATTTTCTAAATTGAACTTGCATCAAAGAAAGGGGTCATTCAAATGTGTGTTTGGCTTAGGTATTGGGTACTTTACACTGCCATATTTAGTGCACGCCGGAGCCAGCCACGTGCACGCCTGTGAGTGGAACCCCGATGCGGTGACAGCTTTGCGAAGAAATCTTTTGGAAAACAACGTGGACGACCGCTGCACCATTCACCACAGGGACAACAGAACGGTGAGTGGCACATGCTTTCCAGTGTGCGTCGGTGTTAAACCTGTGCTCTGTTGTTGTCAATACGAGATGTCAGACTTTGTCTCACTGGCGTTATTTCAGTCCTGCCGTACATAAGAAATGTATGTACATGTTTCATTTGCTATTGCTTTTATATTGTTTATTCACTTTTTTGTAAATCCCTTCCTATTCTGATGAATCCCCTTGTATAATGTATTGTTTAGTACTTTTCATGTATTATTGAAATTGATATGAATTGATATGAATGTAATTTAAAACCTAGGCTATAGGGATTGCTTCTACTTGCAAATGTACATGTGTCCACTCTAGATGAATAAGCTCATTAGACTTTACATTTAGATTTACATTTACATTTAGTCTTAAAGCCGACACTTCATCTGACAGGTGAGGCTGAGAATAATCAAATAAATATCAATATTGGAGCAACTACTGCTGCACAGTCAGTTTCCAAAAAAAACCAACCTGTTATCCTCTGTTATTTATGGAATAGTAGATAAATAAAAAATAGGACAGATATCATAAACATACTGATGTCTACTAATGATTAAAACCAATAGTTTTAATCGTTAGTCGACCAGTTTAACCAATAGTAAATCAAGTGTAACGTTGACCTCCACTCATATCTGACACACAACAGTACACAACAGGACTGGAGTCACCCCAGACAATATGACAGCAATTATTTACATTACATTTAGTCATTTAGCAGAAGCTTTTAAGTTGCTTTCAAGTTGTCCGAACTTGCTCTTAGGATGGGGAGTCTGTACTGCACATTTTTCCACGCAGTGCCAGATACCCGCACATTAGTAGTGGTCATCATTTATTTCCTTAATGTTTAGTTTTTTTTATTATTGTTGTTCTTAGCTCCAGCTATGCAATCTCGCCGACCGAGTGAACCTGGGGCTCATCCCCAGCTCTGAGGAGGGCTGGCCCATCGCCTGCCGCCTGCTGAGAAGAACGACCGGCGGCATCTTGCACATCCACCACAACATTACCTCACCATCGCAAGGCTCTCCGGTGGACACTTCCCATTTGCATGCTGTATCTCAGGGGCCTGCAGCTAAAAGAGGCGACAGAGAAGTTTGGCAGGCCTGGGCCGACGACACGGCGTGCTGCATCGCCCGCATGTTAAAGGACTCCAGCGGCCGGTCGTGGAGATCGAGCGTGCGGCACATAGAGCATGTTAAGTCGTACGCTCCTCGCATTCACCACATTGTGTTGGATTTGGAGTGCAGGCCACTCAACTCGGCTCAAAGTCTGAACTGAGCTGAAAAGACATGGTTATAGGGAAGTCCCATGCTGTTTGACTGTTGAATGGTTTTATATTGCTTTGGTATATCATTGAAAATCCAAATATGCTTATACACCTACATGGCCATGGTATTAATAGCAGAATGTGACTTAAATGACTTGTACCTTTTTTCCTCCTACCATATCTTCTGTGTGTGTGTGTGTGTGTGTGTGTGTGTGTGTGTGTGTGTGTGTGTGTGTGTGTGTGTGTGTGTGTGTGTGTGTGTGTGTGTGTGTGTGTGTGTGTGTGTGTGTGTGTGTGTGTGCGCGCGCGTATGTATGTATGTATGTATGTATGTATATATATATATATATATATATATATATATATATATATATATATATATATATATATATATATATATATATATATATATATATATATATATATATACATAGGCTTATATATATATATTTTTAATGTTTTTATTATTATGATTCAGCCTTTGAACATGTTGGGAAAGTAGCCTTAGTGTCTCACATTCAACCTGAATGTTATAGCACCTGTGTGGTTTTTATTTGCTTGGTACATCCGTGTTGCTTTGTGTGTGTAACCACCGGTAGCCTCGGTGACTCATAAAACTACCGGTAAGTCTAGTGCAGAAATCAAACCCTCATGCTTCCGCTGGTCGGCAGCAAAGAGCGAGCATCACATTATAACATAAAAAGGCTATTTTAACTCGGAGATTAATCATTACTGTTTTCTTGATTTAACTTTAGCGATATATATATATATATATATATATATATATATATATATATATATATATATATATATATATATATATTATTATTATATTATTATTTTTAAATATTTTTATTTTTAATTTATTTATTGTAAAGTAGCCCATTCCTTTCGCATCTCCACCCCTCTCCTTAAAGTTAAAAGAGTAGCCTATATATATACTATCAAGTGCCAATTATGATGACAGATTAACAGCCTCATGTAAACGTCAGCCTTGCGTGACGGCTTAAAAACACACCTCTGTGGGTCGGGTTTCCCCACATTTTTTCACGAAGGCTGAAGCCAATGAAACGCACCTGTCATGGAAACCAGTCAGCCGACTGGCTGCCTGCTGTTTGCACCAACTTTCCATATCTTCCGGTCCTTGTTGGACGGCCTCAGAGTCAACACGGCAGCAGACGGGAGTGGAGGGCCGAGGGGCCGCAGCGCAACTACTTTATTGGATGATTCACGAAAACGCACAGAGGTACAGATTTATTTATGTTTGATTGTTTCATATTATTTGTTTATTTTAAGTTCCTCACGACTTTTACCCCCTTTGTTTTATTTTATTTAAAATGTTTTTGTGCATAGGCCAATGTGTTTTTATTAATAGTGTGGGGTATCCACACCACGCACATATCAGGGACCTTAAATCCACCTAGCGGAGAGGAAATCAACTTTTAACAGGTGTGTGTGGAAAATAAGAGTGAAATCTCACAAAACCATTTTTTGGAGGTCTAGCCTACGTTGTTTTTTCTATTTCTCTAGATGGCCCGTCTGTTTTATATGATGCGGGTTATTTCATGGTGTCTATCTAGGCCCATGCAACACGAATATCCACTTGGGATGCACACATTTTCACAACTTTGACGTTTGGATATCTATACTTCTGTTATAGTTTTTAGAGTCACATTGTCACTCATATACACTGCCCTGCTTCAAATGCCGAGGCTGAGCAAAAGAGAAGTTGAGTTGTAAGTTGCGGAGTGGGCCACTACCTGCGTTACTATAAAAATAAAACCTGTTTCTGTCTCCTATTCCCGTCAAGTTCCTGTTTCTCTGTGAACCTCATTGGAGCGCGTTGCTCTTGAACGCGCCTCTGCTCTTGAACGCGCCTCTACTGGCCGCTCCGCACGCACTGCGCCTGTTTAGCGCCGGCATTGTTATACACCTCCCCGTCGTAACGCGTATTGGAGAACGGGAAACGGGTGTGCTGTTTCAATTTATTTATTATTTCTGTATAATTGCTCTCCGTCAGCGCCATCGCGCTGCCGAGGCGAAAAGGGCGTAATGTTATTGCAAGAGATGTTGTTGACCCGGTCAAACATGGTGATTCAGTGGGCTGCGCCCCAGGGTGGGGACCCATCATGATGAAATCATGTTTGATTTGTGTCTTCCCAGGTTGTCTTGCTACCCTCTCAGCTGTAATTATTTTTAAATAAATAAAGACGGGTGTGTTATTAGGCTAATGTTAAAATAACATTGACCAACGTTTCTTCACGTTCAACGTCATGAACATGTTGCCTTAACATGAGATAGACTAATGTGCCTTTTTCTGGTTGTGTTACATGCACGACTCTTTTAAGTCCATGTATTGATTCACTATCTCATGTGGTATGTATGGTATGTGTTGTAAGTGTGGCTCAACTAATGGGCCTATTGCATTCAAGATGTCATGTTGTTTTTGTTGTTGTTGTTGTTTTTAATAAACCATTTCCAGCCGTGCAGGCTGCACTTCACCGCATAGCAAAGGCAGAGGAGGGGAAGGTTGCAGTGATCTACCAGCTATTATATGATCCACACGGGGCCATTATCTCTGCACGTTTGCTTCCTCTTCGCATGGAGGAGTAGCTGGGAGTCCTGCTAGGCCTGCCATAGTGAGTCATGTGCTGTCCAAACCTCTGGAAACATTTGGTACTCTGATGTAGACGTATGTGATTTTAAAAAAAACTAAACAAATGTTTGTGCAAAGAGTAGACCTGTGATTAATCAGCACACACAAAAAGTCTTGACCAAGTTTAAGACAAATAGTGCTGTTATACCATGAACCATTGGGTTTCCTAAATGCAAACATGAATCCATCAAAACAATTAATTCGAGAAACCATCATTTTGAGTAGACTATTAGTAAATGAGAAAACACAATATATGCCACAATTAATTGGTGCTAACCTTGAGCTGGCAGCCAACTCCCAAATATGGGTCTTGTGTGTGTAGTTACTCTTTATCAGCTGTTGTTGACATTGCAAAGTCAGTAGCTAATATGTCAGAGATGTGACAGCCACCTAAAGCCTTCCCACCATTAAACCCTCCATGTTATTAAAGGTTAATGTTTGACGAATGTATTTATTTCTTCAATCCAAGGTAAACATTTACTCAACAGTTACAAGGAGACAGTCCCAGAGCCGGGCGATTCATCTTCCACGAAGGACCCATGCAATAGTCAGCATGCCTGAGGCGGAAGAAATGATTAACCTGGCCTTCCTCACGGACGCTGAGCGCCAGCTGATCAAGGAGGTTCTGCACCGTGACAAGGAGCTGAGGATGGCTGAGGAGCAACGCATTCGGTGAGAGGAATTAAAATCATCTAGTATAGGCCCTCAGATCATCTAGTATAGGAATCAAAGTCATCTAGTATAGGCCCTCAAATCTTATAGTATAGGCCCTCAGATCATCTAGTATAGGAACCAAAATCATCTAGCATGGGAACCAAAATCATCTAGTGTAGAAACCAGAGTCATCTAATATACGCCCTCAGATCATCTAGTATAGGAACTAAAATCATCTAGTATGACCCTTATATCATCTAGTGTAATCTCTTGAATTGTAATATCAAAGTCATAGCCTTCCTTTTGCTGTCAACTTAAGACTGCATTTATTGGATTCTGCTATAGAGAAATCAATAGCTTCCAAAGCAGTTTAGGGAATCCCACTTTCACTTCATTACGGAAGCCCAATTAGTACTAACTAAAGGTGACGGATAGGAGTATCGACCATAGTTTAAAATCAATGCTTTCATATATGTGTGGCAAATTGGTTGGGCTGATAAGGGTCTGTGTACAAATAGATGTGATAGCAGCAGCGCTGTAGCACGCACAACAACAACAACAACGACATTCCTCCTTTTGCGGAATTGAGCTGAAATTGAGTTTCTGGTTTCCATCGCAGGAAACTAAAGGCAGACCTGCAGGACATCAAGAGGAAGGGGGCCAAGCGCAGCAGTGGAAGGTACAGTCAGCGTAGCTGTGGTCGCTGCCAACAGTCCATTAGTAGACTGTCTCTTGGCTCCAGCCAGTGCAGGGCATGTAAACACAATGTGTGCCGAAATTGCCGCGCGCCCTGCTCCGATGGATCCTGCCTGTGCACGGTGTGCGCCAAAGAAGTGTAAGAGAGATTCCTACTTCACGTTCAACCCCACTAACTCTCACTCAGCTTGCCAACTTTGCCGAATAACAACGCCGTGAATGTAACAATCAGCAATCGATGGTCTGTTTCTATTTGATTTGGCTTCAGTGACTCGTAACCATGAAATCTGCCTGATGACAGTCAGGTGTAGCTGAAATAACATTCTTACATTTGTGCGGAAATCATCTCCTAATCCCTCAATCTCTTGCCAAGTTCTTTCAATTCAAATTCTTGCTGACTGCGTGGAAGTGCTCCAGACACCGGTAGATTGAGCTGTTGAGCTTTGTTTTTGTTCAGGGACCTGAAGAAAAGCACAGGCGACTGGTTCTATGACCAGAGGGTGAACCGCTTCTCCACCAAGCAGGGCCATGACCTAGTCAGAAGCTCCCTGAAGAATAGGCCGCTACGTAAGTACTGGAACAGGAAGGCCCGGTCCTCACTGAGGAAATGGCAGGAAGAAGATAAAATGTAATCTAGAATGAATGAATGTTTTCAATGGAAAATGGAATGACAACATAAAAGTAGTGTATGTATCATAATACTATTGCATCTTTTGTAACCAAATAGAAAAAAAACACAGATATAAAGTGACCTACGCCATCTCTGGTGAAACTATGGTTGAGGCAATTTTAGCCAATCGGAGTCAATGGCAGTTGGGTAACGTCATCACCTGCCCCAGTTGTATTTACAGCCAGTTTGTTGAACTTGGGTGTTTGCATATTGTATGAAACAAATGTAAGCCAACATGCGTGTACATCTTTTGTTGTTTGTCAGTGAAGAAGCGCCAGACGACTGGGGAAATTCTGTTGATCACCTCCACAGAACTTCAACAGAAGGCCCCTTCCCTCGCTCCTGTGCCGCAACCTCGGCAGAGGAAGCTGGATGCTAACCAGGAAGAGTAAGACACCGTCTCGCTTCCTAACCCCACCCCCATTTCTTTCCTATTTTTTACACTTCGATCAGAATTGTGACTCCATATACAATCCCAACTCTCACCTGAACACGGCGATGTGTGTTTTTGTCGGGACAGTCCGCCACCGGCTAGCAAGCAACAGAACAGTAACGCAGAGTCTGCAGGAGTCACTCTGTCGAGCAGGAACACTGACACGCTGTCCGCCAGAGCAACCCCAGACCCGGCTAGGTGACGCACCACACCGCACCTCCAAACCACCACTCGGGTCTGCACGCTAAAAATGTTGTCTGCTAACTGGATTTCTCTGTGCTGTCCTATAGGATAGATGAGGCGGAGTCTAGTCCAGCAGAGTCGAGTGTTTCCAGTCTGAGTGTGTCGGCCAAAGCGGACAGCATCAGCAGTCACAGCTCTTCGTCTGATGCAACTGGAAGAGAGCTGTCGATTGGTCCACTGGCAATGGTCTGTTTCCTTAACAAGATAGAAAGATAGAGCGAGGTGTGGGGGGGACAAACCAGAACAATCATTTACTGGTACATTTATCATGCCCTTTGAGATCACTAGACACTGGCAGTGTAGGGAGAACTCACTGTGTTATCTGAGCAACAATCCCTTGTATACACAAAATCTCCTATCTATGCTTTTAACACTTGAACACCACACAAATTGAACAACCCCTCTTGTACACCACAAAGGCCTCAGAAGAGAAGCAGGCCAGTCTGAGCCCAGACCCTTACTCCTCGGGGATGGAGGGCATGTTTAAGAAGAGTATACGGCATAGAAACATTCCTGGTAAGAACATTTGTATTTGGCGCCTATGCAGAGTGTGCTGGTTAAATAGCTTCGGGCTTTGCACACCATTTGCTTGTGTGTGTGTGTGTGATCCCTGACAGAGCATGCCTCCGCCCTGGACCTCCATAAGAAGGAGGAGGAGGCAGAGGGCGTTGAATCATCCATGGGCCACAGGAGCTATTCTGTTCCAGGTCTCGACATACAGGTGGCCAATTACCCCTTTTCGCTGAAATAACATGTTTTCGTAAGGTTTTTCGTAAGGTTTTTCGTAAGGCTCAGGTATGTTTTGAGGGAATTATGGGTTTGTATAACTGCTTGATGTTGACGCTACAGGATGAGGAAGACGAGGACATCGATAACTTGGTCATCATGCATAAAAAGACGGCTGCCTCCAGTGCCTGCAGTCGGCGCAGCTCATTGGTGCGTTCCACCACAGTCCTTTTTTTAGCACATGACTAATGGAGCAATCAAACCCTCACAAACTCACGAAAATCGCCTGCGTTGGGCTTTCTGACACATATTACGGTAATGAACTCGCCGAAACGTGCTGCGGGGACGTAGAGTGTAAATAAAAACCAGCAAATGTTGACGTCAGCACCATGGCTACCTGCCTTGCACTGCTGGTTTCTCTGGAAGCTAAGCGGGGCTGGTCTGGTCCATCCTTGGATGGGGGACGAGTTGGTGCTGGTAGAGGTGTTGGAGGGCCAGTAGGGGGTGCTCATCCCTCTGGCCTCTGTTAGATCCCCAATGCCCCGGGAAGGAGATGGGGACTCTGTCCTGTCTAGAGCACCGTCTTTCGGATGAGACGTTAAAACCGAGGTCCTGACTCCCTGTGATCCCGTGGCACTCATCGCAAGAGTAGGGGTGCTAACCCCGGTGTCCCGGCCAAATTCCCAACCTGGCTCTTGTACCATCATGGCCACCTAATCATCCCCTGGTCTCTAATTGGTTAGTTTCATTCCTCACCTCTCCGCGTGTGTGGTGAGCATTCTGGTGCATACTGGCTGCCATGCATCACCCAAGTGGGTGCTACACACTGGTAGCGGATGAGGCGTCATATCCACACACACACACACACACACACACACACACACACACACACACACACACACACACACACACACACACACACACACACACACACACACACACACACACTATGTAAAGCGCTTTGAGTATCTTGAAAAGCGCTATATAAATGCAATTGTTGTTGTTGTTGTTATTATTATTACGGGGCTGGGCAATATATCAAAATTATATCGATATCGTGATATGAGACTAGATATCGCCTTGGATTTTGGATATCATAATATGGCATAAATGTTGTCTTTTTCCTGGTTTTAAAGGCTGCATTACAGTAAAGTGATAAAGAAACTGAGAACGTACTTTTCATTTGTCAAGTGTTTAACACTTGACACAGGAAACACAGGAGTATACAAAAATAGGCTTTACCGTGTAGGTATTTTTTATAGACTATTTATTTATTGCATGACCAGAAAACGTGCTCTATATATATATATATATATATATATATATATATATATATACTGTATATTAGTGATGGGCCGATAATGGCGTTATCGGCGGTATTAACGCCAGATTCTTCATCGGCGATAATATTTTTACCGAAATCCTCCGGTAGCAACCCCCCCCCCGCTCAACAATCGCGCAGACCCACTTTTAGTCATTATTTAGGTAATATAAGTCATTATTTAGGCAGCAAACACATATTACGGACACCTTCGACATCATTCAAAGGAGACACTTTAATCTAGATTAACCTAGATTAATTTCAAGATTACCATTAGATTAATCTAGATTAAATATTTTAATCTATGCCCATCTCTAATATATATATATATATATATATATACATATATATATCTTGAGATGTTAAATTACCCTTGTCGGGATAGAAGACTTTGTCCATTTTGACCAGCCCTAGTTGACGTTCATCTTCCAGAACACCCTGGGAAGCACCATGAGTATTTACAGCGAGGCGGGTGACTACGACTCCGTGGATGTGAGTGGGGAGATCGTGTATTCGATCAGGTACGACGAACACACGCAAAGCCTGGTCGTCTTCATCAAGGAGTGCCATGACCTGGCCTACGGCGACGCTGCTCGGCGCCACTGCAACCCGTACGTAAGAGGAGGAGGAGGAGGAGGGGGGGGGGGGGGGTTATGGTACCGTACCTGTGTCTGGCTTTACTAGAGTTAAACAAGATGTTACAGCCAGAGTAGGTGTTTAATGCTGTCATCACCAAGCTCTCTCTTGAGCATAGGCGTAGATGACGGGGGGGACATGTCCCCATCACTATTTATAATTTGAATTTTGTCCCCACTACTTTTAAAAATGTGCAAACCAATTGCGAGTAATTGCATGGACTACTGTCACACCCTGCTCTGTGCATTCATACAGACTTTGGCCTGTTGATGTTTCTTCTCTACATGCAAACCGTATGTGCAGAACAGACAGGACACAGGAACTTGCTTCGGATAGGAAATTACTCGCTATTATATCTAGTGAAGAAATTATTCTTGTGAAAGTGTTTACAAGTCTTTTTGCACAGGATGGCTGCTCACAATTATAATATCTATTTTCTTTTTCCATGTCACTCAGGTATGTCAAATGTTATCTTCTACCCGAAAAGTCTCGCCAGAGCAAAAGGAAAACCAAGATCAAGCGAAATACGGTTGACCCAGTCTTCAATGAGACATTAAAGGTGTTTACTATTTGGATGGCTGATAGTATAGGAAAGCTGCTACTTTATAGTTATATATGATCATTAGCTAGATGCTCTCTTGAGAAAATGTGTTTTGACTTTTGATTTGTTGAGACATATTACAAAGAATGATAGTGGCAGTTAGTAATGATATTGCCTTTTTATTGCCTTTTTGAAATGTCTTTCTGTCAAGTACTGTGCTAAAAATGTATATTGATTTGTTAAAAAATGGATATAGCATTGAGGGTATGGCATAGTACAACATAAAGGTTAAACCTGGACAAAGAATACTAGAGTATGGACACGCTACTTGTGACTGTACATGTACACTTAACTCCATACCCAATACAGACTTGCCACACCCACAAAAGCATACAATCAATGTTGACTTTAAATATCAGGCAAATATTGATTTGTCACTATTTAATCATGCAGCACAGTCCTAAATGTTTCCAAATTTGACTGTAATAACAATACTAATTTAGATAAATGCAACATTTAATTCAGTTCAAATATGGATTGGTCCTTAAAAAAACATTTCATTTTGAGTACCGGTACTCAAAACATATAAAACATGACTTGGGAACTGCAGTATTGAATTCAAGGTTCCCTAATACAGCACTGGCCATTGGCTAACCTCCACAACATGTTCCACTCCTATCTCCTCCATCTCTCATGCTCTGCTCCTTCTGTCTCTATCCTACTATGGCTCATCCTCTGCTCCTTCTGTCTCCGTCTCTGTCTCCTCCTCCTCTGCTCTTTCTGTCTCTATCCTCCTATGGCTCATCCTCTGCTCCTTCTCTCTCTGTCTCCTCCTCCTCCTCTGCTCCTTCTGTCTGTCTGTCTCTCCCTCTTCTCCAGTACTCCGTCAGTCGCCTCCAGCTGTTGGGCCGCTCCCTGGGGATCGCCGTGTGGCACTCCGGCCGCCTGAGCCGAAACGCCTTCCTGGGCGAGGTGATGGTGTCCCTGGACGTACGGGACCTCGACGCCCCCCAGGAGGAGTGTGTGGCCCTCATGGCCAAGGTAAGACACCAGCATCCACCGTCCGTATGGGTGTGTGTTGTGCTGTCAAGGAGGGTGTTTTATGGTGGGGTGGGCAGGATCGTTCAGGGGTAAGGGTGTTTCAAGCCCCAAAGGCTGAACTCTTCCGGCTGGGTTTGAATGCTAATATCCACAGTTCACCTCTAGGGATTGTACATCGCGACGTCACATCGCAATGGCCGCCTCCATTTTGGAAGCATAGCATTGCAACGTTAGTTGGTATGTTGGTTAGCCTGGCAAGCCAGACCCACATCAGAAAGATGTAGGGTCTGGCACTGCTCCATTGGCAGTGTGGGCGGGATAAACGGTTGTCTTTCAAGTTCCCTCTGCACGCAATAGGATAGCGCTACAACCAATCAGAGCAACGAAGAAGGTGACGTAGTCAGAGCGACGGCTCAGAATACATATTTCTTTTCGAGGAAAAACTTCAGTGCCGTTCGTTGTTCTTTTCTCAAATAAAATGTTAACTTCAAGTCTTGAAGAGTCGCGGCCAAAGCCGAGTCGAAAGACAGCCGTTCGCCAGCAGCAGCAGCCATTGTTTACCTCTAACACGGAACCGTCGCAACTCTGTCGTCATGGTAGCCCGGCTTCCGACTCCGCCCCTCACGCTGTGATTGGCCTGACAGATTTTCTGTTTCCAGCAGCGCAAAATGACGACAAAGGGCTAGACCCCCCTGGCTGCAAATTAAATTTGCTGCCGCTAGGGGCGTCTAGATTTCTAGGCTATATGTTGGTAGTAATGGTTTTTTGGTCATTGTCACTGGTCATTAATTGTGAAATTGTTTGTCATTATGGGAAGATATTATTTTGTTTGAAACTGCCACAACGTTTCATTAGCCTAGGTTACGGTGTACGTGTATGTATGTATGTGTATATATGCGTATATATATATATTTTACAGAACTGCAACTCTCTTGAGTCCTTGAGGCATCGTTACATGACTAAAGGGTATTACAGTTTGATAGTTGCATGAGTAGTTTCTTTTCTTCAAATTCCACTCTGCCCTTTTTAAAAATAAAGGCAAATACACGTCATCACACGCAGACTGCACTTAAACCCTGTCAATATTGATTGAGATCATGATTCAACATGTTGTGTTTGTGTGCGTGTGTCTTTTGTTTTTAATTTTATTCAGACAGGCTCTCTTGCACTAGCCTCTGCCTTTGCACAGTACAAGGGCGAGTTAGTCATCTCCTTGAAATATGTCACACCCAAAAAGCCAAAAACATCAATCAGAGGTAAGACCACGTTATGCAGAGCGGTACGACAAATAAAAGTAAAAAAGTAATTCTAAATGTTTTTGTGTTAATTTTCTCCACCTAGGCAAGAAAGCCAATGCAGAGGAAGAAGGCGAACTCCATGTCCTAATCAAAGAGGCCAAGAGTTTGGTTGCAATGAAAGCTGGAGCCACCTCAGACCCCTTTGTGAAAGGGTGAGTGGCAAAAAAAACCTTCAAAAAGGAAGAAGGAAAAAAAAAAAGAAATGTAATAAACGCCACTTGACTCGCTCACATTTCTGTCACAATACTCCTTTTCTGTGCCACACTTTCAGGTACTTGTTGCCCGCCAACGTCAAGTCGACGAGGAGGAAGACGCCGGTGGTGAAGAAGAACCTGAACCCTCACTTTGACCACACGTTTGTGTACAAGGAGCTGAGCCTGGCGCTCCTGAGGGACATGTGTCTTGAGCTCACCGTCTGGGACAGGGAAGCCATGTCTAGCAACGAATTCATGGGAGGTGTGCGTCTCAGCACTGGCACAGGTACGGGAGGTTTAAGGGTGTGTTTGGGAAACTGCTTCTTCCGCAACGGCGAGATTAACTGAAGCTTCATTAAAATGCATAGGCCTGAACAGCGGCAGCTCGGTAACGGTTGAAGGTTATTCACTGCTGCTGTCTTTATTACAAAAGGGCTATAAGGAAAGACACTGGTGGTGGTATCTCAACTAATTTTCATTGTATTTTGGCCATCTTTTCCACTGCCAGGCGCTTCAACAGTTGGGAAAGACAGTGTGGAAATGGACTCTGTGGGTGAGGAAGTGAGTATCTGGGAGAAGATGATGCAGTACCCCGACTCCTGGGCTGAGGGCACTCTTCCTCTGCGCTCCACCATGGGTAAAAAGGACAAGTAGTAGAACTGCCAGTGGATCATAACATCTGGAGACCAAATCCCTGCGTGCGCATAAAGCCAACGGCACAATCTCGGGTGATTGCAGAGTCAATGGCCTCCTGAACACTAGAACTATGCAACGCCTCACTCATTGAATAGAAATATGTACACAGCTTAGCATGCTCCACCTCTGCTTGTTCACAGAGGCAATCTTTTTGGATCTTTTTTTTTGTATATTCAAATGATGCCCATCATAACTGTACACCTGCTTTTGATGATTTGGTTTAATCTGTAACAATGATACCTTTCTGTATTCCTGGCACAGCATTACTAGTTTATTGATGTATTTTCATGTCAAAATCATATATTTTTATGCCTAGACCTACATATAAATGTTTTTAAGTAAAAGCACATTAAAGTTAAAATACAACAGAACTATAGAGGATGGATTCCAATTATGGGTCATATTTTATTTATTTAGAAATGTCTTTTAAATGTTTGTCTGCAATGCCTGGCACTCAAATAAATATACAAAACCACTCTAACTTGTGATAATGAAACGTTCTCCACACCACATCCACAAACAATTCTCACCACATTATATTGTGTAATTTTCCTCTCATCTCTGGTCTTAGTGGTTTTAATTGTTTAGTCGTTGATCAGTTTATCCCAATGACAACCAGAAGGCACTATTAGATTACTCGCAGAAGTCCTTGTGCAGTTCCAGCCTGTCCCGTTCCTCCTCGCTCAGCAGGAAGTCATCGATGTAGGCAAAGAGTTCGTCCGAGGTCATGGTGCCGATGAACCTCTCGCGGTCCACCCCGCGTTTGTCCAGCAGCAGCATGCTGAAGTAGAACCTGGAGATCCTGAAGGCTTGCCTGCACGGAAACACAAACACCACAATGAGATTCCCTTATCTCTGCTTTTCATTGAATTAAAACTTTTTTCGAGGAATGACTACAATAGCCCTGTTCCATTACACACGCGTACACACAAAGTATACACTTGGAGATTGGCATGTGCCTTCATGCATTCATCTGTGACTCTCCCGTCTCAAATGAGCTAAAGCACAGCAAGCGCGGCGTTATCTTCATCCATGCTTATGCGCATAGTGTTTGAGAATTTACTAGTGTACGACCCACAATGCACCACAATTGAGAGATTGATGAAATTAGGGCTGTCCCACTTGATTGTCATGTAATGGGGAGCAACATGGCAGGGGTCTGGTTACCTGAGACCCTCGATGACTTGCGATTGAAGTGGTCTTTCTTTAATCCGGCCGTGCTCACGAGGCGGCGAACCCAGGAGCTCGATTACGGTCACATGACGCAGGTCCAAGCCACAGCCGGATTTCTAAAAATAGGTTGCAAAAATAAACACAGGAAGTACTGGAGCTCTGCGTGGGTCTGACAAAAAAAGTTAGGATCATTTAATCTGGATGAACTAGAATTTATCCAATGACATACAGTATCTGTATGTGTTTGAATGTCTCCAGCAGCACAACTCCTCACCTGTATCATGAGGTTCTGCAGCTTGTATTCCTGGTCGGCTATATTAGGTGCGGAGACTATTAGCAATCTCCTCTTCTCATAGAATTGATCCAAGAGTGCAGAAGCTGTCGTTACATCTGACTTGAACTCCATTTCTATGGAATGGAATCCAATAGTTAGCATATTCATTCAGTGTACAGACACACTAACACATATATATATATATATATATATATATATATATATATATATATATATATATATATATATATATATATATGTATGTCTGTGCGTAAATGTTCTGATCATGAGAATTGCAAAACGAAAAAATTGCGAAAATAAAATAAAGCTCCTGGCGTTACAATACCACTCAAAGACGATACATAATAACGCTGAATTACTGCCCACCCAGTCCTGATTCAGACCGTGGTTTCATCCATGCCGTCATAGAGGTGACCAACACTCACGTTTACACTCTGCAGGCGCTCCACTCCACCTGTGGTCGAACTGGCACACGCGACTCACTGTCCCCTTCCTCTCATAACCTCCATCGCAGTGGTACTCGCACATCGCACCGTAGTTATTACCGTCCGAGGAGCAGGACAGGTAACCATGCAGGGGTGGCTTTAGGACTTCACATCTTCTGACTGGCCGGGAGAGGAACATGGGGGGGGGAGGGGGGGGGTGCCATGCAGATTGTAATTCCAATACAGCAATAAAAGGCTTTTCCCCCTCAGATGTCGATGACTTCAGCCAAACTCAAATTATGTGAGATAAATATGAAAATGCTATGCAGAGTAAGTGCCTTACCTTGAACACGGACGATAAACTTGCAGGCAGCCCTGTTCCTTGCTTGATCGTACACTTTATACCGGACAATGGTGGCCCCTTCTTGAAAGGCCGTGGCGGGCCCTTGGCCTACCAATATCACCCTGCAGAGAGAAACAATGGCACACATGGCACTTTCTCTTCAACGAGTCAACGGGAAACTAAAAGAACAAAGTATTGACATACTCAAGTGTTTTATCAGCCGTGTCCTTGGCAACGGGGGGATCCCAGGAAACCTTGGCGGTGAGCACTCCCGGATCAGCGACCTTGATTCTGGACAAAGGACACTTGATCTTTGGGGGGTCATCATCTGAAGAAAGAAATAAACTAAACTTAATAAACAACCCTGTAACACCGGGGGAGGGAGGGAGGGAGGGAGGGAGGGAGGGAGGGGAGGAGGAGAGAGAGAGAGGCCTTTCCCATGGCCATGGGTTAATTACAAAGGATTTCTTTTCTTTTGAAGTGGACTGTGCAGGCAAAGATAATCAGTGGTGTTGGGGGCAGTCCAAAGTCAGAGGAAGGAAACATCTGAATCGTTAGGGCGGAGATGAGTTTGTTTGCTATGTGGGTAGAGCCAGGATGTTTGGGGAGCTGGGCAACTCATGAAATACTAATGACAGGGGAAAACCGATCGTGTTGCAGGGAAAGTTTGAATTGAATTATGGGAGTTATGTTTCGTTATGGGGTAACACTTGCTTTTAGATTTTTAGAGAAATCCAAATGCATAGAAATGTTCTTTGGGTGTAATCTAAACAAACTTGACGCCTACCTGTGCACACGGGTTCAACGCCGCTCCACAACGCATCAGCCAGGCAGGTGCGAGAGTGTTGTCCGATGATACGGTAGCCGGGATCGCAGGTGAAATCACACCTGGAGTCCACCACAAAACCGTGGGTACAGCTGTACCTGCCGTGCGGGTTCAGGTGCAGCACATGGCAGCGCACCCCTACAGAAACCACACACAAAGGAGGGGGGAGTTACTGTCGTTAGGGAGACCCTTTATTACAGTCTTTCCCATTAATTATAAACTTGACTGTCACATTTTCTGATACCCCCTAACACTTAGCCCACTGAAAGGGAGGAGAAACTACCCAAACGCAGGGGAATAAACCTGGAGAAGGGAGATCCCTCCTTCCAGACAGGGACGTTTAGAACCAAGTGCAATAGGTGCCGAATGGGCAGACATATGATGGTACCATAAAACAACCCAGTGAAATGAAGGGTCAGTAAGATTAGAAGACCGTAGAAGGTCGGTTTGGACGTACGTCTGCAGTAGGCCGTGCCCGACCAGCGGCGGTTGGCGAGGCAGTGAACGGAGGATTTCCCCTGGAGCTTGTACCCGCGGTCGCAGGTCATCTCACAGCGGGTGCCTAGCGTGCTACGGTAGCTCCTTCCCCGAGGGGAGACGCAGGTAACCTCCCCATTAGCCAGGCTTGGAGAGTGACACCATGTCGGATCTGATGCCACAAAACACATTGAGAATCTGACTCACTGAAGAAGACCAGGTTGAACACTTGTATGTGATGTGATAGTCAAATTGAAAAAAAAATGAAGTGTAATGTGTGTGTGTGTGTGTTTGTGCGTGTGTCCTTTCACACCGTTGTAGTCCAGTATAGGGCCTTCTTCAATGTGTTCTTCTGACTCATAGTCGTCGTACGTTTGCTCAGATCCAGCTGAAACTATAATGGCACACCGTCAACATTACATACAATGAAGTTACTCCCCAACTCTAACCCCAGTTACACTCATCTTCTACAGTATGAAAGGCGGGAGGAAGGTTGGCATGTTAACATGATTTTTCCCAAATGATTTACCAGTTTTTAACAGTTTTCAGCTTTCAACAGCTTTCCAGCACCGTGCTAATCCGCTCCGGGTCCTGTTTCTCTGTTTCTCTAGCGGCTCCATAACATTCCAATCCTCAGTCACCTGGACTTGTGGTCCGTAAACCAGACAGTGATCCCACCACAGCCCCGGGGGGCTTAAAACATCTAGCGCACAGGCAAAACTATGCATGTCAAATGCCAAAATGTCTAAATAGTTGGGCTTTTGAATGTCAGAATGTCATGTAGAGACTAAAAAAGACAAGAGTATTATTACTATGAAATCCATTGAGGTTTATGAAAGCTATTTGTGCAGTTTCCACCCCACTGCCTTTGTCTGATTCATGCGTTGCTCCCGTCACTGTGTTGTAAATGTGATCCTATCCACCCATGTAATGCGAATTACTTTTCTGACCATAAACTCTAGCAAAAACACTTAGTCCTTCACGACTTCAAATGTGTTCCGATTACAAAACATGTTGCCAAACTGCTGTGTTGGGTGAACTGTGCCCACGTAAGCTGGATCTTTCCGGATGTGAATACAACTTTCCATACAGTAAGACTGCCTCGGCATAGTACTGTCTCTCTCTTGCAATTTGTGGTTAATGCTCATAGTCTATCTCCCACTGGGATCTTGAGAGCTGTTTAGAAGAGAGGGGAATACCCACCCCCATCTTCACAAGTTAGTTTTTGGCATGACAATGCTATGCTCGCTTTGACTTTCATTTGGCACAGTGACAGCATCAGCAGCCCAATGAGCCGCTTTAATTAGGACTACATGATCACATTTCTGGTGGAGTTGGTCGTCCCCTGGAACAGAACACATTTTAGGAGGCTGTAGTTTAGTTGCTTTGTCAGCCATTTCCCTGGGTTGAATGTTCCAGTCGGGGAGAGCAGTAATGTCTCCCACGGAGACGTTAACAGAAAATGAGTTCCTGAGGGGAGACATGGAGATGACTTGTTACCAGTGTGTAAATGTAAAATGAAAGTGATTTCATTTTTTTCACCAGTAGCAGTCTACTACTAAAAATAAAATAAAAACTGCCAACTCTGCCAACAATGTATGACTATTGAATAGTCATACATTAATATTTGTATATATATGATGTATTTTCAGCTTTTAGTGTTTGTTATCTGAATCTGGGTGAATCTAAGATCAATTTAAGTCACTCAGTGTGTGTGTGTGTGTGTGTGTGTGTGCGTGCGTGCGTGCGTGCGTGCGTGCGCGCGCGCGCGTGTGTGTGTGTGTGTGTGTGTGGCGATGAAAGATGGCTTTGCCACAGGAGGTATGAGAGACTCAGCAATTAGCTGTTAGAGATAGTGCCACTGTATACAAACATCTACTGGCACAGAAAAATGGATTACACACACACGCACACATACACACGCGCGCGCGCGCGCACGCACGCACACACACACACACACACACACACACACACACACACACACAAGAGGCCATTGTCAGACTTGAGAAGCGCCCTTGAGGGATGCGATGGATGCTCTTCATTATCATGCAGCTCCGCAGAGCACAGCTGTATTTGATTTTAAAAAAAGTGTTATTGTTTATGGAGATGCAACTATTTCCTCTCTGCATGGGTTTCAAACGCTTGAGTCACCCCCGTCTATCTATCCCACTCCCAGCAAGCACTGTTTTCATAAAAAAACGATATAGATTAAAGAGTTGAAATGGCTGGTTACACCTTTTTTTTAAAAAGCGAAGACAAAATAGCACCATAAGGACGTATGTATAAAAGCGTAGCTTCTTTGTTCGGGTCCATAACTACTCACCTGTGACGTAGAAAATCAATATAGTAACGACGCGGTGTAACGCAACTGGCATGGTGACGCTTTGGTCGGCACAATGTCGTCATAAAGTTATTTCACAGCGGATCTCCGAGGTTAAATCCCCCACAACATGTCACACAGCTCTTCCCTCTCCACACACCCTCCAGTATTGGGGAGTAGAAAGACCCAGCAACTATTCCCCACTCATCTTACAAAAATATACAAAGTGCCACTAGGTGGCACTTTAACACACTGTAACACACTGGCCATGTTGAAACGTAGGGATCCCAAGCTGTGGCTGGTAAAGTGTGTTTATTAGCCTATGTGTAAATCCCAATGGTAGTACCAGCCTATATTTAAATAACCACCCTTAAAAACATGTATTTATCAACTTGTAATGCACGCACACACACACAGCCGACAAAAAGAAAACTCCGACAAAAAGAAAACTGCGCAAAAAAAGTGTCCTTTGCGTTGATTAGCGCTAACACAGACGTTATAATAAAAAATGTTGTTGATTTTTTTTCTATCGCTATCTCAGCACTCAACAACATCAACCTGCCGGGACTCGAACCTCCCTCGGGAAGGGAAATCAGGGCCAGTGACGACACTTCCCCCCCGCTCCTCCTCGGATTTATGGTCAAGTTTTTTTCCTTGTTCGGGGGACGCAGCAGCAGCAGCGAAGTTTTCTCTCTCGAAAAGAAACACACACACACAACCTCCCCCCCTCCACACACACACACACACACACACTAAAAACATGTCTCCTCCGTCGAGACGGCTTCAGACGAAGCCCGTGATTACTTGCCTGAAGACTTTCCTCATCTCCTACAGCCTTATATTCTGGGTAAGTGTGTGTGTGTGTGTGTGTGTGTGTGTGTGTGTGATATATAACCTACAGTCTTATTTTCTGTGTGTGTGTGTGTGTGTGTGTGTGAGAGAGATATATAACCTACAGCCTTATTTTGTGTGTGTGTGTGTGTGTGTGTGTGTGATATATCCAGCTGCGGGTCCGTGCGCTAAGGGTAACAATGGGCTGGAGCAGCGGTGCCAACGCAGCACGGTTTCTCTCCCCCCCCCCCCCCCCCATCACCCCCTCACCCTTCACCCCCACCCCAAAAACAAGCGTTAAATAGCGGCGTGTGGCTGCGGCTGCGGACGGGTCGCCTGGCGGCTCTTTGGACGGAGTTCGTTGCGCAGGCGCATAGCCGCTCTGCCCACGCAAATACTTACAATGTTTCACATTGAACGTCACCAAGTTGTTTCCCACAATATTAGGCCTGCTGCTACTACTATAACTTTTGACATTGTATCATTGTATACATGTAAGGATACACTTGGATGGAGGCGTAGTTATGGAGGAGGCCTCTGAAACTTTTTAGGAGCAAGCAGCGGTTGTGGGAGCCTCCACGGCCATTATTATTATCTGTGATACTAAACCCGTTGATGGCGGCTTTTATCGTGACGACTAGTTGTCTTAAGTGGGAGCAAAGTTCGTGTTTGTTTGATCATTTATTGGTTGGGTGAGCTAATGAGAGAGAGGGGGGAGGGAGGGAGGGAGACTGTGTTTAATGTCTGGCATGCGGGTAGGCCTCTGTATCGTCTAGGCCAGGGATCCTCAGTCTTTTTCAAGCCAGGGACCCCTTAGAAAGGATACATATTTACAGCCCCCCCCCCCCCCCCCCCAACCATTGTTATAGTTTGCAACCTGAATCTAACCCATTGAACGTATACCAAAAAAATATTGTCCTCGTATGACCTGCCAGGAAATGTAGGCTATTAATGACATGCATTTGGAAATATTGTGCTCCCACTGGCTCAATGAACTTTCAAGTTATGGCCCCCTTGAAAAAAAGTAAGTGAGTAATTATCTCAAAGGTACGCATGTTTTATACTTTTTTTTTTAATGTAGGAGTTTTAGTAATTATTTTGGCCATATGCCACGGACCCCACTTTGAGAACCACTGGTCTAGGCCCTATATCTAAAGCAGCTACCTGAAGTTTAAAGTTTTAAGTACAGCCAAATGGCAGCTATAACCGATAACCGGCCATCTCTATGGCTGTGAACTACAACTTCTTATAAGCCTTGGTGATACAAAACAAACGAAATGACTTGATTGTTTGAATTGACCAGGTATCAAAATGATGGTTACAGGAGAGTTAGGCTATTTTTCCTTTTTGTGTGTGTGTTATATATATATATATATATATATATATATATATATATATATATATATATATATATATATAACCTACAGCCCTATATTCTGTGTGCGTGTGTATAAAGTAAGTAAAAAGTTTAAACCCCCTGCCTGAACATTTTCTTGTCCAAGCCCCCTTGTCCCCTCTTGTAGCCTTTTGTCCATCGACGTGTCCTGCTATTGCTTGCAGGTGACCGGCGTGATCCTGCTGGCCGTGGGCGTGTGGGGCAAGGTGCGCCTGGAGGCCTACCTGTCCCTGGCCCAGGACCAGAGCACCAACGCGCCCTACGTCCTCATCGGGACCGGAGCCGCCATCGTGGTCTTCGGGCTGTTCGGCTGCTTCGCGACGTGCAGAGGAAGCCCATGGATGCTCAAACTGGTCGGTTTTTAGTGCGATGCGATATTCACTATTAGTGGGGGGGGGGGGTTTCGTTTTCACTGAAAATAACTATTAAAATGTGCGGTGTAACGTTTGTTTCGGGTCTGTACCAAACAAACATGTTTTTCTTACATCTGGAGTAAAAAAAATGTGTAGGCCAGGTTATTTATAAATGTATAATGGTGTTGTACATTTACGTTTACCATATCAAAACATTGTAGCTCCTGCGATTTGGATATTGCATTTGGCCATATTGTGATTTCCATAATATTTAAATCAATTGTTCAGCCATTGTGTGATATTACATCTGTCTTTCACGTGCCCTTTGAAAGTCTGGCAGTGAACTAATCTTTTGCTTTATCTTTATCTGTGTGTGTGTGTGTGTGTGTGTGTGTGTTTGTGTGTGTGTGTGTGTGTGTGTGTGTGTGTGTTAGTATGCCATGTTCCTGACCTTGGTCTTCTTGGCAGAACTTGTGGCTGGAATCTCAGGCTTCATCTTTAGGCACGAGGTGAGAAATGGACTCCAACGACAATTAAAATGGCCACTTTTTTTTTTTACGGTTTACAAAAATATAATCATTTTGGATTCCCCAGCTCAAAGACATCCTGGACAAGGCTTTTACAAATGCGGTGACGAACTACAACACCACAGACAGCCAGCACGACGCCCTGGACACGATTCAGACAACTGTAAGTAGTAAATACTGGCGCTGCTCTCAGCTGCTTTTAATGACAACAGGTAACCAAGAACTCAGGCTCCTATGGGACGACCATTACCAAGCTTTTTACTCTGCGTGTTTGTCTTGCGTTTTAAATCTTAAAGTGTCACCTTCAAATCTTTTTTTTGTGGTTTTAAACGTGGTAATATGTCTTATATGATCTTCTAATTTTAATTGAATAAGACCGTCATTTAGAGAAACCGTGTAAAATCCTATGTTGTGGCCGGTCTACGCCAACCAGTTTGTGAACGGGAGGCTACAGTTTCGAGGCTAGTTGAGCTGGTCAGCAGATGGCGCTGGACTCTGGCAGATTTGCTTTCCTTATGGTTTCTCTTTTTTTTGTTATTTTTATTTTCAAGAAATGGAGAGCACCGTAAGCAACGGGTGGCTGCAGAGAAGTATTGACAAGTGCTGGCATGCCATCACATTTTCTGATTTCCTTCAAAAGTATTGTATTTACTGCGCCAAACTCAAATTGCTTTCTTTTCTGGACGTCAAAGTGCCTCTAAGGTGTCCCTTCGACGTCACAACGAAGTGTGTGTGGATGTGTGGAGCTCCGTCAGGGCAGTGGTTGATGTTGATTTCCGCGTCCAAGCGAGGGTTAAGCTTCTCGGACACTTACAGTGCATATAGGCCTACAGCATCGCTCGTTATAACACTCATATATTACACAACAACGGTACTAGCTTAAAGAGTTTTTTAAAGCGCATAGTGTTTGAATTCGAGCTGAAGCAGGAGGTTCGCTTACACTTTTAAACATTCCACATTTTCCATACAGCTAAAAAATGTCAATAAAGCCTACATCTCTAATTTGGTCCACCTCATTGGTGATACCGTTATATTTTCTCTCACTCGCTCACTCCTTTCTCCATGAAGTTGGGTTGCTGTGGCGCCAATAAATACACGGACTGGAACGGCACGGCCTACTTCAAAGAGCACGGCATCCCGACCAGCTGCTGTGTGAACAAGACTTCCTGCACCCCCGAGACGCTGAAAGACCTGGACAAGGCCGCCAAAGAGGTGTACACAAAGGTAAGGCCGCGCATTGTTCCCCCCCCTCGGAAAGTTTGATTCTTGAGGCGCGTTTGCACCCAAAGTACCCAGAGCTTTTAGTCCCAGGAACTACTTTTTAAGGAAGTCAAAGGTTCCTTCAGCTCGTTGTTGGCTGCGTTTCCGCCGCAGTCTAAACACCCGTGAAAGTAAATTAGTCAGCTGACGTATGAAAAAGCGAATGCTGTTTTTGCGTGTCAGGAAGGTGTAATTCTGTTTACATTGAGGTGGTTGATGTTCTTGGTCTTGGTTGTGTTTGCTTGAATTGTGTTTTATGTATTGTCTTTGTTTTTATGACTGTAGGGCTGTTTCTTTGTGGTGTCCACTATAATGGAAGCTAATCTAGGAATCATCGCAGGGGTCTCCTTTGGCATCGCATTCTTCCAGGTACAAAAGCCGATTCAAATGTACTATTTACTATTTAATATTGCTGCCTATGTCAAGTACATTTTATTTGTATAGCCCTTAATCACAGTTACAGTCCCAAAAGGCTTCACATGCCTCATTTTACAACACCCCCTAACGTTAAGGAAAGACTCTCCTAATTATCAAGGAAATACATTTCAGAAGGAACACAGAAAGTGGGATCCGTCCTTCCAGGGGTGGTTAGGGGTTCAATGGGTGCCATAATGCAGACATAATGGCAGCACAACAAGCAAAACAATTTAAGTAAAATTAACTTGTAAGAAAATAGAAAATGAGTAACAAATCCATGTCCATTGTGTAGTTTGTGAGTGTATGTTTCTTTTTCACACAGCTTATTGGAATATTCCTGGCCTGCTGCCTGTCCCGATACATTACCAACAACCAGTATGAGATGGTGTAGCAACGCAAGACAGGTAAAATGCTATGGAGTGAACTTAAGATTTGAAGACATGTTAATAAATGCCGTCTTTCCAGAACTCAATTGTGTTTACTGTGATGCCTCATATTAAATGTATAATGACTTTGGTAAGACTGTATTCTAGTCTTCAACTTTGGCTCTAAATCTAAAATACTTTCAGGAACAATTTAAGCAATTTAATGATGAAAATGCATTGTCTCTGTTCATAAAGGCCTTGTTTGTCTAAGATTTAATTATTCAAGTACGAACTACATCCAACATTCTTTCTTTCTTTCTCTTTCTCTCTCTCTCATTTACAGACGTGCCAACGGGTGAACAGAAAATGATTTTCTCATAATTTTATTATTGTATGTTTAGTTATATTGTTTTAGTGAGAAATATAACATCCACTGCTTCTTTTATTTGATGTAACCAATTGCAACAGCAGAAGGGAACTAGTAGGAATTGATAAGGGAGATATTTGCTGTGTTTAAAGGAAAAAAGAAAAAGGGAGCTAAATCATTTTGTAGTAAATATAATGTTCTTTGAGAAATTTAAGTTACCATTTCATTTCATCATACGCTGCCAATTGGTAAACATTTCCAATTCTCCAAAAGGTTGTGTTGATGTGCTGCCTACAGTGTTTTGTAAGTATGCTATATTTTGTCTGTGATAATGCTATTAAAAAGCTGATAAATGTTGAAGCAAAACCAAGTGATTTTTTGAGTATGTGAATTATGAGTATGTAGCTTATATAAGGGATAAATAAGAGGTTAAAGAGACATTTAACCCCATGCTGTACTTCCACATAACTAATCTTTATATTACTGTTGTCAGGGTTATTTTGTTATTCATTTGTAGTTGCATGTGTCATATTTGAAAAATAAAGACAAAACGCTGCTTTGGCTTCCACATACATAAAAACTGCGCTAGTACTTTCTGAAAATGTCATTTTGGTGCACCTAAATGACATTACATTGTCATTTTATCAGATCCTTATACTGAAGGAGACTTCATGGTGAATATGAGACCGGTCCAAGCATACAGTCAATGTTGGAGCAGACTAGGTGCATGAAGTAAAGTGCAGTAATAGCAATATGAAATGCATGTTTTGTCGATCAGACGGGTCTACAAAGCCTATGTGCGTCAGACAGTTACACATAGACATAGTTATAGTTTAATGCCTAATGAGTGGTGTTGCAGGTTTCAGTAAGACATGGCTCAAATGACGCAATATAATTGATTCATTTAATGCTGATGAGCTTTTGTCAAGAGTTCATTTAATTAGGCCTATTACAAGTAGGCATACAAGACCATGAACACAATGTATATGTGCAATGCTATAGATAATACATATGAACTCGGAAACACATTTTTATTCAGGTATCAAACGCTGCCGTTCTGCGTGGAAACGTGTCGTTACTCCTCTCTCCCCTCTGCTCTCTAAATCCATGTAGAAATATAAACTAACTAAATATAATCTCAGTTCAGTTCAGATCTTTATTGTCCCTCGAGGGGAAATCTGATTTGCAGTAGAGGTCAAACACAAAACACAACATACAGGAGGACATGGGACATTAATCACAACAGATACAGCAAACAACCGTCACCATATCAAACCATTGGAAAGGACAGGCATGTCTGTACTGTGACCGCCAGGGGGCGGTGCTGCACCACGCAAAACGTTGCGTGTGTAAACAACGTGCGTGTCGTCGTCGGGATGTAATGTCTGGTGTACCGTTATCCCTCATTACGCCAGGACCAGGCCAGTTTACGGTGACCATATAAAAAGGGCGCACAAGGCCCGGACCTGTCCTGTTTATAAGGACCGGCATCATACGATGCCCACGAATTGCGGAAACGCCAACGGTAAACGCAGTTTGACGGACACCGCCGAAGCTGCGCTGCGATTGGCTCGCTTCGCATCAGGCGCCCCCGAGAGCCCGCCTCCGACCCGGTCCCGGCCAATGGGCGTCGGCTCCGGGGAGCCGAGGAACCGCAGCCTCTATAAAAGCCCGGCCCGCCGGCGGCTGGTCGGGGGAATTTTCACCTTTCTTCCCAGCCGGTGGTGTGAGAGGAGCTCGGGGAAAACCTCGGGTCGTATTTGAACAAAAAGCACCACCAGCACCACTATTATCCCCATCACCACCACCATCATCACCACCACCACCAGGAACGCACTTCCTCGGTCTACCTCGTCATTCAGGTCAGTTTTATAAACGTATTCCTCACGGCTCATCCTATTGCGCGTCGGGCGAGATGCTACTATAATTTAATTTTTAATTATTAATTTATTAACAAATGCTATTACCTTACTGTATGTGCGAATTTTGCTGTGGGCGGTACACATCTTATTTCATATTTCACCACACACACACACACACACACACACACACACACACACACACACACCCGTTACTGCAGCTAATGCGTTACCGTCAAATACCGCGTCTGGACGTTAACATCCTGGCGCGCCCTGCAGCGTCGCCGCGCGCAGCCTCATGTTGAGTTGCCTTTGCGATGGCTACACATGACCCCCACCGTCTCTGTGTGTCTCTATCGACATGCACCACGTTTGTAGTCTGTAGCAGCCTTACCTGACGTTCATGTGAGTGTTTTTATGTATTTTGCCTTTTGTATTTTTTATTATCAGAAATTGGATCCTAGCACCACGGCGACACCACCCACTTCCTGCTGTAACCAAGCGAGCCCAGAGCAGCCTTCAAGATGATGCAAATCGCCAGCGACCCGGCCAGCAACAAGCACTCCCTCATCAACATGATGAACCGCTTCATCGCGGCGGCCAACAACATGGATGAAACCATCATGGTGCCCAGCTTGTTGCGGGACGTGCCGCTGGAGGAACGGGCCGAGGCGGCCCAGATGGAAACCAACAACAACCACCAGCCGCAGCAGCCGTGCCCCAACAAGCAGCGGGATATGTACGAGCATTACCTCCTCCTCAAGTCCATAAAGAACGACATGGAGTGGGGGCTGCTGAAGCGGGAGATGAGCAGCGGGGCCAGCTTCCTGGAGATGGCCGTCAAACAGGAAGAGCATAAGCCGGTAACCGGGGACCTCCCCAACGCGGATAACAACTCAGACTTGGAGGACCAGTTCCACTTCCACCTCCGGGGACTGTTTGGGGTCCTGTCCAAGCTCACTGTGCAAGCAGACCACCTCACCAATCGGTACAAGAGGGAAATCGGAGGTGGGAATTTCATGAGATAGGTGTTACCCCCCCCCCCCCCCCCCAGTTAAAACCAGACTGCACACTTCGTAAGAAAAGGATGTCACCGAGAACGTTGCTGCCATCCCTACTGAAGGAACTGCAGAGGACAGTGATCTGACCAGGCCCGTTTCCTTTCCATTCCCTTCAAAGTATACCCCATGCTACCCCTCTCGCCGACCGCCAGCCTGCTCCACTAAACCCATTTCAAGTAACACCTGCTGTACATGACCCTGAGCCTATAGATCTTTTAAATACAGGTTGTCTCAAGAGTATAGGCGCTTGGTTGCTATGCAGAATGTCCCCTAGTCTTTCATTTCAAGTTTGGATGGGGCTGGCCCGTAGGAGAGTTTTTGAATGCTGGCTATCGACCCTCCAAAAAAAGTGATTTGACTTCTGTACATGAGGTCCTTATCTGAAGAGTATATATTTTGACATTTCCAACCCAGTAATTGTAACATTCTGTGCCTTGAAATTTTTCTATACCATTCACTCCACTCCATTGGATTCCTATCAGGTCCCCCATTTCAGAAATGGTTGAACAATTGTAACCAGTGTTGTAATGAAACCACTTATTTGTTTTGTCGTTTTGAATATTTCATTTTTTTTATATATATATATATATATTGCATAATGGCAGTCCAAATGATAAATAAAGAATTGGAAATGAACATAATGTTTGTGTACTTTGTTACGGAATGTGTACTTAGTCTGTACAACATGGTGACTCATTCAGGCAAGCCCAAAACCGTGGTTCATTCTGTGATTATGAAATGTGTGCGTGCCCCAACGGGTATGGCTTTACCCAAATGCCAAGGCTATGAGCAATATGGCTACATGGTGACGGTGCTCCTGTGAAGGCCATACTCTGGACGTTGCTGTTTCACAGGGATCCTCAGTCAGTCTCTGCTTTAGTTTGGAATATATAGGATGGCGTTCATGCACCACTTGTTCACGTCGTCTGCCGTTTTTGTGGCTGCTTTTATCTAAGGCAACGATTAAGTGTATGGCAAACATACATTGTATGGCTTTAAAAAAAAAAAAAGGCACCAAATGCTTAGATTTGCTCGACATGAAGTCGAATTGCTGGAATCCCACGTACTAGGTATAAAAGTTGAGTATCACAGCTGTATCAGGTTGGATATTGCTTGATAAAGGTCAGAGACCTATGAATCTCATAAAGTCTCACTTTAGAATGCTATTTAAGTATTATAAACCTCAGAGATTAAACCTGCATGCGATTTCTCTGTCTTGAAACCAACATTGCACTATGTACACGACGGCTATAAATTCATCATAGTGATATGGGTTGCTTTTCTCACAAACTGCCATATCTACCCATCACTCTCAGAACCCCTCCCCTTAGCAACAGTTCCACCAACAGTAGCCAATCCGCTTGGGCTCTCTCTCTCTCTCTGTCTCTCCCTCTCTCTCCCCCTTTCTCTTTCATATCCACAGCAATGTTAACGGGACAACATGAAGGGCATTTAATAAAAAGGCAGTGGTAACAAGTTTAAAAAAAAAACATGCTTCTTTGACCAAACACTGAACATGCTGAGACTGGGGAAACGATAATACAATCTAAAATAATTGCACAAGCTTTATCATGCACACTTGCAGGACCTCCTTTCTTTCTGTTCACAGATGACCGCAAAAATGCTGCCAAATCAAAATGGCCGTATTGGACCATTTCAGCCTATTCTGGCAAATGGGGTCAAGCACACTGTGCATGACAGCTGGGCAGAGACGGTTAGGAATTAAAATTAGGTTAAAAAAAACAGCTTTAGCATCTAAAACCATGGGATTCATCATTTGTATGAATGTTGCAATTACTTGCATGTACAATTCCATATTTGATTTCCAACATTTTATTATATATTGACATTTTGCATGTATGCAGACTGTGTGATTCCCTTTGTAATAGTGAGAGAGAGAGTCAGGGTAACCTCTTGAGAAACATGATAGCAAAGAATACAGTCACTATCTGCCCTTCAGATTACAGCTTAACCATGGGCCAACTAAAACATGATCTATTTTAGCAGGTGTGTTAGAGAGTGGGCCTACAAGTGTGAAGCAACAAAGTCTGCTAGCTTCATTTAGATACGTTGTCATTTTGTGCTTGCTCATGAGTCATGACTATGAACATTTCCACTAATGTAACATAAGTGATTTCCAAATCCGTTATAAGGAGGGTTTTGCCACGACTCATAAGGGAAGGAAATACTGCGTGACTAAGTGGTTAGTGTCTAGAGCATGGGACCCGGTTGGTTCAGAGACCTTGGGCAGGAGTGCATGGGAAGGCATTTAGTGTTGAGAGCTCTTTCATGGTTCTCCCTGCGGTTGGCACGCCCCAAGGTCCACGCCTCGGACCGAGATGGCGTGATCACGCAGATAGAGCATTTGGCAGAGGATGGCGATGGCTGGCAGAATTAGACATTGCACATTGTATTAGTGTCACCATGGAGCATGGCATATGGGCATGGAGCCTCATACAGGCCAGGGCAGAAAGACTTATCGTTATTCGATCAGATCGATAGACGCTGGGGCCAGACACAATTCATTGTTGTTGTCTTATCTTTTTTTTTTTTTTACAAGGTGCTGTATCTTAACTTACTAATAATTGTTGGCTGCCACACCCGGCCACTACCTGTTCAACACAGAATCAACTCCTGCCCTTCTCCTTGTTGTGGCAACTACAGTACCACTCTCAAAGCAAACACCTGAATGGTGAGATTTGCTTTTCTTTTGTCTTTTGTTCTGTCCATTTGGGTAACATGAGATGAGCTCATTGTCAAATAAGCCTCTTACAATTTGAAATAGCTTCTCTTCTGTTCCGGGGTTCGGTGTTACTAGGCATTGCCATTGTGAGAAAAGATCGTCCATGCAGTGGGTCCAGCCTACATCACAGAGCATGCTTGGACTCACAATATGTGGCTTTGTGCTGCAGACGTAATGAGCACCAGCATGCTCCATCAAGTGATTAGCATTTCTCCAAACAGACAATCTCTTAAAGAGCTGAAGAGCAGCGGGGGCCGGGCAGAAATCTATAGGCGAGAAATGTCTACTGTCTGCCGTCGCAAAGTAAAGAGGGCATCCCATCAAGTACTTTCTGAAAGCTTCCCTCCTTATAGTTGTGGTTGTACTCTTGCAAAGTATACCTGAGGCAGAAAACCAGAAAAAAAGTTGGGGTTAATGTCAAAACTCTTGTGTGTAGGTAGAATTAGTATACTTACATATAAGTACATTTTATACAACATCTATATTTAGAGTGGTTACAGAGACTGCGCACTGAATACTACTGTAGTAGGTTACAGGATGTTACTGAAGTTATACTTCATGCAACATTTTCATACTTTCCTATTATTCACGCGCCTCGATTCTTTTCTCGGGAAAATAAACATAATATAATAACATAACGTAATAAAATAAACGCATGCAGGGCTGCGCACCAAACTCTACTAGACTTTGTGTTTGTTTAAGGACAGGACAGGGGGCTGTTATCTCAGGACTTGGACGTGGACGTGACACGAGAAGCACACGTTGAGACAGCGAGCCAGTCACAACACTATCAGTATCAGTAGTGTAGGGGCCCGCTCGTTTCACCACAACCGCTACTTCCCCAAAGACAACTGGCAGCGGCTGGAACAGTATGTTCCTTTTCGGTGCGGCCCGTTTCCCTTCGATCTTCCGTCAACATGGCCTCAGACCCCACCCACTGCCTCCCCGCAACCTCTTGATTGGGAGACTTGTGTAGACTCTCTGCTAAGGTCATGCGGTTGAGAACTGGTGGAACATAAACCAAATGAACTGGCTGCTATCTGGCTACTGTTTGAACAGAGAGTGACACCCAAGTTGTCGTGAAACACGACACGCCTGCGGCTATCCTGTTACAGCCTTGCAAAGTAGAAGATTTTGTTTGCACGGCAAATGTGTAGAAAGTGCAAGTATAACGCTATACGCAATAAATGCAGAGCGGGTGTAACTTGGCGTTCACGGACGCTGACATGACCAGCATGTGTGTGCTGAACATGCCGTACTGCGATGTAAGCGGTTATGTAAGAGCCAAGTGGGCGTGGAGCCCAGCTGGTGCTGCTTGCAGCCTGACACAGGCAGCCTCTCAAGAGACAGAGAACCCTGCTGCTGCCAACACTTACACACTGGTTCCTTATATGCCCCCCCCCCCCCCCCACACACACACACACACACCCTGCACCTCGCCTCTGCTTCTTCTGCGTCCGTTATATGGGGCACCAGTGCTTTGTGCACGTCACCACCGTGTGCACTCAGGATTCACTTCCAGGGCGTGTTAAATCCAATAGGCTACACCATATGTGTGTGTTTGTGTGTGTGTGTGTGTGTGTGTGTGTGTGTGTGTGTGTGTGTATAGGCAAGACCAATGACAATACAAGAAATGTGGACAAACATGGTGTTCAAATCCTCTGTTCACACAGGAAGATAAGAGAGAGAGGAGCTCTCCACAGTTGACTGGCTACAGCCAAACCCTGCTGGCTGTTTCATCTACACACACAAAAAAAAAACGAACAATAGAAGAGCTGTGTATGTGTGTGCATGGGTGTCTGCATGTGTGTGGCTGTGGCTGTGCGTGTGTGCATGCGTGTATAGGGTGGGGCATGTGTGTGTATGTTTGCTGGCCTTTTTTGCATGGAGGACATGTGCGTGTTCAGTGTGGAACTGAACATGCCCCACAGTATAGAATAAGGACTGTACATTCAGTCCAGCCTTTGGTGAACCATCGGATCCACTGAAAAGCGTCGGGCGTAGGTGAGCCTCTAGATTAGCAGATGATACGCTTATGCAACAGCTAATGGTGCTAATTCTAGTACTAATCTCCGATTTCCCACATAAGGCTTTTCAGCTTGTTAGGTGTGGTGATGTCTGTGCCTGATATAACTGCACCCTTTTATCACAAACGACACTATATTTTAGACGTTTGGTTAAGGTTACGTACAAAGCGACAGACGGCAAAACATTGCAATTGATATGCTCTATCTTCTTAAGATAGGGTTTTATCATTTGCACCATAAAGAAGCGTGCTACGCGTGACGCAGAGCTATTCAAATCGAGGGTTACACTGGCTTTGAATAGGAATAGCTGTCAAATGCCTCGGCTCGGGCTTCCTGATCTTAATAAGTGACTACAACTTTAGCAAGTATACAAGCAGGGTGAACGAAAAGCCTCACACGATGAATCCAACCACAGGAGATGGCTGTGATGCAAGTTTGCCAGCCATGCCCAGCCAGCCAAGTGGCTGAAAAAAACCCAACATTCATCAACATTTTTCTTCTTCATCTTTCTACTCTAATCCCTGTGTCGTGTGCACTTTGATTTTTATGTCGCACCCACACGCACTGAGAATCTACAAAAACGGATACAGGACCATTTCTGTTCCTCTATTGAGTCGAGTCGACACTGATTTAGATGCCGGTCTTCTCCCTGAAGGGCAGGGGTACGGTGAGCTAGCCGGTATAAAATAGGAAAGGTCTGTGTTGAAGCCAAACCTACGGCTCAGGCCAAGGGAACAGGACTTCCCCCGACCTTTTTTTTCAAGGTTGTTATATAAGCCAACAGAGACAAAGAATGGAGGCCCTTTGAGAACCTGAAGAGACTCAGGCGACATAAAGGGAGAGGGGAGGAGAGGGTGGATGGGGGACAGAAACTAAAGACTTAAAGTTGACTTCGGTTTTATGGAAGCAAATCTGTACCATAATTCAAATTAAAGTGGATTAACAGAAATGCTTTTTCATTTTCAGAATATAGCTGCATTTTTTGACACATAAATAAAATGAATAATAAATCATCCAAACTGCATTTTCTTCTTCTTCAATATTGCTCATTTTGTAACTTAATTAAAATGAAAAAGAAAAGGACATTTAAGATTTAATTTTCAAAAGATGCCCCGGCAAATAGTTACCAAAATTCAATTTGAAATGTCAAATTTGAAAATTAAAATGCATTAACAGAAAGGCATTTTCATTTCAAGGTCATTGCTGCATTATTTGACTCATAAATAAAATGAATAATAGATCATCCAAACTGCATTTTCATTTTCTTCAAGACTGCTCATTTTATGACACAACTAAAAAGAAAACAAAGAGGACATTGCTTTTTCGTTTTCATGCCCGCTCCCCAGAGTCCATAAATTCAATTTGAATTCGCAATCCTGAAGCGGCGCAGGAGAGTGACGTCAGTGGCCGTTCTTCTCTTTCCGGGTTGGTTGGGCTCACCCATAGACACAATATACCTATGGGCTCACCTGTACACTAGTGTTGGGAAGTTCGACTCTTTTTACTGACTCTGATCTTGTACTCTAAATTTAACTAATCTTTTTTTTGAGTCATTTCGTTCATTTTTACAACAGCAGGTGGCGCTGCCTGTAGCCCTCTTGTGAGCTTTGTAAAAAAGACCGCGGTTCTCAAACACTTAACAATGAAGGCAACATGGTTTACTTCAGCTGACAAAGTTTCCGTATGAACGATCGGGTGAACGAACTGTTGTGCTTACTGCTCGTCACACAGCCTGAGCGGCCTGGCTGTACCAGCGCACTCTACTTCACACTCTCCTCTTGCCCCCGCGTCAAATATGCACACCGCCCCCTAACGTATTAGATGCGTATCGCGGTCAGACTCTGAACTGAAGAAGAATAGCGGCCACTGACGTCACTCTCCTGCGCCGCTTCAGGATTGCGAATTCAAATTGAATTTATGGACTCTGGGGAGCGGGCATGAAAACGAAAAAGCAATGTCCTCTTTGTTTTCTTTTTAGTTGTGTCATAAAATGAGCAGTCTTGAAGAAAATTAAAATGCAGTTTGGATGATCTATTATTCATTTTATTTATTAGTCAAATAATGCAGCAATGACCTTGAAATGAAAATGCCTTTCTGCTAATGCATTTTAATTTTCAAATTTGACATTTCAAATTGAATTTTGGTAACTATTTGCCGGGGCATCTTTTGAAAATTAAATCTTAAATGTCCTTTTCTTTTTCATTTTAATTAAGTTACAAACATGAGCAATATTGAAGAAGAAAATGAAAAAGCAGTTTGGATGATTTATTATTCATTTTATTTATGTGTCAAAAAATGCAGCTATATTCTGAAAATGAAAAAGCATTTCTGTTAATCCACTTTAATTTGAATTATGGTACAGATTTGCTTCCATACGGTTTTGACAGAGGGGTGGGATTTGGATGGCAAGATGGATCAGGAGAACGAGTGTAGGAATCACTTGAAAGCAATGCAGGTATGTAGAAGCGAGAGTATAATATGAATAGACTAGAGTAATAACAATACTTTAAAATGGCTAATGGCTCGTTGAATTATATTCAATGGGCGTCATTTGTTAAGCTATGATTTAAAGTTGCCCAACACACTTGAAATCTTGTTTTTCGCATAGTCAAATACTGCGGCTGAACGAGTACTAGACTGGGGTCATTTGGGGTCATTCAAACAAACAACAAAGTCTAAAATCCTCTTCCCCAGTCAACTAGACCTCCATGTACCACTCACTCACTTCCTTCTTAGGTCGGGCTCTGAGTCAAGTCAGTCAGTAGGTCTTGTAGAGGCTTGCCCTCGTTTCGGACCAATCAGAATCGACCTGGCCCACAACGGAAGACCAATGAGCTGCACGGAATCCCAGGGGCTCGGTGCGGGGGGGCGGGACTTCGCGGCTGGATTCCATACAGGCTATGACGTCAGGCTGAGGCTACATTTAGAGGACTTAGTTACAGTAGAAACAAACACACACACACACACACGGCCGTGTCATTTCTCCAATCTTCTTTCAAACTTTCAAAATATGTGTATTGTTTGAGAAAAAAAACATTTAAAAAACACGAATAAGTGTCACCACTAACGTAGTGTGTTATTTATTTATTTTTTATTTTTTTACCTCGTGTCAACATTTATGCACGAGGCTACCTTTTTTTTTCTACACGCGCAGACAAGAACCGGCAGCAGATACGCATATGCGCATGCGCACGCACACAAAGCGCTGCTGGCTGCGGATGGCCGCCGCGCCTCCGCCGGCTGAACGCGGGTAACCCCGAGCCGCACCGCGCGGGTCACGGTGTTCAGACACCATCTGGGCCAACGGGAACAGGGGCGGTCCCGTTCACCAAACCCAACTTTGATTTGTACGTCTTATAAAGATATATAAAATGATAATGTCTATCTTTGCTTGAATATCTATTCCGGGTTTGCGTCATGGTTGCGGTTTTTCTTTTTTTTTTCTTTTTTTGCAAGCAGGGGAGCAACACCCATGAAGTTGAGGTAGTTCAGGTTGAGGAAGGGCGAGCAAGCATGTTATTGTTTTTTAAGGGTATTACATGTCTCGAACTAGCCCATGTAAGCCTATGGAGGTGAGGGAAAATATTGATTGATTTCAGTTTTTGCGCTTTCAGTTACTTTTAGATGCAGTTTCAGTCACTGGGCGCCCCCTAGTGGACATGTCGGTAATAACGGGCCGCCCTTCAGGGCGATGAGTTTTGTCTTTAGGCCTACATTGTATTCTCTCTCTCTCTCTCTCTCTCTCTCTCTCTCTCTCTCTCTCTCTCTCTCTCTCTCTCTCTCTCTCTCTCTCTCTCTCTCTCTAACTAATTAAATTAATCTCCGATCTGCCTACATCTCGTATATCAGAAATAGAAATATTGATGTGTGGGACTAGCATTTACAATTTTACAACAGAGCATGACATGAATGTACAACACAAGTAGTTCCATTGCATCATCAATACAGAAACACTTGAATTGTGGGCCACAAAACATATGGACATATATTTATGTCTGCCAGGTGACTCCAGTTCACAACAGTAAGTCCCATCTGGAATGCAATGGTGCTCATGACATTAATACTAATAATGGATTAATACTGGATACTGAATGGGCCCATCACTGATGAACACTATCTAGATCCTTGGTTTTGATCCTCATATTATTGGTTTTGGTAGTGACCGTTTCAGTGGTGTAGTGACTGTGACATTTATTTGCATAAATATAAAATTAGAATCTGCACATGTTTTTATACGCAAAAACAAATTATGTGTTCGCTGACGTCCCTAAAGGCACATTTTCTGATTTTTGTTCTTACATGCCGTTATAGGTTTAACATTGTAGTGGGTTCAACATTAAAAATTGTTGTAACAGGATTGTAGTAATGGCCTATATTTGTTTCCTGTGAATCTTTTATAAAAATATGAATGCACTTGCTGAGGAAACAAACCCATGATCATTGTTGTAAAAAATGTAATTCACGTTAGTATAGGGAATCATGGGGGTAGCGTATGTCAATGAGCACACGGCACTACATTTAAACTGACTTTGTTGATCAAAACAGATTCACAACCATGCTTTATTCCTGTCAATTTCGTACAAAAGGAGTCAAATAAAAGTTTCTTTATTGTTCTCACACAGGCTGCTCGAAGTCTTGGTGTATCCCATTCGCGTTCACTTTACTTTGTTTACCTTTCACTCACATCCTCTTAAATATCTTTTCTTTAGTTTGTGACCGCCAACAAAAACTTCATTGATTGTCAACACAAAACCGTAGCACCAGTACATTAAAACTGTACTTTTGCTTTGCTGAAATACTGTTTTTTTCCAATCAGGAAGAGAAAAAGAAAAAAACGGAATCAAGGAATCCTAATTAGTACAATTCAAAAAAATGAAGCACCAACCATATACAAAGCAAAATTCCATAGATAGTTCTGTCCGATACACAAAGAAGGTCAAATATATTAATGACTATTAAATTAAGCACAGACAAACAAAACAAACAGTGTAAATAAAAACACTCAGCGATACGGAGCCCGGAGAGTTCCCGGAGATCACGTGGACGGAGGGGCGGTCGGGGGTCAGGGGTCGGGGGTGCAGTGTAGAGGGCTTTTTAGGGTTCAGGTGGGGGAACGGGAGCAGGCTGAAGCCTCAGGACTGAGAACGAGCCGAGGGTCCTCCCGGGGGGGGGGGGGGGGCGGGGGGCGGAGGGCGTAGCTACGAAACCTTTTCATCTTCGCAAATCTGTAAACAAGTTCACATTCTCAAGTATCCCCCTTAAAAAATAAAATAAAAACAAGAACCACTGGCCAGACGAAGCTCCACACAAACTGTGGCGTTACACTACAAGTGTCTGAAAAGCTTAACAAAGAAAAGAAAAAAAATCACTTCATAGCATAAGCTGAGAAATTGTTCATCCGGTAATGTTTTGTTTATCATCTGCTCTGAAAAAAAAACGTGAAGTGTGTCAGCGCAGACGGGGGTAGGGGTAAAGCTGTGTGTGTGTGTGTGTGTGTGTGTGTGTGTGTGTGTGTGTGTGTGTGTGTGTGTGTGTGTGTGTGTGTGTGTGTGTGTGTGTGTGTGTGAGTGTGCGCGTGAGAGTGAGTGTGTGAGTGAGCAAGCGAGAGAAATGTGTTTGCAGGTGATGCCGTGGGGTCTCACCACCGCAGGTACTCCAGGTCTCCCGAGGTCTACAGAGGAACCATCTGGGCCACCGGCCTTCCCTGACCCAGTAAGCCGGCCCTAAGCCTCTTAGTCTTACGCAAGAGTTCACCAAGATAAAAAAAAAAAGGCTTGGATTATCGCTCCCATCGTAAGAAAAAAAAGGAAACATGTTTTGCTTTCCCTTAGCAACAAACTCAAACAAAAAAGTCCTGAACGTAATTCCAACTCTCACCACGAGAATACATTTATACAACCAAATGTGTCAACCCTGATGGCAAGATATACATATACACACTACCATGTACATACATTACCGTAAAAAAAAGTGTTGGGTAATCAAAATTACCTATAGATAGGAACCTGATAGCTGTTAAATTTATACTTCTGAGCACCGAGCGTCCTAACTTGTCAGTTCCTGTGGTGTTTTTTTCTTTCTCTGACCACCAGGTAAATGACCTTTCTGCTGAGGTCAAGAGGTCAGAGTGACTGGTCCAGTCAGGATCCTAGCGAGAGTTTAGACCCCAAAAACCATCCACAAGCCTTGATAAAAAAAAAGGGACGGAGAGGTTTCTCTCTTTCAACTGCAGCCTCGCAAGGGGGGACTAGGGGTGGATGCAACGTGAAGCTTTGAAGCACGACGAGTTCATACGAGTGTACCGCGCTGAAGGGAGTGGGGGAGGGGGGGCTATCGACCACGAGGCCTGCCGAGACAACCACGCTCCACCTCCCTGCCTTGCTCCTCCTCCTCCTCCTCTTCTGGCAGGATGTGGATGGAGGAGCCCAGTAGTCTTTGGAGCTCGGGCACACAGCGCACCAGCTCCAACAGCACCTCTTCGTCCCCACCTTCCTCGTCTTCCTCCTCCTCCGCCTTCCGCTTGCCTCGGTGGTGCGCGGCCAGCGCACCGCTCACCTGGCTGACCGCCACCTGTCTCCAGAGCTCTCCCCCCGCCAGGCTCACCACCTCCAGGTGAGGGTAGCGAGACCGGAAGATGCGCGTGGACATCTTCAGACGCCGCAGCACGTCCGCCAGCAGGAACCAGTTGCAGAAGCTGTCGGAGAAGGACAAACGTAACAAGACAAAAAGATTCAAATCTGGTTTTAAGATAGATCAGACAGCATTCTGCCATTTTATATGTCATTAGTCGCCATACTGACGTTGCCAGAGTAAATTATACATGGAAACAATTTTGTGTTTTCTTGTTCTAATGGATATATGTTTTTTCTGCACGTGTTTACAAGACAAATTCTAGATGTCATGAACGGCGAGACAACGAGTGCTCGATCTCAAGGAGTTCAGTGCCCCTGCTATACTGCATATAAGCAGTCCCCTACAGGGTCTTATATAGATCTATAGCCTCTATAGATATTCAAATAACTGCCGTGACCCCAGACTCACCCCTGGGTGAGTGACACCTGGACGTGGTAGCAGGGCAGCAGCGGCTCCGAGGAGAACTCAAACAGCAGACCGTCTCTGTCGGGGTCCCTCTCGGCCGGACCCCGCCCCTGCTCCTCCTGCTCCCCGTTCTGCTCCGACAGCAGGAACTCCCAGCACGGCTCCTGCTCGCTCTCTGTGACGAGGAGGAGGCGAAGGAGGAGGTGAAGATAGAGAGAGATATACAGAGACAAAGACAGACAGAGAGGCAGAGAGAAGGAGAAGCCAAGGGACTTGTTATATGTCTCAACTGCCCCCAAAAAACTGAGACGCTTCTCTGGAATGGAGTAAGATCTCCCTCTAGTGGGCGGCTAATTTACATAAAACAATACAGGAGCCCTAGACCCGCTGGGGAGGGGTTGTCTGACCCATAAATAGCATCTGACTGACAGTAAGTCAGTTGCCTCTGGCTTCTGATATTGTAAGTTATGTGAACGTTTGCAAGTCATCGCAAAGCAGATCCAGTTCTATCATTTTGTCAGTTGAGAGTTTGATCCAACAACAGATACATATATTCTCATTGGATGAAAAATATTGGTCAGCATTACTATTTAAAGAGTAACTGTCGCCGTTAAGAGCCAAATGGATTCTCTGTGTGCGATCATGTGTTGCTTCTGGCCATCTAAACCGCTGCTTCAACAGTCTCTAAAGCTTCTCCATCCTGACCTTTGAGTGAATGACCCAGATCGTTTTGTTATTCAGTTAAACTAAATGAGAAAGTCATCATCATCATCATCATCATCATCATCATCATCATCATCATCATCATCATCATCAATGTGAAAGAGGTTCCTTTAAGATACTGGTATTTGTAAAGCATTGATTTATACTAGCGATTTAAGATCCTGCCTCATAGTGTCCTAACATTAACTGACCTGGATATGTCTGCATTGCTTAATATTGCTTAACTATTTGGGTTTTTGAGATGGAAATTGGGCTTTAGCATGCCTCTCATATTAGAAAAATGTCTAAAAATTAAGTAAAGTCGTAAAGGTGGTTTTATTTAGATTGCAGATTACAGATACACGCTTGCAATCCCATGTTCAATGACATTTGGCTTATATTACTTTATAACAGGATTAGTTTAGTCCATTTAATTCTAAGTACACATGTTATCTGTTGTGTTCTCATACTTTTAGACAGTTTGACATTGGAATTATCAGTTGGCACTGTTTGCACACATTTGAGGCCTGGAGGTCAAAATTAAATTGACTTAGTTTTTGTCAGGGAACTTTTAATCTTCACAAAAAGGAAAATATAGGACAGGGGCATTTTATCATCTTCAAGTACATCATCATCATTATTTACTGCTCCACTCTGCGATAGACAAACCTTACCGATTAAGGAATCACTCCCAAATGTAGAAACTTAAAGGTACAGTGTCTAAAATTTAGTAGCATCTAGCGGTGAGGTTGCAGATTACAACCAACTGAATACCCCTTAAGGCCGCAGTATACTCGCCGTTCCCAAGCTGTCGCACGACAAGGTGACGTCAAAATGACGTAGATCTCGCCGGCGCGACAGGATTTTGGCCCGGTCGCGCCGTGTCGCGCACCACTCTTTTTTTTTCAGCTGCGCGCGACAAAGCGGAAACAGGAAACTGGACGAGTTCGAAGGCACATTTTAATGCGCCTTATTGCTAAGGCTTCTTTCTTTATATTTTCTATTTTATTGTGTGGTGTATATTTTTTCGCTAATAAACTGTGGTTTTACATAAGTGCTGTCTACTACTGTTGTGGTCAAAGACGAGTGAAATTACGTGGCTGAAAAAAAAACGGCATTAAGTTATAAAATAAAATTATATAAAATAATCATTAAGTTATTAAGATAGATGCTTACAAACACTATTCATATGAGAACTGCTGCCATACACTGGACTGTTGATGGCTGACCAGGTGTGGCAGTGATGTAGAATAATAGCAATGTAAATTAATAGACAGCCATAATGCTGTATAGTGAGAGACATCCCGGTGAACTAAACCTTAACTGAATATCTAATGATGTGTAAGAAATTAAAGACACAGGGGAACCAGTATTAGTATATCTCTTCTACTGCGTAGGAATAGCAGAGTTGGTCGCCTTTCCTCAGTGGCGCCACCTCTGTTCAGGAGAAGACTGCAACTACTGTCACGGCCACCAGCGCGAGTATAAATAGTTACGGCGCTCCCGTGACGTCACATTGTCGCGCGACAGCTTGGGAACGGCGAGTATACTGCGGCCTTTACCCCCCCCCCCCCCCCCCCCCGCCACCTCTCCCTTTCCAACGACGTAGGAGAAGCTACGGTGGCCTGTAAGGTGCAAGTAGGTACTAGGGGTGCAATAAGTACCAGAAAACTGTAACTGAAAACACAATCCAAATCTCAATGAGTACTTGTGTACTCATTTAGTTTTTTTGTTTAGGTCTGTGATAGTTTCCACAAATGTACACATATCGAAAGTCAACTGTATGTTATACAGTCTATGTGCATTACATTCACACTGGAGCTCCACTGGCCACCCAGTTTTTTACCTGCTTTTTTTTTTCTAACTGTTGTAGAGCTAGGGGAATACACCTCTAAATATATCCAGTAGGAACATTTTGTAACATGAGACGTATCTGGTTTATTTACGCAATTACTCATAGCTGTGATCGCGTCTTTAGTTCCCCACGTCAGATCACTATAATTCGGAGCATGAATATCTGTTGAATATCCAAAATCTTCTGCTATAGAGTAGTACTATGCTGCTATAAATGTCACTTTCAGTTTTGATCAGTTCAGATCTTTATTGTCCCTTGAGGAGAAATTTGATTTGCAGTAGAGGTCAAACACAAAACACAACATACAGGAGAACATGGGACATTAATCACAACTGTTACAGCAAACAACGATGGTGGGACATTCCTGGCGGGATACACTACAATGCACTGTTGTAGAGCTAGCGGGATACACTTCTAAACAGCCATTTTAATGTTATATCCATTCTGAACATTTTGTAACATGAGACATATATGGTTTAATTGCACTTTACTTAGGTTATTGTTTAGGGCCGGGTACTTTGTAATTCGCCTATTGTGTAGAAATATTGACCAAACGATGGCTCTATAGAGAGGAGTGCTGCTGCCGACCGTCTCCTAGGCAGGTAGACACCGCTAGACACACGGACACCGGTGATCGCGTCATTAGGTCACATCGCTAATTCAGAGCATGAATAGCTATTGAATATCCAATATCTTTAACTTGGGGGAAAAAAAAAAACTTTCAAACTACATAAACTGCTATTGAGATTATTTCTGTACACCATCACAGTAGCACCACTATGCTGCTATAAATGTCTTTTGTTTTGATGTCGGGACATTGTTGTAAAACGTATCGAACGTGGGGTAACTCCGCCCACCCGGGCCAGCTACTAAACGTTGGCGAACAAACCTATTTTAGTCTCAACAACGCTATGCAACGGCGAAGGATTTATTTCTCTAGAGCCATTTGTCTGTTCTGGGCTACTGTAGAAACATGGCGGTGCTACATGGCGGACTCCGTGGAAAGCGACCCGCTCCCCATGTAGATATAAACGACTCTTTCTAAGCAAACAAAAACAGGTCATTATACACTAATGAAAACATACTTATGAATAATATATTACATTTCTGCAAAGTCTGTTCCACTAGATGCCACGAAATTCTACACACTGGACCTTTAATGTATCTTTCCAAAAAACATTGTCAGTGTCGTGCCCCTCAGATAGTCACTGAAATGTCCTATTCATGCCCAGGGAAACGCAAAAGATAAAAATAGACCACATTACCTGTCCAAATATAAATCACAAGACAAAATGCACTCGGATGGAGAAATTGTAACCTGCACAATCTGCAAAAAGAAAAAGTGTCTTACCGAACAGGGAACTGCTGTGGAAGTCCCACAGTAGACCGGGATCTTGCTCACTCCGTCCTTCCAGATCTGTGAAATATTCTGGAAAACGAAGGGGAAAATTTCTCGTATTACACCATACCCCAAGTCCCAGAAGTGTGGCCACTTCCCAGATGTGTTCAAATGTATGAGGAAAACCATATAAGGAATTGGTCAGGAATAAATTTCACCACAATACATGGCATGAAAGCCAATCCGAGCCCTGACTGCTTTCCAAGATACCTTTGTCACTTACATGATAATCTGCATGCCTATTTAGTTAAGGTAAACCAACACAAAACTCTGGTTATCTGTGTTTTCATATCCTCTATTTTCCATTCCTCTATAGTCTCTAAAAAGGAAACTGAATTACCATCCAACCTCAGAAGTTACCCTGCATAACTAGATTCAAAGTCAAAATGGCCAACAGCCCAGTGAGTCTATTTACTTTGAAAATAGACATTGTTATATTGCTGCTGAGTGTAGTTATTTGAATGCTGAGTGAGGAAACAAAATCCCATAACAACTGGTCACAGAAGACACAGGCTAATCCCCAGTGTGACTGTTAACCGGCATATTATACTGTAGGTAAATCATATACGGTAGTAGTTGTTGTATCGGGCTCCAAGATGCCAGGTCTGAACAAGCTCAGAAAGTAGTAACCAGTGCCCTCATTTATCAACAGTTTGTAGAAAAAGTTCTGAATCCTGTTTGTACGTACTAAAAAGTTGGGATTTATGAAGCGTTTTTAGGCTTGTCATACGCTCACCCGTTGTTCTAAATCCTCGTGCTCGTGCCTGGCTTAGCTCATTACCATACATTTACCCCCGTAAATAACCATATACGGTCACAAAACATCCCCTTTAACCCCACAGGAAATTGGTGAATGAATTGACTAAATGAAATTAAATTGTTGATGGAATGGAAGAGTGAACGGGAAAATCCAAAGAATAAATAAAGAAAACGCATGCATCAGAGTTAGATATACGTTCTTGTGACAGAAGTGTAATCAAAGTAGAGGACAATTCTTGGTACACTGCCGTGCTCCCTTCTAAATAATGTGTCCCTCTACCCCGCATAGTAGCCTATCAGATATTTACAGTCCCTGTAAAGCAAAAATAAATATGTGTTTTGAGTTTGTCACTCCGCAGAAAAATGTGTTCAAAATCGTGAAAAAATAAGCAGTATTCTCTGCTCTGAAACGCTGGGGGCGCGTCCACTGAAGGCGCTGAAACCACACCCAATGGCACACGGTGGAGGGGGGGGGGGGGGGGGGTGAGGGCAGGGGAAGCCTCTCTCAAGTGTCAAATACCACTATGACCTGAAATATGCTCCTTCTAGCAGTGTTATTGGACTTGTGCAGCCGTACATGTTAGAGCCACCAGAGCCAGAATCCGATTCTCTTAATTTACATGAAGTTGTCTCTTCTACTTTATGCAATCCAGGGGGTACGTGATACTCGCCGCCTCTGGAAACTTCAGAAAAATTAAAATGAAATGAAGACCGATTCAGCCACTGCATGGCTTATTTCTCGCCTAAAATGTTTTTAGAAACACATTTTAGTGTACCATTAAGCTGTTAAATGACCACAACTGAAAGTGTTCGTCCAATCAGGTGCAGCCAGGAAGTGTTTGCGTGGGCTATTACCCGCCCAACAACAACCACGTCATTACTCACTGAGACCAATAGTGCAACTCTATCACGCTGCCTGTGAAAACGCAGCATAATGCGCTCTAGTTGGCTACAGTGCACCATCAAGCCACCATCCTGAACGCAAAAATGGTGAAAAACAGAAAACTGGTCTAACTCCACAAGTCAACATTAAATGGTTATACAGTCTTTTCACATGTTTTCAGCAATTAATTTGTAACGAGTGTAATGTAATTTGAAACAAATCTCTGAATTTGCTTTACAGGGACTTTAAGTATTTTGACCTAAAACCAAGCGCTATAAAAGAGTGTTCACTATATCTCCTAACTCTCGCTAAAACGTGTCAGTAGCCAAAAACCTGAGGATGAATTTGGACACCGCCAAAAAGTTGGTGCGTTGTCTGAATGGAGTTAAAAGCAAAAAGGCATGTAGCCCTAGTGTAGCACATGCATCAAAAAACTAGGGGGCGAGGTCATACGAGATGTAATACTGAGAAAATGGACAAAATACTGTTTATTTTGTCATTATTATTCTAGGCAACACTGAGCCAGAGCTCTTCTAATGCAGCCCTCTAACAACGCTAGATCTGCCATTTGATGCGCGCATCTGCTACTGCTGCCATCATTTTATATAATTTCATGACACGAATAAGCAAAGTCGAATTAATCCGATCAATTGGCAATTATCAATCAAAAGCATTTGTTGGTTACATGTTCGTAATTTCTATCTGGTAATTTTCCTATTCACTCGAGCGCTTGCTGTGTGCATGGAGTTGTGCATTTGCAGGTGTACATTTACTCCCGATGTACGCACACACATCCACAACCCCAACATGCATCCGAATTTATAGAGAACCAGCAAGGCAGCATTGCAATGATCACTGATTATCACTGACTAGCCAGGCAAAACAAAAGGTACTGGAAATAGCCATGCTGTGTTAGGAAATATGACTACAGCTGCGCAGGCGTTTATCTCTGCGTGGATTCTATACATGTAGAGAGACGGCTGTGTGCCTATTTTAAACTCAAGGTAAAAACTCCAGGGTCGCTCTCCCCTCTAAAAAGTGGTACAGAAGACAATGGAATTTTACTGATTAACAATGTAATAGATTTAGACAATGAAAGGACATTTTGTTTATTTGCCAGTTGTTACAATTATTGATCTGTGCAGGTGTTTATTAATGTAATGTATTTGCAAATGGGGACAAGAAAGTAGACTTTAAACTGAAACAAACAAGTAACATTTTTACATTTTTACAAATATAAATTAATACAATCTATCCATGCATGCATTTTTCAGAATATATTAGCTATATTCACTGTGAAGCTGATTTTACCTGTAAGGAAGGTCTTCATGTGTGGACTGTGAGCCAGTTTGACTGCTGTGTGTCCAGAGTAGGTGGCCAGTGTGGGGTCTGCACCGTGATTGAGCAGCAACCATACGATTGGCAGGTTATCACTGGCCACTGCATCGTGAATGGGCCTAAGAAGCAACAGAGACATTTGAGTGGTCTACATTTGCACCAATCATAGATTAATTTAGTATTTGCAAAATAATTATAATAATTTAAGCAAACTGTAACAAAATAACCATATTTACTTTGAAATCTCTAGTTGGCTGATGACCATGACAAATATAAAAAACAACTGTCTAACTTCCTGAAAAACATGCCACCATAATTATCATCATTTATCATAGAACCAAAACAATGTTTTAAATCTGTCTCCATAGCCCATTTTCACAGAGGCGTCATTGTAGGACAAACATTTTATGTACCAGGGCACAGGTAGTAGACTTAATACCCGTGCCCTGGTAGATAAAAGTAGCAGACCCATAATTAGTGTTATGAGTGAAACCTGTGTTTGTCCGACGATGACACCTCTGTGGAAAGGGTCTATTATCAACCCAGTAAACATCCTTAGCCAGACTACAGCTTTAGACTACTAATCAATAGTATTTAAAGGGGACAAGTGTTTAGTACAGCCTTTACACAGACTGACAATTGAAAATGTACTTTTCGGCTGGAAGCACCCTAACCACTAGGCTAGCCTGCCCCACAATACACAACGGGGATACATAAAAACGGAGCCCTTCTAGAGTAGATGGGACATGACTCTACAGACACATATGTTTTGACGAATAACATGATACAAACAGACACAAAGACCAAAAGACACGATGAAAAGCAACAATGTGCTCTTGATGTTTTGGGTGTGGGCAATGGGGGCATCATCTCACCGCGTTCCATCCTGGGCGCTACAGTTGACGTCCGCCCCGTGTTTCAGCAGGATCTGGACGATCCTCGTCCAGCCCCTGGATGACGCCTCGTGAAGGGCCGTGTAGCCGGCGTTGTCCCGGCGATTGACCTCCCGGATGTCCTTCTCCAGACAGTAAAGGACAACGTCCTAAAAGGAAGCACAGAGGCGGGTGAAAAGGGCGAAGCGATCCGAGCACATTGACATTTAGCAAGGAATTTGACAGAGGCTGCTAGAGATGTCCAGATCACTACTATAGACAAGTGGAACAGAGCTTTCACCTGGTAGCCCAATCTGGCAGCCCGCTGAAGCAAAGTCTCCCCGGCGTTCTTGTTGACTATCAGTCGACGGACCTCCGGGGGGATGGGCTTCTTAGTCGGAGACTCCGGTCCGCTTCCCCACCCTGCGGAGCCTTTCTTACTGGGTGGTGGTGGTGACAGCGAGCCCTTCGGAGTGGCCAGGGGACTGGTCGGTTTCTTCACGCCGTTCTCCTCGTCTAGCGCTAACGAAGCGGACCGCTTCCCCAAGCTGCTGCGCTTCGGCTTAGCCTGGAATTAAGATTTGACAGTTACGAGAAAGTTGTGTTTATTGGAGTCGCACGTTGTGCTCTGCAGAGCAAACACAGGGGCAATTGGCTCCACGCGCCAGAAATCAGAGACATAAAAACCAGCAGCCATTATGATAAATCACATGGCATTGGCCTATAAACCCACAAGGGGGCAGTGTAAGCTAATCAATGTGCCAGAGCCGGGCCCCCCCCCTCAACGAAGTACTGCACTGTAAATATTTGGCTGCTTTATGAGAAACAACATCTTACCTTCTGCTCCTCATTGTCGGTGTGTTTGCTTTTAAACTTCCTCTTTCCTGACGGCTTGTCGCTGCCCTCTGGGGACACCTCGCTCTCTTGGTAGCTGCCTGACCCCGAGCGGGTAAACAGGGACCCTTGGAGGGCCAGCGCTGGACTGTCGGCCCCGTGACTTGGAGAGAGACCGCTCTGTAAATCTACAGTTAAAAAAAGGAGTAAGGTTGAGCCTCCACCGCTGTTAAGATATCACGCAAAGGAAGAGTAAATGTGATCAATTAACGGCAACTGTAATCAAAAGTTAGTGTGAGATTACGGCTGTCATTAGCAGTAAAAGATACTTGATGTTAAGATAAAGTGTCCTTCTGTATGTTTTAATGGCATATCGGCAACAAAGTGAATATTTACAAGTAATATGTCTCAGGGGGTTTAAGGGGTAATGATTTTTTTATTGGCCCATTTAAAATGACCAAAAGCGATGTTTTTACTCCTGATTAGATGTATTGTCTGTCAAGCAATTGGCACATTTTCCCTTCAGTGCTGTAGACTTTTAGTCCGAAAGGACATAAGAATAAGTTACAGAGCAATCAATCTTAATAATCAATTTAACCATCATACTTCAACAATAACACACTTTTTTCTAAAAACTGTGTTAAAGCTGCTGTAGGTAAGATTTGAGAGTAAAGAGAGAGAGCAGAAAGATTTTTATACCAAACAATCCCTCCTTCCCTCCGGCATTGAGAAGTCAGTGTTGTATTCACACATCTGTGATCGACAGCCAAGACGGATTCCCCAAACCAATCAGGGCAGAGATGCCCTGATTGGTCAGAAATGAGTCTAAACTCTAATTTGTCTCTTACAGAGTCAACTCGAAAACTGATATTCTCACAGAGCATTTAACTCACTCGCTGACACATGACATTTCTAACAAATTACACTCAAATGATAACTAGAATTTTACCTACAGCAGCTTTAAGCAATCAAAAGGTATATTTGGTTTTAAGGAAGGTATAATAGGAGCAGAATCCATTTGGCAGGATGGATTGTGAGGACCAAAGCAACAGGGCTTTGGGTGGGCTTTCATTAGAAAACGATTAAATCCCACCACAACCAAAAGTAGGCATCAATTAGCAGAGTGCCAGACAGACTATATTTGTGAGTAGGTTGTGGTCATTAGAAGTTTCATTTGGAAGGTGTGCAAATGGAAAACATGGAGCATGGAGAATGATGATCTCGGTGGTGGCTCTGCGTACCGTCTGTCTTCCCATCGTCTCGAGTCGGGGTGTTGGGTCCTCGGTCCGCCAGCTCTTCTTTCTCCACGACGTACTCCCCACTCTGGTACTTCCTGTTGCGGCAGCGCCGGCGCTTCTTGTGGGCTGGGGCGTCTCCCGCCGGTGGGGTGGGCACCGCCAGCGGCTTGACCTTGGCCGGCCCTGCGTCCCTTGGCAACGGGTTGCTGCGAGGCCTGCCTCTGGGTCGGCGTGCTGGCTGAGTGGGCGTGGGAGGTGGTGGTGGTGGAGAAGGAGGGCTTCGAAAAGAGGCTGCAAGGGGCGGGGGTGAGGGGGCTGTGAAACCCCAGGGGTCTTCATCACACCGCCGCCGACCCCGTCTCAGTCTTGGAGTGGATCTCTCGGGAGATTTAGCGGTCTTACTGGATGTGCTGAGGCTACGCGGGGAGGCTGTGGCGTCTAGAGTCTGAGGGCTGGTCCTACCATCTATTTACAGTCAAGAAGCACATTCACTGGTTACACTGAGGGAACTAGGTACAGGGAAAATACCATTAATCACATTTTAAAAATAGTATGCCGACAATGTACACACCGTTTCCTTAACGTTGTGCATGCAAACAACTACACTACCCAGGGAAATGACAGACAATGAATAAACACACACTTGTTATAGGCCTTTATACTGAGTTATACAAACTCTAATCCAGCACTTGAGGCCATCAATACTATACCAAAGATAAATAAATAAATACATTTAAAAAAGGTACATGGCACCTTTAACCTTTATTTACCTATGGTAGGCTTGCTGATCATTAAATGTTCCCTTTCAGCAGCCTCGTACTATGTGCCTTTAGACTAAGAGTGTGTGCTCAGGCTTGCTTATACAGAGAGTGCACGCACACGCACATACACACACACACACACACACACACACACACACACACACACACACAAGAAAACTAGGACTGGCCTGGTGTGCGGAGGGTTGCCTGCTTCCCTTTGTGGAAGGAGCTCCTGTTGTTTGGGGACTCCTCTTTGTTGTGCGAAGGACGTTGGTCTACTGATGCACTCCGCTCCACCACGGCTGCACACGGCTTCTTCTGCTGAAACACACAAGGGATAACATTAGACCACAATGAATCCACTGTCCATTTTGGTTTGCTAATTAGACTAGGATTACAAAATTAAAATTCAAAAAAGGACTTTATTCAATTGTTTATTATTTATAATTCATTTGACATTTGTAATCTGTCAATTGGTTTAACACATCATTCAAAGACCCAACCTGCTATGCAAGACCAAATATATACATTGATAACAAGAACAGACAGATGGTTTACCTTTTTGAGACAGGGCACTTTTAGCGGAGTGCTTTCCTTGTTCTGCCTCTTCTTCACGGTCACGGTCGCCTTCTTTGATGGCTCCGGCGGCGATTTCTCCTTTGCAGGCTTTTTAGTGCCGGCTGCCTTTGGTTTGCTGACAGCAGATTTTGCCTTGGTGGGCGACTTCTCTTTGGTCCCATTTGTTTTGTTGTCGACCACGTCAGTGCTGGTCAGAATAGATTGAACTACGCCCTGAAACTTTTCATTGCGCCGCTCGTCTGGCGCCCCACATTGTTCTTTCAATAGTTCTCCCTCCAATACCTGGGCTAATTTACTCTCCCTCCTACTGCCGTTCATTGAGGCACTGCCCCTGAAGGCAGCAGGTTTAGTGCAGACCTGTTGTTCATGATGTCCCTGACTCGACTGCATCTCGGTACTAGTTTCTCTGCCCTCGGTGGCCTTTGCCCTCCCGACTCGGTTCACGGTTGGCCCTGAGGCCTCTTGATGTGGAGCGCCAGAAGGCTTCCAGTCTTTGCTCTCCATGGGCCAGGACAGTGGATATTCAAGAGTCTGTTTGGACTGCGTGTCCTGGCCTCCAGTGAGCGGATTCAGGATGTCTGCCTTTTTAACGGCAATTGGTGAGGCTTGAGCAAAACCCTCAGCGACAAATGCTTTTGTTTCGAGGGCTTTCTGCTTCACTATAGACTCCAGATTAGATAACGGGGACTTCACTCTGTCCCACTTGTCGTCTTCCATTTTAGGCGGGCTGTGACCGCCACTCTGGAACTTGGGAACCTCTGAGCTCACGCTGCCCTTGGTCTTTGGGGATCCTTGGGTGACCTTTTTCTGAACGGATGCCCCCTGGTTGGGGAGGATGGCTGGCTGCTGCCATGCTGGCTTAACGATAGTGGACGAGAACGGCGTAGTTGTTTTGCCCGTTCCCACACCCTGACGAGCGGTAGCGGAGCCCACCAGTACGGCTATCGGGGCTCCTTTAGACTGACTTTTCTTGGTTAGAACTGTGCTGGTGTTGTTAGCGGTCTTAACGCTCTGAGGATGCTGGTTTCCTTTCATTAGATAGGATGGCTTTTTCCCCTTCGAGGCTAGATGTTCCCCTTGGTCAACGATAGATATGAACTCCTGCTTTGCAAAATTCTGAAATTCATCCACAAAAGTGCCCTTTCCATCTTTGCCTCTCAAGGTAGACGCCAGTATAGGGCTTGCGACTCCAACATAAGTTCCTGGGATACTTTTAATGGAATCTTGTGAGGGTCCCTTCCCCCACGAAGACTTGGGCTCGATGACAGGGTGACCTGGCTTCCTGTTTGTTTGTCTTTGATGAGAGCCGTTTCTTTGCATGTTTGGTAAAACTGGGTATTGAACAGCTGAGCTGTAAATAGTTGTATTACCCCTCTTATTATTATTAATATTATTATTATTCTTAGGAGCATCCCTCTGATTCAACTCGCTGTGGTGATGCTCCTTCGAACTGACTGCATTTAAAGGGTCATTAATACACTTTGGACGTTTTGACTTGGCTGACAAATCAAGAGGGACATCACGCTGTTCAGCTGGACAACTATCCACATGGTCTTCTAAAGCAGATGTGGGCTTGGGGTTCAGGCAGCCCATGGATGTTTTGTCTTCCATGTTGCTTTTCTCCACATGGTTCAGTAGCCTGCTCTGAGTGGTGATGGTGGCCAGAGAAGGGGCACAGCAGATGGCAGCCGTGGGAGACAATGTGAAGCGGGTTGGCGAGGCAGTACCTAGTGAAGGGTGCTGGACTAAGGACTTGTGTTCCCCTACAGATTTACCGCTTTTATTCGACGCAAGGTTCGATTTTAGCTTGGATGTTACTGTGCCGGATTTCTTCTCTGGGTGGGGAGTCCGTCCAACCGAAAAGGGATATGGGTAGGTCCTGGGTAGTAGTGTCCCACCAGAACCAGGGGTTTGAGGCGGGACTTCCTTCTGAAAGTGACTGGCTGTGGCTTCTCGCAACGGTGTGATCTGACCCAGTGCAGGCGGAAGAGTGATTTTACGAAGTGGAGAGAGAAGGTTGGTGGCTGGAACAAAAGCGACAGGCTGGCTTGGTTTGAATAAAGTTGAGCATTGGAATCCAGGGGGAAGACTTATCACAGGCTTAGATTGCGTTTGTGATTTCTTACTGGATGTCGCATTACTGCGAGTGGCATTGAGGGACTCCTCCGGTCGGACCTTTGCTCCGGCGACCCATTGAGAGGCGGGAAACACCCCCACCCCATCTGGCTTGACTTTGGCTACATCTTGCCTCTTTTCCGCTTGTTTGTCCGAGCCAGAGAGTGCAGGACCCGGCGTTGGTGCACTCCCGGGCTGCTGAGGTGGAGTCACCACTGGGTTATGGTTGTAGCTGTTACTGTCCACGCCGTTCTTCTTGGCTATATCACAGTCCTTAGCTGCAGTGTTCTTGTTCTGCTGACTGAGGACAACATCTCCTCTGAACTCAGGGGGTAGCGTCTGAGGGGGGTTTCCCACCATGCTCGGAGACGCTTTATTGGGAGCACTGACCTCTCTGCTCACCGTGCCTCCATCCCCTACATTCATTAGCGTAGGATCCACCTGAGTAATAAGAGGACGTTGTAAGCTTGCTCTTAATTAAATGTGAGAATGTAATAAAACACTTGAGTAGAAATCTATGTCAAAAGAAAAAAAAGAGAACATTACCTGCATAGGTGTTTCTTTAACACAACATCTCTCAGGAGGAGGTTTGTGCGCCAGCCAATAGAGGTTTCCTCGAAATGCAGTAATATGCTGTGAAGTAAATGGGGGAAATTGTATTTTTGTTAAAATAATATCATGTTTTATATGAATTTAACAAGACTTTCATATCATTTGTAGCAACTATGATAGGTCCATGTTCATACAAGAGCTGTTGATTTTGAGTCAACAGATGAAAACATCCCACCCAAAGTGTGTTCAAACACCAGGTATTGTACAATTTCCTGAAAACAGAGCAATTATTCAGAGAAATACATTATGCCTCCTGAATTTGAGGAACACAGTTTTTCTATTCTGTCTTGTCTTGTCTATGTTCGAGCATAACTGGCAGAGCATGTGGACTACTTCACAGTGGCTTTCTGTTGAATCTGGAAGTGGTTTTACTTCACCAACACGAGCACATTAAACGAGATATGTGACTGATAAGCCAAGAGTAAGGGGTATAACTTGTAACTCCCCAAATGATTGTTCTCCTATAATTCTGCATCACAGGCAGGCTAGTTTACGAGTGTTAGCTGCCGTGAAGGTCATGAACAGGTAAACTGACTGACACTGACGGGCATCCCAACTAACAAGAGGAGGTAATGGTAAAACAATGAGATTTAGATAATTCATTAATGACATTATCTAGGTTAAGCCTAATAGATGAAGCAGATACTTAAAATAAAAGTGTTGCTCCATGATTGTGTAGTTAGCAGGATATACAGTGCTGGACAGTTGGCAAGTGCCACACCGTGTTTGCTGGTAGATCACATCTATACTCATGAACCTCGTTTTAAATAGGCTAAGCTTATTGTTTTAAATAAGTTTATCTGAAATAAGTCGTTTCCTGTCGCCGCCTTCTGTGACATTGGTTAACTGAGGTTAACCAGAAGCACAACATCTGTCATTTCCACCACACCGTCCAAAACAAAAATCACTGGAAAGAAATAACCAAATGCGAAGGGAACACAACGACAACAAGTTTTCTCGGGGGTCTACAGCCACAGCAGAGGGGATACACCCCACACGGTGACATGGGGGGGGGGGGGAATCAGAGGTTTGGTGGGGTCCTATGGGACTGCGGAGTGTCTCCAGGTGAAGGACCACCAGGAGGTCACCCCCCCCCCCCCCCCACACACACACACACACACAAACCTCCGCTGCCATCCGCCGCCGACGCGGAGCGGGAGCGGGAACGGGGGGGGTGCAGCGACCGCGGCGGTGCGCGAGGAGGCTCTGCTCTGCATTCATTACCGTACGACATCGTGTTGCTTACAGCTGGTTTGTCTTTGTGCTGCCGTCTATCCCCCCCCCCCCTCCCGCTACATCACTTGCGATTAAAAAAAAAAATCAGCAGCGCGTCTGTGGAAACAGTTTGCGCACATCGCGCACACTTCATTCAACCACGAAACTAAACATTTTTTTTTTCTTACATTTAAAAAAAAGAAACACCCACACACAAAGTCAACGCCGTAACACACACACACACACACACACACGCTATGACACACATTTTAAACCCCCCCTCATCCGCCCCGGCCCACGGCTCCGCGGTCCGTCTCGCGGCACAAAGACACACACGTCCCAATGACATGAGCGCGTGACAAAAAAAAAAAAAAGTGTACGATGCGCGAGCCCCCCCGCCGCGGACCTACACGTAGCGGCGTCTATAAATAGTGGCGGCTTTTAACGTCGATATCGCGACAGAGAAACTCTGGAGATTTCCGCTCCGGCTCCTGGCTCGCGACTCCCGGCTCGCGGGAGATGGCGAACGAGCCCGCTGGTGCGCGAGGACGACCGTCGCCTCGCGGAGGTGATCCGCTCCCCCATCTACAGACCAGCACGCCGAGATGGCTGTCGTCGTCGTCGTCGTTGTTGTTTTTTTCCCCTCTCGCTAGCATCAGATGAAGTCTCAGTCAACAGACATTTTTGTTGTTGTTTGTTTGTGTGGGGTTTTTTTTTGTTTTTTTTAAGGTGTGTGTGTGTGTGTGTGGGGTGGGGGGGGGGGGGGGGGGGGGGTGGGGTGTGGGAAGGGCTGGTGTTTTTTGTCCGAGGCGAAGCACACTGACGCGAGCATTTCCACACCGAGTTGCCTGCCTGCCTGCCTGGGCTGCGTCGTTAGGGCACAATGTGGCAGCACACACACACACACCCGCCGCCGCCGTGTCCGTCACAGCCTCGCAGATAACGTAAGCCCGGTCGACATCAACCAACCCCCCCCCCCCAGCCACCCCAAAAACCAACAAAAAAATCAGGTAACAGTCAGCATCAAACTCTAATGATTAGCAATCAATACACCCCTGAACGGCCGCCAGCATACCACATACATACATACATACATACATACATACATACATACATACATACATACATACATACATACATACATGCCCAGCGACGTGCGTTACAAAACATCCCGATCCATGTTGTTAAACCAGGGCGATGGGCAGCGGGCTTACAAGATCGGGGCCATTGGACTTCACTGAGTTGGTAACAAATGTTTGGATGAAGAAGTGCCCCCCACTGGACAACTAACCGATGGGGTTGGACCACAACGAACTTGCAGGCCAGGGTGAAAGAAGAAGAAGAAGAAAAAAAAAGAGAGGGTCGCCACTCCACAATATCACAGTCCGATGTCCAATAACAGTTGAAGATCCCTGCGCAGCGAAGTCTCCGCGAAGCCTCCGCATTCACTCACAGTGGGTGTTACATGTCCAGACCCGGGGGGGGGGGGGTACTGTAATATGACAGTATTACTGGATTTATCCCCTCTGACTGACCGACACGAAGTACTGCTGGGTCCTCGCCATCGGCCCTAAAGGGAAAACCCGCTCCCGGTGCTGCGAGCCATTCGTGAGTTCGACCCAAAAAAAATTCCGGTCGTCCAGAACCAGCACAGACTCAGCACAGACTCCCCCCCCCCCCCCACCACCACCACCACCACCGGAAAAAAAATACTGAATAATTCTCAAGGTAATTAGCGAGCGAGATAAGATGTCCAAACGACAGAAACAGTTACGAACCCGTCCGCACCGATATGGCATATAAACGTCACATTTGCTCGGCCTCAAATATACAAAAAAAAAAGGTCCGGCGTCTCGCGCCGCCGCCGCTCGCGGCTGTCCGTTAATCTCGACGGGGTTTTTCGGTTCTAAAAAGTCCGGGAGGAGGGGGGGGGTTCCGCCAAGACAGTCCAGTCCAGTACAGTATCTCCAGTCTCCAGTCTGGTGCGAGAGGGAGAGAGAGACAGAGAGAGAGCGAGAGAGAGAGAGAGAGAGAGAGAGAGCGAGAGAGGGGGGCTAGAAAAGGTGGACACCGAGCCGCTGGGATTTGTAGTGCGCGGCCATCCACGCCCAGGCTCGCGCGGCGGCGAGGTGGGAGGAGTGAGGACTGCAGGTACCGGCATGCAGTGCGGCTCCTCCAGCCGCTCAAGGGGAAAGAGAGGAGGGGGGGGGGGGATCGCGAACCAAGAGTGTAACGGTGCGCTAAACTGAAAAAAAGGGTTAACGAAGTGATACACTGTATTTGTTGAACGGCCATAATCACAGGGCGTCACAGGGGGGTGGGGGGTGAATGTCTTCGTTGAGAAGGACAGGGGAGGCAAGTCGGTCAATACGCCTCAACGGGGTCGATGGTGGCTGGATGAAAAGGCGAAACACACATAAAGAGTGGGAGAGGTGGCTCTGCTGTTGTTGCGGAATTAACACGAGGAAGCGACATCCCGGGTCTGCACGTTGTAAACGTTAACTGCCATGATGTGTATATAGATATGGATAGTTAGTTTCACGGAGCGGAATGGACGAGGTGGTTTCTTTCAATTTCACAAGGAAGAGCTAATGCACTGTTTGCACTGATGCCACCAGTATTTGTATTGCTATTAATGTCACACGAGGCACACTTAATAGATAAGGTGTCTCTCGTGTTGACCTCCACAACTCATCATGTCCTGAGTGTGTTTGCTTACAACAAAGGCATTTTATAAATACCCATTGTATCGCCTCTCGATCCATTAGCTCATATCAAATGTCTAACAAGCAAAATTGGCAATTTTAGTTCCCCCCCCCCCCCCCCCCCCCCCACACACACACACACACAAAATGGGTCTTCAGTAGGAATGCTCTGACAGAAACCATTAGTGATAATCTGAGCCTTAAATATCTACAAAGCATTAAATTAATTCATGATGCCCTTTCGTTTCTTAACCCACATAGGCCTACTAGCATGCATGTTTCTAATGACCAGGCCAGGTTGTGGTTATTGAGCATAGCTGCATAGCATATCCACTTTTGCAGTGCAGTGTGTCACATTTAGCAGTGACTTTGATTATGTCACTGTGTTAAGTGTATGCTTATGTTTTCATCTCAGGCCATGATTTAAGTGTTGTGAACACCTGTCTGTCTTTGACATCCACTTTTTTCCAGTAACATGCATGCCATTATGAATACAGTAAAGACAATACAGGACTCAATCCTGATCAAAATGCCACTGAAACAATCAAATGATATCTATCAAGCCACAATTGATCTAATAAATAAATGTCATGGAAGCTGCTCTGTTGAGAACCAGAAAGCGGTTTAGTCCACCAAACACATTTAGGTTATGATTTAAACAGGAGTTGGTTCACACAAATACAACAGAAACAACAAAGAACTAAACATAATATAAACAAGCAGCAAACATTCAGCTAATATATAGCCGTTTTATACAGTTATGTCAAATCTATAGTGACGCATGTAACAAAACATGCAAAGCAAATGGCAAACATGATTTTGGAAATCGATTTCCATGCAGAAACAATAAGAGTAGGCCTACAGGCCTAATATGTAGTAGGCCTACAGTATGGATCACATCTATGTGTGAACCTGAAAAGTCTCAGTTCACTGTTCAACATTATCGGCGTAACAATTGAATTTCATGTGAATGGAATCAGCAGGTGATAAATAAATAACAGATCATTGACAAAACCAAAAAAACACATCAAATGCTTGTCACTTCCCAAGTCCGAACTTTAATTTGGACTGGTGTGACATATCCTATGGTCCAAGTTTGTATTGCATCACGTCCTACATGAGATAATCAAGTTTAGGGGTGTAGGCCTACAAGTATTACTACCATACGTGAGGAAGACCCCCCTGTCTGACACCCAGCCTACAGCATCTCAAAACAATGTTGATTCAAAAACGAAAGCCAACATACAGCAAGCCAATGAATGTGTGTGGTTCCTGATGGCATACGCTAATACACCGTTTCTCACGACACGCCGTCCCGTTTAACGTACGTATCCCAAACTATGTGTTGGTCCGCACCTCCGACTCGACGCGGCGGGACCGGATCGGCAATGGCAAAGAGTCCCCCCCAGACTGCCCGCAAAAAGCCAGTGGACAAGATGGGCAAGTGTAAAAATGGTGAATGGCTCGACCACGACGGCCAAGACCAAGACCGTATCGGCCTATCTACGCACAAGTTGACACATCGCATTGTGTCTGGGCTGGGGGGTAACCCGGAGACCTCGGTGACCGGGAGCATATCCCGGTAGTGACCGGGGCGGCTCGCTACCAACACCGACCGGCTCGACTCGGACCGGGCGTGTGTGTGTGTGTGTGTGTGTGTGTGTGGAGGGGGGTTGCGGCCACGGCCACCCCGGGAAAAAAATTTGTTTTCGGCTCACACATACACACATAACACACTTAACACACATGTATGTTCACAAGTCACACACGTCACATGTGCTGCGAGTCGCCGCCTGTGATCATAATGAGGAAGACGGGGCCTTCTCTCTCTCTTTTATTTTTTTAGGGAATGCCCTCCCAAAAAAAGTGGGGCACACAAAAAAATGGTCATCTTCGGTGGCGGTGTGTGTGTGTGTGTGTCGTGTGAGCAGATTATCGACCATGATCAGGGCCGCCATGGTTCGCGGCTACGAGGATGTCCCGTCCAAGTTCGCGGTCGGTCCACCTGGTCGAAAATGAATGCGGTGTCGGGAGGGAGGAGGGGGGGAGAGAGAGAGAGAGAGGGCGGGGGGGGGGGGCTACGCATGAAGCAGAAAGTCCTACGCGATTTTACAGCCCACCACCTTGTCCGTGTTATTTAATTCATTGGGGGGCTAACTGGGAAAACCAAGGACCGATGTACGTTAACGGTGTCAAGGCAATGGGGGTGGGGGGAGTTGGGCTGTGTCGGTGTCAGTGTCGGTTCCGTACGGTGTCAGCGTTTCGGCCGACCGACCGCAATATCACGTATGTCATCTCTCCGCAACTTGGGGTTTATCCGCGGCTCCATGTGACACGAGCCCCAACACACACACACACACACACACACAAACACACACACAACACAAGTGGTGAAATGAGCCAACGACCAGAACAAGTCCGATCCATTGGGGGTGGGGGACAAAACACGTCCAATTCTACAAATACATGTATCGATGTCAAAGTTTGTCAAGAGTTTACTTGCCCTCAATGGCGTTGTGCAATGCCCCCCCCCCTTAATGCCCCCTGCTCGCCCGTAACGCCTTTGTTATTAGTAATCGCATGGTATTGCACCGTCTTACCTTGCGCTCCCGGCTGCCTACGGTCGGAATCAGCATGCATTCAGCGCAACAAGCTATCGCCGTGTGCGGTGTCGGTACCGTGCGGGCCCAGGGGTGGGTTTTGAAGTGTAATGAATAGGAGTATGCAATTTTTTTTGGACTTGTCCTCGCGATCTTCGCTTATTGCCAGTTTTCGGTCTGCAGCAGCTGGAGATGCAAATCGCGCACCCTGGGTCCTAGCGCCGTGGCCGAGCCCTACAGGTGAACGACGTGCATCGGGACTGGTTATAGATAAGTGCGGGCGGACCCTTTGTGACAGTCCCCCCCCCCCCCAAAAAATAAAAAATAAAAAAATAAAAATGTATGAAATTGACAGCTAAACTGTCTGTTTTTTCGTGTTTGAGCCACGTGTGTTCAAACGCCAAATCAAATGTGGGATTTTTTTTTTGCTGCATGCGTTTGACTTTCTGGCAATCCCCCTGCCTATAGGCCTACCCTGCTGTTTAAACTGAACCACCCCCCGTTGAGATCCTATTCGTTTTGGCTACTATAGCTCAGCTTAATCTGAAATCATCTTCAATTTGTATAGCAGGGATTAAAGCAAAGCACAACCTTATGACTGACATGATCCAGTTATCCAAGGATACACACGTGATGTATGTTTTCCTCCAATGTCGAGTGTGATCGATCCAGCCCAAACCATCACCAGTTTATGTTTTTTCAAGAACGGGTTTATTTTCGTTCATAGTGTTCAAGTAGGCTAGGCCTAGTCTACACAATATTGAAAGGCGTACAATAAGGCATAGCGACCCTTGAAAACATAATGGGAAGCCCATCATGGTCATTATGACAGGTGTATCTGGCCAAATGTTGACACTTAAAAATCTATAAGGCAGACTTTTGTGTCCTTTAAGATGCTAGTGGATATTGTCATTTATTATTAAACGGACCATTGCATGTGTAAAACTATAAAATGTGTCCCATGGGTACAGAGGTAACCAGTGGTTTCAAGCCAACCCAAGCCAAAACCTTTCCAGAGTGGTGACGTGGTGAGTGGTGACGATTGCTTGATCAGGCTTGGGAAACTGACGCTTCACCGCATTGCATTATGGGCGAGTCGTCGTTTTGTGAGGATTGATCCCGTTTGCCTGTGTTAATGCATTGAACTTATCTAGGCTGATTTTCTGTTAAAAGATGGTTGGGCAGTACTGTTGCGTTAAAAACTGCCACAGTAAATCTCACGACAGTGGTGGGAGAAAACCCGGCCATGGAATCTCACCGAGTATGTCTAGTGCTGCCTTCTTGGCAGCAGCAGATGCAGTCAATCAAATGCCCTACCTCTGCTTGTACCTTGTCCACATTGCTTGGGATCTTCCAATATGCTGGTACACCTGTCACTGTCGTCCTCTCCCAACATCAGACTGTAGCGTCTACTTTGAAAGGCAGGGCCTTGAGTGCATGTCTCGGCAATACCTGGCATACAGGTACAGTGTGCGGAGGATACCTTACCAGCAGGGTGGACGATGGCCCATGCTTTCAGAGGGGCCTCGTTGAGACGCTGAGAGTGCATGACCTGTGTAAATTAAGAAATACAGTGTGAACAACCCCTAATCAGCTCACAAGATATGTATCTTCTTAATTTAGTGTTATTACTATTATTAGCTCTTTGATAATTAGCTCTTGATACAAGGACTAACACAAGACAACAGGTGAGGTGTAATTGCTGTATTTCGTGGCTGTAAAGGGTTTCTTTATATTTGTAACATTTGTAAACAGATTAAAACCGAACTATATTCTGATTTACAATGGGTTAAAAAAGTTATCAAGCATGTTAGCTAGTAAGAGTAAGAACGCTGCTGTACCTTTGCTAGAGTAGATGTGTTCTCGCAGTTGGCCAGCATGTGACTTATTATTCTTGAATTCATGCATGGTGTATGCACTCAGCCCAACAATGTCAAGGTAGGTGATGTTGGGCAGTGCGTCTGGATCACGACTCCACTCTTTAGCTGGTAATTCAGATCTACATTATTTATCTCATTGATCTTGCTTTAATACTGTTCTTTGGCTTCTGTAGTTTGTCGCGGTATGGAACCTTCTCTTTCTCCCTCCCTTGATCCATTTTGTTAGATTTTGAGCAGTTTTAGGTGTTTCTCTATGAAATGTCACTATAGCTATATTATATGGATCAATCAACAGTTCTTGACACAAAGACTGCGTTCAAAAACTGAGTTAAGTTAACAGCTTGTCCAGATCTTTTTACGATAATGGTGGAGATTATTTTGTCGCGACACTTGCCCGTCAAGGTTTCTTTATATGTTGGTCTGTCATCAGATCTAACAAGAAATACATCTCCTCTTGAAGCATCAGTTCTCTTGTATTAATTATTTTCTCTTTTCCATTATTACTGTCATGATATTCCTATATGTTAAGCCTCTATATCATTTTTTATTCGGCTATTTTAATAAACAAAAAAACATGGTTCGACAGAGAATTCAACTCGACTTAGGGCTCTCTGAATGAAAATTCGACAAGTCGACTTTTAGGGTACAGCCCTAGTCGATAGCTCAAAAAATTACGTCACAGTGTCACTTTAAACTTACCACTGTTGCAGGTGCTCATCAAGCTATTTTTTATAATGGAAGTAAATGGGGAAAAAACGCTAACTTCAACCACTCCAAAGGTGAACAACCCACAGATGTCAACGTTGGTACACAAGTAGAAACCGCGTGTAAGCAGGTCTCAAAAAGTTAAGTACCACTTTGACCACAGGGAGCACTATAACTCGCGGTCAAATTTAAACGCTCAGCCCCCCCGCCCCGTTTGACAAACATTTCTGAAACTTAGTATATAGGCCTTATTTGACAGGCTAAATATTTATACCTTCAAAGTTTTGGAAAACCACATTTTTTTCCTCATGAACCATGATCCCAAAAGACACAAAATGTGGTACACATGCTTCTTAGATGTGCCTGACCATGAGTTATATTTATTTATTATTTGTTAAAAATTGCCTGGTTATGCACAAATAAATATATGCAAATGAACCAACATCATTCAAGCAATCACAAGTCCGACTCTAAGTGGTGCAGGGACTTGAAACTTAGCGTGTTTGTGTATTAGCCTTACTAGCAGTATTCAACAAAATAAACACATTTACAAAGGCAGCTAGGCAAGACGGGACAAACAAGTTGGTAATGTCGGCGGATTTTAGTGAATCTGCCTACAAGCCCTACACTACATCTGGCTTACTCAAGTAAAGACGACCACAACAGCCACATGCACGCGCACGGGAGAAAATTAGGAAAAAGATAGGTACGTAGATAGGATAGGTACGGTTCGTAGGTACAGTTCAACATTAATATAATGAGTAATTAAGCTAACGGGGCGAATATTATATTATACTACTGTGCAAATATTTTCACTGAAGCTTTGATGGAAAAGTTGCGAGGCTTTAAATACACAGCCATGGCCGTGCCTCGTTATTCCTGGTGTTTCTTGTGTTTTCCTTGCCCTTGTGTCTCCTGTTTGTGTCCGTGCGGGGGGCTTGGCATCCATTCACTCTTGTAGCTCCCTAATTGCTAGTCATCCCATTCACCTGTTCCAAGCCACACACCTGCTATCCATCTTCTCATCAACACTTCAGTATATCTACCCGGATTCTTCGCTTACTCATCGTCAGATCGTTGTTTCACCCACAGTGGTCAGCGCACGGCTCCTTCAATTGTGTATTCAAGTTTAACTTGTGTGTATTTTACTTGCTACTAACTTTGTCTCCCTGTGCCACAGGATCACTAACCACCTGCCTGCCTGCCTGGCTGTTCAATCTGCCGACCTGCCTCTCGTCCACCATCCTGCTCAGCTCAGCTCTGCCCTCCATCCTCGTCTCTCCACCTCCTGCCTTGCCTGCCACTACAATAAACCTCTTCGCATCATAAAACACCATTGTTGGTGTCTACATTTGGGTCAGCCTTTATTGATCGTAACACCACATTTATTAAGGCTGGAGTCACACAGAGAGGCACGTTGGACCCAATTCCTTATGTTTAATTGTCACAAGCAGTACGTTTACATGCACAGATTATATCGATTAAAGCCATAGCTCGTCTATGCTCCACAACTGGTCAACTGCAATTGTCCGCGTATACATGGCGGCGAGTAAACCGATTCATTGGCCGAAGCGTGTCATGCCCCGGTACGATAGGTGGCGCTGTGCCCATTTCAACTAGTGGTGGTAGAGCCACCGGTTGACCTCTTTACGTCACCAGCAACAACAAACTCATTCGAGAAAGCGATGTTTCAGCAGACAGCTGTCAGTTCACTTCGGGTCCATATCATTTCTCCGACCTCTCGGTCGTATGCGGACCGCTGCTCTGCCGGCGGAGCGGTCCGCATACGACCGAGAGGAACAATGGAGCGTCGGAGAAATGATATGGACCCGAAGTGAACTGACAGCTGTCTGCTGAAACATCGCTTTCTCCTCCATGTCGCGTTTCAGTCTGGACTTCAGAGAGTCAAAGCCAAAGTTAATTTCCCCCAATTCCTTTTCCCCATGGGCGAGATAAACCCGACTAGGAGTCTTTACTTGTTGTGTACCAGAGAGTCGGAGAACCCGACGCAGTCTGTAAGATTCATAATATCAGAGAATACCGCCGTCAGTTCGGCCGCGGCGCAATGAATGAATAAAGATCGTAGTTATTTTACAACCTCGTTGATGAGCAACATTTAGAAAAACATGGACTTTTAATTCAGCCTTGGGTTAAATCGAAGCGTAGTGTGTACTGAATGCACGTTGATGATGATACACTCCTTATAGGGGTAACTACATTGGCACGACACCGGCTTCCTCCATCTTCTGCACCAGCTTTTTAAATACACCGCCGACCCAAAGTTAGTTGACAGCTGTCTACTGAAAACATATTTCTCCCACCAGAACAGCCCTGAATGAATGAATAAAGATCGTAAACACGTCGGGAGAAAACATTTATTTTGACAGATGTGCCCGAAGTCACTACTTTACAACCTCGTTGATGACCCACATTTAGAAAAACATGTACTTTTAATTCAGCCTTGGGTGAAAGGGAAGCGTAGTGTCCGCGTGCTTCCACCTTTAATGAATGCCATGCGCGCTCCCGCGGCCGGGACACAATTTTTATAGGGGGTAACTACATTCACCGGCTTCCTCCATCTTCTGCGCCACCTTTTTAAATAAATCGCCGTTTCTCGTTATCCCTTATCCGACGGCGGCGACAACAACAACAACACGACTATCGTCTCTTTCTACTTCCGGCTCACGGCCCCGGGAAGAGATCTCGAGCATGCGCCGAACGCAATTCAACGCATAAGCCAATTCGATTGGTTACATGCACGCTTAGTCGACTATGAATCGCATAATCTAGGGGTCTTAACCTGATAATGAGTAAGTCGACTCGAACCGATTATAGCTCGACTAAGGTGTATACATGCATCTTAGTAATCCAATCATAGTTGGATTAAGCCAACAAGTCGACTTTCTTGAGTGTCATGTAAACGTACTGAATGATGCATACTGTGGATATTGGGGTTTGAACCCAAAACATTTCAACTGGGACTCAAACACCTCCAACCACTAGACTATCCCTGCCCCTTCCACGTATTTTGTAAATGTACATTTACGTAAATATGATAGAAAAAGATGCTGCGTGTTTGAGTGGGAAACGAGATCACCACAGATCACACCACTGTGAACTACTCAGTGGAACTTATGTTGTGGACCAGAGTCTTGCCATGGAAAGATGTGAAAAAGACACCAACCACTTGGTGATGCACCCTTCCCAAAAACTCAGTGCTTGAAGTAGAAAGATTATATAGAAATATTTTCTTTATAATAAGGACTTAAGGACACAATATCAATATTTTTTCACAAAATTAATGAATTCAAAATACCATTCTAAACAGTCTGACAAAAGGTCATTACATCAAAGTATAAAGCAGAAGTAATTTAAGCCATGGTATTTTTCTCTACTATTTCAAGCCTATTTTTTTATCAGTCATATTTTGTCATTATTGCTCATTTAGACTGCAAAACTGGGTATCAGTTAAAGCAATATCTTGGCCTTGTGTTAAGTCGGCAATTGTATTTTGTCACTATACAATACCATTCAAAAACAATATTGAGTATTGAATATAGTCTGAAACCCCATTTAGATAGGAAGTGCTGTGAGTCAAGTTTGTTGCTTTGTACAGCACACGTAGCATGACATCAATCTGTAGCCAGCATGTCCATTATTAGTTATACGTATATATAACTATGTTCATTAGAGACTATGCAATCTGTGGATGAAGAGGGTGCCTCTAAATTGCTAATTGCTAGATTAATTAAAAAAACATTCTAATTTAACCTCAGCTGTGTCATCTAATTGGCTACTATTTACATCTGTGCCATTATGTTCTTTTGAACACCACAGCAATCAGTCCAGTCCATTAACCAGCATCAATGGACAGCAGCAACCAGGTCAACCAGGCCAAGCAACAACAGTGCTATGAACTTTGTGTCATTAGTCATTACTAAGAAAGTCACAAACTTAGAAGTGTATCTCTAGTAGCTACAGACACAATGAAAATATGAGCCTGTGTGCATTTGTGTGTGTAAAAAAAAGGGAATATTTTTGTTATTAGTTCGAATCAGTTATTTGTCAAAAATACATGTCAACATTACATCGGTGCTGCTAGAAAACTTAATAATCAATTATGGTGCTCCAAGATACTAGACAGACCAACAGACAGACCAATGCAACTAGACAGACAGATATCATCCAGACATCCCCTTGATCATGCCAGCCAGAGGAGAACATTACACAATCTTATATAGCGGCAGACAGAGAAGACCTCCTGGGGATCTCCTTAGAGCTTGGTGGTTATATGAACCTGTTAATGCTGAGGTATACCTACTCTGCCCTGCCACAGAGTCACATATGGGAAGACATGCCCTAGCAGGACGTCTAGCTGTCCAACCTGCTTGTGCTATTGGGGAGCATTGGTATGCAACAATCCTGCCCCAACCCCCCTCACTACCTGTTTTTCCTTTATTTCATTAGTGTAATGTTTGTCACCTGTGTTAATTAGCAATTCTGTTCACCTGTATTCCATGTATTTAAGTTCCCTAATTTCTGCCCTAGTTTGTCAGTTCCTTGTTTGTTGTAGGTTTGTTTCTGTCTGCCTATTTTCATGAAGTAAAGCTTCCTTTTGCTCCTACCCTGAGTCTGATCTCTGCATTTGAGTTCAGCTCCCTCCGCAAGCCATGACAGAAGGAACCGACCACAATATGATCCCAGTACTAGAGGTTTCCCTGTTCCTGGCAGCGACCTTTGAGCACCAGAATCGCCTTTTGGGCTGTATCTTGGAGTGGATTGCAGTACTTGCTTTACAGATACTCAGCCGTGCTCCCCAGCCTCAATCTCCAGATACCCAGCCTTGCTCCCCAGCTATCTAGCCCTGTAACCGAGCCTGAGCTGGCTAGTGGTGTTCCTGACCTGCCTAGCCTTTTCCTGACCTGCCTAGCCCTGTTCCTGACCTGCCTAGCCCTGTTCCTGAGCTGGCTAGCCCTGAGCCTGAGTTGGCTAGCCCTGAGCCTGAGGTGCCTAACCCTGAGTGTGACCAGACTCCACCGCAGCCTGCTGTGCAGCAAAGCCTCCACCGCAGCCTTGAGGAATGCCAGGAGGCATCCCTTGAGGGGGGGGTGAACTGTAACAATCCTGCCCCAACCCCACACACTACCTGTTTTTTCCTGTGTCATTAGTGTAATGTTTGTCACCTGTGCTCCATGTATTAAGTTTCCTAGTTTATCGGTTCCTTGTTGTTGTAGGTTTGTTTCTGTCTGCCTTTTTACACAAAGTAAAGCTTCCTTTTGCACCGCCCCCCCCCCCCCCCCCCCCCCGACTCTGATCTCTGCATTTGAGTTCACCTCCCTGCGCAAGCCAAGACATAGTATGGATAAGTAGGCTTGTGAGACCTGATCTCACAAGTTGACATTCTGTTTCTCTTTGCAGATCGGTCTGGCCTCGATCCTGCTGAAAGCCTTTTCAAAAAATAAAAAAATCAGGACAATCAGCCCTCGGGTTTCAGTTAATGACGAAAAAGGAGCGCTGCAGTCTGCTGAACTTAAAAATATGGCGGCGCCCAAGGAAAGTCACTTCTTAGTTATTCACATCACGTCAATCAGCCGTGATGAATGTTACTAATGTGATTATTTAGTCTCATTATAGCTAATTATAGCACCAGGTCAGAGAGAACAGTCTGAATAACCAACTGCTTGTATTATGGCCTTTTGATGCTTTTGAAGTGAACTCTATTTTATGTCACACAAACCAATGGTGTGAAATGATTGTTCTTGTGAAGATAGAGCTAATTGTTTAAAAAGAAAAAAAAGATTACTGCATGCTTAATAGGGCTGTCGCGGTAACCGCAATATTGCAATACCGCGCTATTGGCAAGCCAACCAAAGGGGATGGGAAGCAACCGCCACAACCGCTATGCTCACCTTTTTGTTTTTTTAGAGGTCATTTTTCTCACCAACTGTCAGGGACAACGACCTCTGTGTCCATGCCTAAGAGAGCTCGAGCATTTACCGAACTTGCGCTACCTACAGGAGGAGCCCATAGACCCCAACGCAGATCCACGCGTTTCCCACACAGACTTTACTATGCCAATGGTATATTAACGGCAGCCAAAGTATATTTGGTGACCCATTTTAAAAAAATGTTATCTGTCCGAGAGAATGGCCGTGGCTTAGCGGCGGCTGCGAACAAAGGGGGTGGGGCGGCTCAATCGCGTGAATCAACGCAGCTGTGGGGGGTTAGAGTAATGAGTGATAGACTATATATATATATATATATATATACTCATGTTTGTTCTGCTCTGCCCCCTACAGTGAGGCCGGGTTCCACACTCCAGTACCAGCAGGATTATTGTACGCTGTATGCCGTGTGACAGTTCAGCCATGTGATTATTATTATTATCATTGTGTGTCCGAGTGGACAGTGGGGTGCGGCACAAGGTGTCGGCCCGAATACGGAGAGAAACCAATAAAGACTTGTGGAGTGTATATGGAGCGTGTGTTGTTGATAGCTGGTTTACAGCCTCACCTGGCCTGAGTCAGACTGATTAGACTCTGTGGTGCATCATGGCACCCGGGATAAACCAGCTATCAACACACACAGGAGAGACAGCCTCTGTCATGGCAGCATATACCATCTGCTTGGTGTATACCATGTCCAATAAATGCATCTTCAAATCAACATCTACCTGTGTCCTGTGTCGGAGGGCCCCAGCAAAAGCCACTAAGGTGACGTGTGGCAGGGGTAAACTGTCACACTGGTGCCCAACGTGGGGCTTCTCTGACTGGGAAGGGACATGGAAGGGCTGCCCAGACACACTCTGGAGTCACCAGCGCTCACAGACAGCCACCTCAGCACCAGCCCTTTTCAACAGCAGTGATGGCCAGCAGAGGAGAGGGGAGGCAGTGCAGCAACCGCTATGGGCAACTGTCTGCGGCTAGCTTCCCCCGGATCCAGCCTGGAGCAGCCCAGGGCCAGCCACACCTCTGCCAGCCAGCACGGCAGCCCAAGGAACATGCTCCAGCACGAGATGGGGATCCTGTGCCGTCACCCTGGTGGAAGAGGGGGGACCTACCGAGGGCTGTTCCACCCCCTCTGAGGAGCTACTTTCACAGCCCAGCAGTCAGGCCTCCTCCGAGCCCATCCAGCCAGCCCCTGCAAACGGCCAGCCCAGAGACACCTCCGCCAGCCGAGGCAGCAGCCTCAGGCCTGCAGTCTCCAGGATGGAGGGGGAGGGTGGGGTTGGCGTGTGACACTGGGGAGGTGTAGAGGCAGGGGTTTGGGGGTTGTTTGTATTTGTATTTTAGGTATACGGTCCAGTTTGTAGTTTGTTTTTGTTTTGCATGGATGGAGTAGGGGGGAGGTGGGGGAGTAGGCTCCATTTAGTGTTGGGGGTATGTGTAGTGTATGTGGAGTATGTGTTGTTGATAGCTGGTTTACAGCCTCACCTGAGTCAGACTGATTAGACTCTGGGGCTGGGTCAGGCTGCACATAGGGCACCCAGGATAAACCAGCTATCAACACACTCAAGAGAGAGCCTCTGTCATGGCAGTACATACCATCTGCTCGGCGTATACCATGTCCAATAAATGCATCTTCAAATCAATATCTACCTGTGTCCTGTGTCAGAGGGCCCCAGCAAAAGCCACTAAGGTGGCGTGTGGCAGGGGTAAACTGCCACAAGACACTTGCCGTCACTCTTCTGGTTCTATTTCATCCTTCCTGACCGCCAGAGGGCGGTGCTTTCAGCACCTGGATGTCCATCACGTACTCGTGCTGGTCGAGTGTTTGTACCAACAAAGTCATCTGGGACCGGGGTGATGTATGGCGCTACACCATGCACTTAAGGTGCTTTCACCCCGGAAGTGACCACTGGCCATCTTCTCGTATGGACATAGGTATTTCGAGTCAATCGCTGGGAGTCTTGAAACCCTTATGGGTTGGAGCTGCGTTTTCGCCCTCTTAAGACTGCGATTGCTGTACATGCAATCAAGGTAAGCGCATAGTTTTCTAATTAGTTGACGCATCCACGAGTGGTTTCACTCTAGGTTGGCGCCAAAGGAATTTTGGCTTGTCGTTAGCTGGCTTAGCCTAGGATATCGGTGGTCTCGCCAGCATTCCTAGCAGCCTTCGACCAGACTAGCGTACTTATCTGAACTTATATTGAACGCGAGAAAGGGTTCAGTTTATTTAATTTGGCTAACGTTCAGCCCAGCATTGATTACTTATCTTCTGAGCGTTGAATGACACTAGGTGTCTTGTATTTTGTGTTTAGATATAGCGACTGTGGATAGCGAATACTCACTTTCATTCTTCAAGTCAGCTTTTGTGGTCCTTAATAGACAGCGTTTGTTAGCTGTTTGCTTAAAATTTCAGTTGGTGTTTTTCGCTTGTGACTGAAGTCATTTGGGCTCGCAGCGAGTGCATTTCGCTCTATGCGCAGCTGAACTGGGCTGAGTGCCCGTTGTCCAGGAAGTTAGCCTTGTTTATTTAAATAATTACGGCATGTTTTTGGTGTGCACCAAATTCTCGGCCTCCCTTGAACCTGAAGATGGTCACGATCGTTGCCCGTGTTGCCTTGGTATAGACCACCTAAGACAAGGGCTAACGGAGAAGGCTTGCGTAGACTGTGGTTGCTTGAGTTTAGCTGCTCGCGCCGCCAGACTGGCCCAACTAGTGGAAGCTTCAGGGTCTCAATTGGCCTGTGCACAGGAGGATCCTGACCAGGCCCCTAGATTGCAGAGACGCAGACAAGCGAGCGCGCTAGAGTGGCAGACTGGGAGGGCTCTGAAGCGCACAAAGTCAGACTCTTTGGACCAGAAGGTAGACTTTTTGGTGTCGGAATTCGTGCAGATAAAAGAGCTACTGAAGGGCTTGAAGCGTCCTGATATACAGCCAGCTAGCGGTTCCGCTACATTTGAGGCTACAACACATGACCCACCACCCCCTGTACTGTCCCCAGCAGTAACTGCCTCTGAGGATGATGTACTTTCCATCAGAGCCTCGGAGAGTCTAAGGACGGTAGATGAGTGGGCTGGGGATCAGGCAGAGCGGGTATCCCACGGCTCTGACTCCAACTCCCTAGAGGACTGGAGTTCACGGGGTAGCATGGGTGCTGGTCAGGCTCTAGGGCTAAGGCCAGCAATGCAGTTAGAACTAGCACGTCTTGGGGTGGATGCACCACCAGTGGAGGCAGATGCGCAGAGTGCTTTTTTCAGAGAAGCGCCAACTGCGACTACATTTTGTGTCCCACCTTCAGCCCCCTTTATGGAAGAGCTAAAGAGATGTTGGGTAGACCCAAGGCGTTATTCCCATCTCCCCAGTGATTGTAGGGCACTAGCCAATATGCAGGGTGCATCCAGTTGTGGCCTCGACAGGATGCCCGGTATAAAGCCCACATTGGTGGGCTTGATCCTCTCGCCCGATGAGGCGTTGAGACCAGACACGCGCTGCCCCTGGCCACAATGTCGCCTGATGGACGACCTAATCGGGAAGAGTTATGATGCGGCGGCAAGGATGGAGCATATAGGAAATTCGATGTCCCACCTTGTTTTAGCCCTCTTCCAGACCCTCCAGTCCTCTGGAGTCGACCCATCAGCACAAGCCCTCAGTGAAGCCTCGCTGTGGGCATTTGCCTATATGTCAAGGGAGCTCGGCCGTGTAATGTCTTCCCTTACACTCGCACAACGTCAGGTATGGCTCGCCCAGTCTCCACTGTCAGAGCCCAGCAGGAAGGTCCTCCGTTCTCTGCCGGTTGTGCCAGGACAGCTGTTCGGACCTGCAGCGCAGCAGGCCCTGGAAGGCAGTTTGCGGGTAACACAGATCAGGCAACAATTTGCGGGTTTACACCACACACCTGTCCAGCGGCAGAGACCCTACCTAGGGACCCACAGGGCCCAAGTAATACCATGGCCTGTGTCGCAGTCAGGGCCACATCCACCAGGGGGATTTCGCAGGCCTGTCACTAGACAGACCTCTGGCTGCCGCCCCTCCAGGAGCCGGAGGGGCCGAGCGGGCAGACAATAACAGCCTCGTCCTGGCAGTCGGCTGCTTCACCAGCCAACAACTGTTGAGCTGGGAAGCGCTAACATCAGACCCCTGGGTGCTACAGCATTCAATTCAAACGCCGACCACCAAGGTTCACAGGGGTGAAAATGACAACGGTAAGGGATGGGACCAAGGGACTGGCCCTACGTCAGGAGGTCAGAACCCTTCTAGACAAAGGAGCAATAGAGCCTGTAGAGCCATGTTCACTGAACAGTGGCTTCTACTCCACATATTTCATAATCCCAAAAAAAGGGGGTGGACTTCGCCCCATATTGGATCTCAGGTCATTAAACAAATACCTCAACACCTTAAAATTTCACATGTTGCGCACAGCAGACGTTCTCCAGGCCATCGGGAAAGACGTCTGGTTCACGAAAATAGACCTCAAGGATTCCTATTTTCATATACCAATTGCACCACATCACCGGCAGTTTCTGCGCTTTGCGTTCGAGGGAAGGGCCTATTTCCGAGTGGACAGTGGGGTGTCGGCCGGAATACGGAGAGAAACCGTGACTCGCCTGGTTTTATTCCCCGAACCCTTCGTAGCAGAGACAATTGCTACACCTTCAATTTGGTCTTAGAGATGGGTCACTACAATAACAATTATCACAATATTAAGAATTATCAACCCTCATATTGTAATGGAATTAGAGGCATATATTATCATAATTAGGACAAAATGGTATATCACAATATGAAATGTTAATTTTGTGATGCCATGGAAACTCAACTGTCTTATTACCTTTACTGCACTTGTTTCAACAGGACTATATGATGAACTCTTGCTCACAGTGATGCACATCAACTTCAGCCAGACCACATACCGAGGTGTTCAGATTCTGATAGGGTTTCATAGGTTTGTGGAAAGCAGTCTGGTAAACATGTGGACAGATTAATGTAGCCTAATTCAAACCCCAGTCCGGGCCTTCATCCCCCACTGTACCATCACATCTCATGCACAAGAACATTCAACTCCACAGTGGGTTAAAGTTAGTATCATATTTGATATTCATTTGATATTCGACATTTGGCCCCAGACCCCATAAACAAGACATTATTGTAATAATGCCAAAACCTAATCTAATGAATATTAAATACAAAACTGTATTACAGTCCCCCCTGCTGTCCTATCAGCTCTCATCATCTCTGCTTTGTGTGTCTGGTGAGAAATATCACACTTTGATAGCTTTTCCTACGCCCATCCAGCACTATTCTATCACAAAGTATTCATGATATTTAGTGTGAACCTCAAACACATTTCCGGCAAGAGTTTGTATTTAAATTGTGAGCTCTGGATGCCACATCTGCATACACACAATTCATGTTTAAATAATTGGTGAGCATGGAAAACTTACAAATGTAACATAATGCAATGTGAGCATTAACCATTTGCAAAGACACAAAGAACCCCCCAAACTATCACAAATATAAAGCAAGTCATCTCAACACATCAAACCCAAAAGAATCCAACCCAGTGTTTCCCCTGTATATACACTCATCCGGGCGAGGTATAAAATGTGCGAACATACAATGCGACTACCTGTGCTTCGATAGTACACGTGTGCAAAGGCTGACCCCGCCAGTGGACACACCCAACCCAGCTCCGCCTATTTCCGTGTCGGACCATGACATTGCATGGTGTGGTGTGTTTATATATTCTTTTTATTTATGTTCTTTTCTTTTATTTGCGAGTGGTGTGCTTAAGTATTTCCTTTGATTTCTTTTCTTTTTTTTATTTGCACATGGTGTGCTTGAATATTTATTCCATTTTTATATGTCCTCTTCTATTTGCTCTTTATTTGCGTGGCTTGTTTTTTCTGTTTTGATAATACATGGCTAAATTAGACGTTAAGACTGACAGACATTTGTTTTTATCTCAAGTTAAGTTGTGTATTTTGAAGATCTATGTATTTATCAAGTCACATATCAAGTCACCCACAAAGTTTAGTTTAGTAGATATTATGCCCCAGACAGAACGGCTGTAGTGTTTTGGTTGAGAGTATACAAAAGGAAAGGCATTGTTTAGTTAGGCTACCTTAAGAGATAAGGTAGGATATAATAATGTCAACAATGACAAGAGCCTTCTTAATTAAGCCTATATAATTATAGGAACGAATGAATAATAACAAATAAAGCAGTTGCACATGGCTGGCTATTGTAGTGTTAGGCCTATATATTGTACAATTTGAGAGACATGTTTGTTTGAAAGAGATTTAATTAGGGATGGGACAATATATGATTTTCAAACTCACAATAAATTGATTGTGGTGAATTTCCATTATCGTTATTATTGTGAATTATATTTAGAATGTGCCACAAGGTGGAGTCTGCATCTTTCCAGTCATTTCAAATTCCTAATGCTCGTGTTCACGCAAATGCAAATCGAATGTTTAGGGCGAGGCGAATGGTGTGTCATTCAAATCGTGCAAACAGTTCGCTCGAGTTACCGGAGGCGGCTTGCCCATTTCTTTTTTACTGAAAAGGATGTTCACTAAAAAAAGATGTGTCCTATCGTGGGCATTTCATCTCACGTCTTTTTTATCTTTTGTCCTGTGAGTCGTTTTTCGCATGGTTTCCCCTACATGCATCCAGCGGTGGCGTAGTGCTGCCACTGGATTACTAGCGCCACTGCAATCAGTCATGCAAGAATTTGAAATGATTAAATTATGATATTAATAGGTGCCATCTACAGCACCCCCCTAAATTGTTACATTGTCATTATTGTCATTCGAGAAATATTGTGGAAAAATACTGACAACAAAATACTGTTCTGCTATAAAAGAATAAAAAAACATGATGATACTGTAGGTGGCATTAGGTCATGAATGGCTTAAGACTCAATGTAGGAAGCATAGAGAAAAAGTAACACATAATAGAAAGTAGCCTACATATTTGCTTGTGTAGAACAGAAGCAACAGTATTATGAAACCCAACCAATGGGATGGCTAAAAATTGAAAACTGTATTTGCGCTAACATTAATGCCAAACAAATGTGTCTCACATAGTGCGCTCGCATGCTATTTCTTGTTTTTTCCAGCTCTGCTGCTGGAAAAAAGTAATAAGAATACGTCATATTGACGAGTTTTATCTGCAAATGCATCCTTTGTAACAGTAAAAGTTAAAAGTGAGTGATGGTAAGAAGACTTGGGAAGATGCCATAGCTTCATTCCAGTTCTAGAAACTTATGGTGATTTCAATTTTGTGTTGGTTACTAGCACATATATGAACATCTACAGATGAATAGATAATAATACTGTAGCAGTGTTCCTCTGCCACACGCCACATAAATGGCTTTTCTGGGCCCCTCTGTCACAGGCAGGTTGTTGGTGAGAATATAAATTCATTTATTGGAGATGGCAAGCTGGTACAAGCCAAACAGATTTAACACTCAACTATCAACCACACACACTCCACAAATAAACTTAATGTATGTCTCTCTACCACTTCTACTCAACAACTCACATTGATTTGGTGGGTTGCTTACAAGCAAGATACCTCCAATAAGTTCACTTATTCCAAATACTTTGTTTGCATAATGTGCACAAATGATTTCTAATTACAATTAAATAAATGAACATATTGAATAAACAGTAGCCTAAATATTCCCTATGAGCCCCCTAGGCCTTTCTAACAGTATCATTACAAGTAGGACTTTGAAGAAGTTGTGACACTAGTGGGTCTTTTCAAAAAGAGGAACCATGAACTAGGATGAAGAATTAGTCTTATAAAGTAAAAATCAACAGACAGATGCAAGGCTATATATAATTCACCTATGTGCAAATCAATAATATGTAGTGTCTATTGCATTACAAAATGTATTGCACAGGTATCAATCTATTTCTATGTATTTGTACAGTATATTACAGTTGACTTTTTTTAATTCATTGCTCCTTTTAAAATGAGTGACTGGCTCTAGTTTCTATAGAAGCATATTGCAAAAATGCAATTGATAATATAATATAACAATTAATATTTGTTTGAGAGAAAAAATGATAGGCTAAATGCAAAACCTGGTTCTACTTTGTTTAATTTTAGAGACAACCGGTCATATCAGTGTAGAAGACAGGGGTCATCCAGGTCAAGTTACAGCCTACTTTGTACACAGCAGTAAAAATGTGTCTAACAAAATTAAGAATGTGGGTTAAGAGTGTCTAAAGGCTCTGAACGGATTAGTTTGCAGCATTCCTCCTGTCAGTAAAATATAAAAAGTAAATGTATTATCTATTGCACACTCACACATACTGAATGTAAAAGCTGAATTTTGGGCAGTGTCACTATGTGCGAGGCTTTAATCATTGGGCAACTATAATAAATATTGACAGAAAATGGGAAGCTGACAATATTGTTGAAAGTGGCTTCAGTTCATTTACATTTGCTGAATATTTGATTTAAATCCAAACAAACATTTATTTTTGGGAAAACTATTTCCCATTTTGAGTTGAGATTCTCCTCTAAATGTAGAAAATGGAATTTGTTATAATGTTTAAACATAAGATTTAAACAACAAATGGGCTATGTCTAAATATCAGTCAATAACAAACATATAGTCTGACAGACATTAGTTCAAAAGAATGCCTTAATCAGTGTTTGGTCGAATCTTAATCTGTCGACAAAATAAACGATATTTGACAAAAGCTGCCAAAAGACATCTAAATTGTTGAGGACATTAGCCCAGAATACGGGCCCTTGTGGTCTCTCTCTCCTCCACTTTCTTCTTTCAGAGACTAGTGCGAATTTACCAAGAACCAAACGTCTCTTCAATTTCTCCTCCAACGTGTTTGATCACACAGACACGTTGCTTGCACGAATCCGCCATTGTAACGAACGCATCAACATGTTGTACACACAGCAACCTGGTGCCAACATATCACGCAATGTCAAAGCACACACAGGGTGGCATTACGCCGGCTTTGTTTGGTTCTGTGTAAAAAAGCGAAGCCAGAAAAAGAAGGCTCTTATTTACAGCAATATTGCGGGATCTCTGTATAAAAGGGGCTACTACTATTGCGGCTGTAAAACGGTGGATACATTTTTTTTTTTTATCGCAAGTGAATGATACAATGTGATGTCGATCAAACAAACAATTCTGGGACCTTCATTTGACTTATGTCGTGAGTCTGTTACCCCGCTGTTCACTTATGTATGGCCAGGGCGGCCAAACGACGTGCGGACTGTCGAAATGCCGAGGAGTCATAGCGAAAACAGCATCTCCTCTGGCGGCCTCAGGTCAGCACAACCCTGCCCAGACCAGACCAGCCTCTGGCCTTATCCTCGGAGATCACGTTCATCTAAACGTTTACACAAGAGGAAGGTACGCCTGTCCGTCATTTTACGAACGTGCTGAGTTCAAGTGCACTAGAAACGCCCGCAGAGTCCAGTTGGTTCCATAGTGTAGTGGTTATCACGTCTGCTTTACACGCAGAAGGTCCTGGGTTCGAGCCCCAGTGGAACCAGACGTTTTTTATTTATTTATAAATGTTGGCGAATAGGATGCCATTGTTTATTGAGCCTTGTAGCCTGCGTGCTGTACACGACCAATGGCACACGGCTGTAACGATGTTTGAGAGCTAGTTTTATTCACTTATAATTAGTGGTGGGCATAGATTAATTGGTTTAATCTAGATTAATCTCACTGTAATCATGGAATTAATCTAGATTAATCTAGATTAAAATGGCTCATTTGAATTATCGGCGAAGGCATTCATAATATGTGTGTGCTACCTAAATAATGACTAAAAATAAGTCTGCGCGATTGTTGGCGGGGGGGGGGGGGGGGGGGGGGGGCGGAGGACGCAGCCGTTCCGCAGCGCAGCCGTTCCGCGGCGCTTACCTTCCTTGGTGGAAATCCGGTATAGATCCAGCTCCCCCGACTTTGAGAATAGATTAACGGCGATATTTTTTATCGCGCGATAAGAGTCTCGCGTTATCGCAGCGCGTTAACGCCGATAACGGCCCACCACTACTTATAATTGAACTATAACCTTACTGTCCAGACACAAAGCCTGGACCTGTCTTAATATGTTGAGCACGACGTCATCATATTGACCCTCCATTTATCTCTACTTTGGTCATCCCATTCAATCCCATTATCCACACAACATGAATTGCGAACAGTGATTTAAACACTACACCAACATATACTAATCCATAGCTACAACATTTTTGACAAGAAATGTGGGATACGAATAATTCGGTGTGTGATGAAAAGGGACTCAATGTAGCTAACTTTAACCTGAGCATGTGACATTGTCATTATATAGCCCGCCGCACGATAACTGATTATTTTTGTTGCCAATTAAACCCTAAATAACTCACCTGTTCAGTTGTTGTTCACATACCGAGGTGCTAGACACGTCTTGTGCAGGGCAGTTTGAGCAGTGCAGGCTATTAACCCCGACCAGCTTGTGAAGTATTTCATTATTTTACAGTATATTTTTGTTTAAATGTACCTCCATACCTCTGTATGTCTTCTGGGTCAACAGCAGGAAACGGCGCCATCTAGTGTCCCCACTGGACTTCATGACTGCGTTTACTTGCCCACATTGTGTCACACTGTCCACATTAAAATGGCGCTGTTTACATGATGTAACTGAACCGTGAGACTTATTTTATTGCTGGTTCGTTAACTGGTGGATTAGTAGTATAGGTGTATTGCTGTCTATTGCCAACACAGAGCTTTTGTAATCAGCATTTACTCCATGGTCGCCAAATCTGCAAACGGAAATTGTTTGATTTTCATGCTTCATTTCCGGTTGTGTTGCACTTGTTTTTGTCCCCAAAATGGCGAACCTAGCCGCTGCAGTTGCTGCCGCGGCGGCCAACAGAGATCCAGCAGTCGACCGTTCATTGCGTTCAGTTTTTGGTAAGTTTATTTATGTTGCTTGTTATGCTAGTGGCGCGGTCATTGTAATTGTATTAAAGTAAATTGTTTATCCAAGTGACACACGTATTGCTGCCAGTGAGCATGCTACCGTTGTGTTGCTAGCTAACCTAGGCAACGAGGTAAAGAAAGCGATGGAGTTACTCTGCAATCCTTATTAATATGACCAAACAATGTACACCTTTATTTGTAGTGGGGAATATTCCGTATGAAGCTACGGAGGAGCAGCTAAAAGACATATTCTCCGAAGTGGGACTTGTTGTCAGTTTTAGGTGAGAAATACAAAGTTGAACGTGTGTTTCACACACACACACACACACACACACACACTGACTGACTGACTGACTGACTGACTGACTTTCATTGTCACCTCTGTTGAAATAATTAATGTAGATCATGACTCGATTCTTAAAATGGCATATATATTTTTTAACTGAGATTTTAGAAACGGTTATATTCACAGACCCTTGGTATGACTATAATAACCATTACGAGTCTAAGTGTGAGTGATCTGGCCCTAAAACAAGTCTTGTGAGGAACAAAAAAGTAACCTAAACTCTTTCACTCTAGATTGGTGTACGACAGAGAAACAGGAAAGCCCAAGGGATATGGCTTTTGTGAATATCAGGACCAGGAGACGGCGCTCAGTGCCATGCGTAACCTCAACGGGCGAGAGTTCAGCGGCAGGGCTCTCCGCGTCGACAACGCCGCCAGTGAAAAGAACAAGGAGGAGCTCAAAAGTTAGTATCAACTGCTGTTTTTTTTTTTGCCATAGGCCTGTATGTGCTGCCAGTTTGTCTCCCTCCAAACTGCCATGCACGCTGTCTGTCAGAGTTCACCTGGAATCTGCATAGCCTCCCTCCTCTACCTACCATCATTGTAGGGTCATGCACCCTGGCAAAGAAATGGTACTACTTAGCATCGTAAAGCATCTTACCCTCGCTATCCATGCTGTATACCAGAAAGGAAAGCTAAACCCAGCAATTATGGTGCACTTATAAACTTGTTCTATTGATGTCTGTGCTGTACCGACAGTGATATATTGTTGTTTTACTTTCTACTGACAAGTGTACTATAATTCGCTTTGTCAAAAGCATCTGCTAAATGCCCTAAATGTAAACATGTGTATGTGGTAGCATCTAAGTTTCCCTTATAGGGATTAATAAAGTTGATCGTATCTTATCAGCACGCGTCTTCGTCACCATCTCCTTGCTCAGGTTTGGCCACCGGTGCACCCGTCATTGAGTCCCCGTACGGGGACAATGTCCGGTCCGACGAGGCTCCAGAGTCTATCAGCAGAGCGGTGGCCAGTCTGCCCCCAGAGCAGATGTTTGAGCTCATGAAACAGATGAAGGTGTGCTTGTTTTATGTTTAGATCAGGGATGGGCAAGAATACCAAACACTGAGTTCTTGCGTTGGGTTATATCTGACGGATGCCCTGCCTATATTTATTTTTAGACTTCGGCTTTTGTAGGCTGATGCAACATTTGTCAATTTCTTCAGTAATCATTTCATACACTTTGAAAACATCCCAGTTGGTGTGCATTTTTACTGAGTTCTGAAATTTTTGCTGTCTGTAGTTACTGGTGTTACATTTTAAATGGGTCAATTCATCATTTCATTTAGAGTTTTTGAGGCTATTTTGGTCATGTGGAGGTATATAAATAAGGCTGACAAGATGCTTTTTCTGTGTGAAGCCCAAAGGCTCAGTACAAATATTTTTCACCATTGGAAATACATTGCATGTTCAACATCATGATATTAACATCTCATTTAATCCTGCTTGTCTTACTATCTGCTATCATCTACAGCTGTGTGTACAAAACAGTCCCCAAGAGGCGAGGAACATGCTGCTGCAGAACCCTCAGCTGGCCTATGCTCTGCTGCAGGCCCAGGTGGTCATGAGGATTGTGGATCCCGAGATTGCTCTGGTAAGAATGATCTTCATCATGTTCTTATCATATTGTCTTTACTTTTACTCTAATGACCTAGTCTAGATGATGTAGTGTTAAATCAAACATTACATTCTTACATCGTGTTAGTATTCTCACTTGATGCTGTGGCCCAATGCAGCAGTAAGTTGTTCCTATGGTAGAGGAGGACCCGTGTCGTGACCTGGTTGTCCATTGTTCCGACAGAAAATGCTCCACCGGCAGGCTGCAGTCCCACCTCTGGTCCCCAACCAGGGACCTCCAGCAGCCATTCCTCCTCCAGCCCAGACGGCAGCTCCAGTGCCCCAGCCACAGCCCATGGTAATGCTATCCCTACCTTCAAATACCCTCTCTATTTACAGATAGGCAGTAGTTAGTAGAGGTTCTGTCTTCTTTGTCTTTCTCGTTCTTTCTTTCCTGCTTTTCCTCCTTGTATTTTCTATCTTTCTCTAAAACAACAGTTGATAATGATTTTCTTTCTTTCTTTCTTTCTTTCTTCCTTTCTTTCTTTCTTTCTTTCTTTCTTTCTTTCTTTCTTTCTTTCAAATAACAATTGATGATGATATCTTTGTGTTTGTTCCTCAGCAACCTGGCATGCATGTGAATGGAGCCCCCCAGATGATGCAGCCCCCACCCATGGGTGGTGGGCCTGGCCCAGCCCCTGGACCAGGAAACGTGGGCCCACCAGGTAAACAGGCCATACAATATGAATTGGTTATTGATGATTTCATATTATCATTATTAATAGTTGAAATTTTGGCATATATTCAGGAATTCAGATTAATAATTGAAAGAATCAGTTGTATAATTTAATGTAGCGGTGAGTTCATCTTCACTCTTGTGTTTGAGAAATAATGTTAATGTTAATTGTCAGATAATCATCAAGCTGAATTTATTCCTGATACATTGGCTGGGGAACAGTAAAAATCTTCCAGTGAGTTAAGCCTTCCTTATTTTAACTTGTCCTCCTTTTGGAAAATAGTCACCGGAGAACTTGTTGTAACTATTGACTATCTTAATTTAATAGTTTGTTTTTTAGGAATTGCTTCTTTAAAGTGGCAGTAGACAACTTTTTTGCTTTAACTTATCAATATTAAGTAAATGTTGATTGCACAGTGTAATGACACCATCAGCGTTTAGATTGGTTCCCTATAAGCCTTGCTTTCACTATGCAATTCTGTCTGCCACCGGGTATGATCTCTTGGGAAAAATGAAGGCTCCATTTACTGCACAAGGAAGCATCAACCATTGCGCGTGCAACCAACAAACAACCAACCCCTTTCTATTGGCTCATTGCTATATGATAAATGTGGAATATTGCACAGGCAAATCTGATGACACTACTTATATCTGTGTACGCTTACACCAGTTGCATTGAGTATACTACCTGAATAAACCAGTCAGTGATGATCCAGTCAGGCTACCAACCCAGTTCTCTTTTCTTTTCTTTTTATTTAATTTGTTTCTGCTTTCATGTCTGCATTATAGACTAAATGTAATACATTTTGCCTGTTCCCAAATTCAATAGGACAATTTTCCTTTACATGCTTCTTTATTTCCAAAGTGTTGGTTGTTTCTTCGCGGAGATTTCCAAAAAAATGTCTTGTGTTGTTTGTGGTTGCTAGGCGCTGAGGAAACGGAAAGTGATCCAGTTTGTCTTTGCGATAGCAGCACAAAAATAATACCACTTGAAAACGCTAGGGTTGGAAAAGTTGAAAAGTTGCCTACTCCCACTTTAAACTTTAATTTTAAAATGTAATACAAAATGTTAATTGGCCATTATTAGTCCTCTTGAGGATTTTTTTTAAACAGTTTGTCTTTTCCTGTTTAGTAAGGATGTGGCTCACTTAAGTTCTAGTCTAGATGTCTGCCCTATTTGCCAGCATGCTTTGTGCTTGTCCAAGCTGTGATGAATCACTAGGTGGCAACATAGCGTTGAAGATGTCTTTGTTAAGTACAAGTAAAGCCTGACACCCATTTAAACCTCCACTTTCGAACATTCTAACTATGGCCATCATTTTTAATCAAATGTAGATTTTCTCGCCTTTTCTCCAAAGACTGAATTGATTAGGACGGAAAAATTCCCTGGTTTGAATGAGCCATGGCTGGGGGATTTTCCTTTTTTAATCATTAAACACTCACTTTGTAATTAAGTAATTTTAAACAAAAGTGATGGCTGCAGTGGACATTTTTTATATATCGTTGCTGTTGGGCCGCAACCTTGTATCTCCATAATTCGTCATTATTATTTATTTTCATAAATCAATACTATTGGTCACCCTCTCTTTTTTTCTGTCTGTGGGTTTTACAAATATTTAACCAATGAAAAGTATTAAAAAGAGCTTGTGACTTAATCTCGTAACTCCATTGGATCCTCAAACTGTCGGCAAAACCTCATGGCCCCGCCTCCGCTTCACTCAACTGTAGAAAAATACACAGTAGTAGGAGGCAGCTGTTTGGAGACAGTATCTGGTTGTTTGCGGTGCAGGAGTTGCACTGCAAGGTTAAATAAAGAACTGGTTGTTTGAATAAGAACAGCATTTTCTTTACTCAAGAAATCTCTATAAACACACGACAACAACTTTGACGATGCAGTTTTCAATCATTTTAAAAACTTTTTTTTAAAATTTCCATAAAAGTAAAGGTTTTGGACATACAAGGTCCCCCCCCCCCCCCCCCCGACGGCAACGATATAATATATTTATTTATAAAATACTCATTACAGCGAGATATTGCACACGGGAAGTCTTATCGTGTGTACACCTGAGTTGCTTGGCAGTTTCCTCATCCTAGTCACTTTTACAAGACTATAACCCGTTCCACAAAGTTCTCCCATTCCTGATGGCGAGTGCATGTCCGTGTGTTTGAAGGTGCCGCTTTCCTCTCTGAGTCTCTTGTCTGCTGTTCTCTTTGCTTTAACGCTGGCTCAGGGAACCTCCAGCATTCTCCCACAGGAGCTTCTGTTCAGGCTGCTGCCGAGCGGCCCCCAGGTACTAACAGCACGTCCCTACTAGCCCGCGTCTCCACAACTTAAGAGCAGTCAAGTGATTGTTTTCATCATTATTTTTATATTGAGTTTCGCGACCTCCTACAGGCGGTTATACATGCATGATGACCATTATCACACCTATGGCCGTTGGCTATTTAACCTTTTTTAACTTCCCGGAAAACCTTTTTTTATTTGCTATTTTTTAAGTCCGTCCAAGCAATCGAGTGTTGATGTAATAGCGGAGAACAATGCCGCATATTCAAGGAGGTGGGTGCGTGAATTTCAGTTGAATAGGCGCAAGGTTTGGCCTGTAAGCCACTAAATCACTTCAGTGTTTTTTGTTTCATACGTCACTGATAACTGATTTGATCTGCTTTTCCATTCATCTCAACCATGAATCTGTCAATGAGGGTAGTAGTGAGCCGGAAAGAAAACAAACAAAATACATTGTGTTGCCAAACGTGACAATGAACACGGTAATACAAAAGGTTTTATAGAGCTCTAGATTCCTCTGTCATAAAACCATGAACTGCATCTTATCAGATCTCTACAGAGGAAATCTATATTTATTCAAAGGCCATAGCATAGTCTGTATTTTATAGTTCTACTCCTATATCACACCACCATTAAATCCCATTCAGCTCATTACATGCATACATTCATTATTTCAACACAATCCAATGTATGTTGCATGTATGTGGATGGTAAGTATACATGTGTATCTAATGCACTTTATGCATGTGTCTTGTGTGCCCTTCAATGGACTTGCATGTCTAATGGAGAAGAAAACCGCAGTTTGCACAAAGAGGACATGGCTTGAATTGATTTCAACTTTTGTAGTTTTTACTAAGTAAAACATCTCAGCCAGCGCTGTGCTCTGATGTGTACGATTGATCCCTCACTATCCCTTGTCTTAAGAGCTACATGAGCTGTCCATTTACTTTAATCTTTGATCTCCAAAAAATAATCCGGTGCCTTGAGATCTTTAGCCCTGAAGCCAGATTCCTGGTGAAGTTAAAGAAATGTGAAAAGTGACTCCTTTGCATTGCATAGTCTTGACACTCTCTGTTGTCTCTCTGCTGTTATGTCATTTTACAGGAAGTAGGCCATGTAAAAGGTGTAGCCAGTAGTGTCTCTAAAGTACAGGCTGCGTAGCGTAGATAATACTGACACTAAGCCTACTCATTTAAGCCTCACCCTTATTTTGCAATACCTAGGCCAGTGTTTTTCAACCCATTTTCTATTGATTATGTATCTTGCAGTTATAATTGTGTATAAAAGGGGCACTACCTGGAACTCTTTGCTCAGCCACTGCATGTGTATTTATCCATTGTCTACTGTTTGCATGAGGTGGTCCGCGAAAGGTTAATGCATTTAGTGGCACACCTAAAGTCAAAGGTTGGGAAGTGCTGACCTAGGCTAGCCGTGTAATTGTGTACAAATCTTAAGGTCAACGATGAAAAGTGCGTGCGTGTGTGTGTGTGTGTGTGTGCGCGTGTGTGTGCGCGCGCGCTCAATCAAATTCTTGTTAGACGGTGGTACATGCTTGCAGTGTGTTTTTTTAATGATTTATTTTTTTTGTGTGTGTGTGCGTTGTTCAATGGTGTATGCTCAGGGCGGTGATTCACTGGTATTTTTGCACTGTTTTTCCTTTTCAGGGCCTGGTGGCGTGCCCCCCAGAGGCCTGCTGGGAGATGGGCCCAATGACCCCCGAGGTGGAACTCTGCTGTCCGTCACAGGAGAGGTCATCGAGCCTGTGTAAGAGACTCTTTCACCGCAAAGATCCCGTCCACCCCCAAACTCCCTTCCCGCCGAGTTTGATTGTATTTTCCCCGGGTTACTCAACATAAAAAATCCTGGAGCCCTCGGTTGTTAAAACAAGTACATTTTAAATACATAATACTACTAACATACTAAATACATATCAAATAACATACCACTTGCATATCAAATAGCCTACTACTCACATGCTAAATATATATCTAATCACATACTGCACATCATCCCAGTTACACGTGAATACAATTGGATATAAACGCAAAACATTTTTACGTGTGCTGCTCCCCTGCTTGACGTGAAGTGAGGGTATAAAACTAGTGGTTCAGTAGGCAGTTAATATATTCCAGTCAATTACTTTAATGCAACAGTGTATGAGTTTATATGGTTTTTAAAAGTCCTTTTTGACATTTGTCACTCTTGTGTATTGCAGGGGTTACATGGGGCCTCCTCCGCCCCACCAAGCTCCACCTATGCACATGGGCCAAATGGGAAGTGGCCCCCCGCCAGACATGAGAGGACCCCCCCACGATATGAGAGGCCCACCCATGGGTGAACCGAGGAACATGATGGGGGACCCTAGAGGACCACCCATGATGGAGCCCCGGGGCCCTCCAATAGAAACCAGAGGTAGCTACTGTTGGCCTCGCTCTACCGATCCATTCTCCGAGGTCTTTTCGGTCCCTTTTGCAAGAGAGTCGGGCCTTTTGCCTTAAGCAGTTGATTTGAAGCCATGCCTTGACGAACAACAACTGCAGCCAATCAGATTAACTTACAGCTACAGCGGATGCGGATACAGCTCTTTCTGAAGTCGGTCGGAAGAACGGCAAACACAGCTTACATCGTTTCCGCTGGTAAAAATCCAACATTGCACATGAGGTTTTATTGGTGTTCTAGCGTCTATTTCTGCCTAAACTGATGCTACGGCTGCATCAATACGTCAGTCTTCGGAAGCCAACACTAAAATGCTCCCAAACCACGGCACCCGTTTACAGCGATTTTATTTTCCAATGCACACAAACCACACAAAGAAATGCTAAACACCTGTTTAAATGTACTATGAACCGTGCGTGCGTCCACTGTCCGCATCCTATAATGATCTGATATTTTTATTTAAGCTATATTCATTTTGCCTGTGTTGAATGGCGGATTATGTTTTTAAGCTACCGTAGAGGAATGTTCCCGTCTGGCCATCTTGTACACCCACTTTCATATCGCAAACGATGTTTCCATCAACGCATTTTGAAGTACCGCATTAGAAAAGGTTGATGAAAACGGCAAACTTCGAAAAAAGGTGAATTTTGCCTTTTTCCGCATTTAGTGCATTAAGAGTTAATGTACTAAATGGGAGCTGAGTAAGTTCTGACATAGCGAACATTTAACGCGCATTACTGATCAGCTGTCTGCGTCTTCCCGGATATTACCATAATGTGTGAAAACATGGCTGGTAGCAAAAACAGCAGCAACAACAACAACGTGCGAGGAGACAAATATTCCTCATCCATGCAAAAAAACCTCACAGCCATTGTAGATGGAAAACGGCAATGGAATGCCACAATCACCGAGGCATTGACGAGCCCTGGAGCTTTTGTTTTGTTGGTGGTTTTGTTTCCTGTTCGCAACCTCTACTTCTTCGCTTTGAGTAGCCTAGTTTATTTGCGCGACATTTCAAAAGTTTGCTTAAAATTAGCTTGGCAATTAGATGGAAACATAGTCTCACCCAATTTGGTATTTGGGTCAATGACTGTGTAGTGGGGAGTGGAAAAGATTCGATATTTAACTGTTGCCTGTTTGCATTGCATTCAATCAAGCACTGTTGTTTCCAGGAATGTTCCAGCAAGATGACTGCCGTGGTAGAAAAACTAGTTTTTTTTTTCTGAGTCATTGATTTGTACGTGCGTGTGGCCAACCTAACCATGGAATCTGTACTGTCTCTGTACCATATCCCCTGAAGCGTTGTATGCAAGAAAAAGTGGTGGCATTCTTTAAGGCTTCCAGGTGCTGACCTAAGCATCGCTAATGTACCACCATCACTGTTGGTTTCAGGTCGTGACCCCAGGGCCATGGACGCCCGCGGGCCAGTGGCTGGACAGAGGGTTCCCATGGCTGGAGGGGGAATGCCGGGCCCAGGCACACACAACATGGCTGCTAATGCGCCTCCACCTGCAAGACCGGTAATGGCAGTAGTGTCTCTTTTTATGCTCATCAAATACATGGTTGGTTGTGATTGCATTATGTGACCCGTCTAGTAGAGCTTGGCAATATGGCCAATAAATCTAAGTCTGTGATCGTTTCCACCAATGTACACATATGGAAAGTCACCTGTATACAGTATGTGTGTTACAGTCACACTGGAGCTCCACTGGCCATGCAGTTTTTTTAACCTGGTTTTTACTGTTGTAGCGCTAACGGGATACACTTCCAAAATGCCATTTTAAGGTTATATCCATTCTGAACATTTTGTAACGTGAGAGGTATCCGGTTTAATTGCACTTTAGTTGGCTATTGTTTAGGGCAGGGTACTGTGTAATTTGCCTACTGTGTAGAAATATTGACCAAATGATGGCTCTATAGAGAGCAGTGCTGCTGCCCGATGGTTCTTTAGTTCACCATGTCACATCGCTAATTCAGAGCGTGAATATCTGTTGAATATCCAATATCTTTAACTTAAAAAAACACATTCAAACTAGATAAAGTGCTATTAAGATTATTTTAATACACCGCCACAGTAGCGCTATGCTGCTATGAATGTCATTTTCAGTTTTGATGCCGGGACGTCCCTGGCGGGCGGACATTATTGTTTAACGCATTGAATGCGGGGGAACTCCGCCCACCCGGGCCGGCTACTAAATGTTGGCAAACGAACATATTTTAGTCTCAACAACAATATGCAACGGCGAAGGCTTTATTTCTCTACAGCCGATTGCCCGTTCTGGGCTACTGTAGAAACATGGCGGCCTCCGCGGAAGGCAACCCGCTCCGTATGTGGATATAAACAGCTCCTTCTAAGCAAACGAAAACACGATTATTATTTTCAGGTCATTATACACGAATGAATATTCAATTTCTGTTCCACTAGATGCCACGAATTCTACACATTGTACCTTTAACAAAAGCAAACAAAGATTCATTTCCTTATTGGAATTAATAAAGTGCAACCCTAACCCTTTTTTGATGCCTCTTGAAAAACTGTATTGTATGAATTGTACTGCATGGTAAGTAGTAGAAGTAGTATTAGTACCAGTAGTAGAAGTAGAACAAGTAGTAGCCTAGAAGTAGTATGATGGGCCTTGTGGAGTGTGTGTCCTGAGTCAGACTGATTGGACTCTGGGCTGGGTGGGGCTGCACACCTGTGGTGCATGAGCAGTCATGGCACCCAGGATAAACCAGCTATCAACACACACACACTCGGGAGAGAGCCACTGTCATGACAGAGTGTTACATCTGTTTGGCTTGTACCAGCTTGCCATCTCCAATAAATGGATTTACATTCTCACCAACAACCTGTGTCCTGTGTCAGAGGGGCCCAGCAAAGGTGGTGTGTGGCAGGAGCAACTGCCACAGGCCTAATTAGTATAAGTAGGCCTATTATATTTGACAAGTAGTATGATAGGCCGATTAGTATGATGCATAGTATTGGTATGATAAGTAGTATTATTAGTAGAAGTAGAATTCGTTAGGGATGGGTCATGATTTTCAATTTTTTTAATAGTTGTTAAATTATAAAAAATGTAATAGTTTTGGGAAACTACACGGCTACCATTTCTGGTGCCGACTAACGTGCACAGTAAGTCGCGAACAACTAAAATCACTGCGCCATGAGCTTTGCTTAACAGTTGCCACAGACGCCATGGATGGATAGGCTTATTAATAAGAAGGCTTGCCATACAGGCTTCTTGTTTCGCCGAATGTCGATTGCTGCTTTTGTGGTCTCGATTATAGTTTGTTCACTATTCGGGATCTTAAACTTCAATAACGTTACACGCCGTGCATTTTTTCCAAAAGTGTTTTTTCATAATGTTTGCTGCAGTAGATTGTTTATTATAAAATCACTGCATTGAGATAAATAACTAGGACATGCTAAAGCCTACCTACTTTATTAGGTCGCACTTTAGCTTCATGCATGTGCTCGGGATGATTGCAATGCATGCAACAGAACATGCATGATGGATATTTATCAAGTAAAGAGACATAGGCCTAATAACTAATTGGACGTTTTTATTTATGCTTTTTAACAGTATATTTTATTGAACATGCAACAATGTAGTTTTTCACATAATATTATAGATGTGCTTTGTGGGTCAGGCTGTTTTTTAGGGGGGTTTTGCAACGGGGCCACAGTTATGTATAATACATTAATGGGAAACCCTGTGTTTGTTTTTGTTGTAACTGCGTATTTTCTTCATACTGTGATTTGAAATGATATCTTTTTGTTATTCATAGTGGCAGTGTGTTTGTACATTTCTAAATTAATAATCTAAATGTTTCTTTGTTGATAAGAGAATCACTAGCTGAAGCTCTTGTGTTTATCTTGCCTTGCTCAAGGGTCCTGGCGTTCCACAGTCTGGAGGAGGCTTCAGCCCGGGCCAAAGCCAGGTTTCCTCACAAGACCAGGAGAAGGTAGACCCCACCGCTCTCCCCACCGTCCTAATTTAACTACCAAAACATGGCCACAATAATGTTTCTTACTGTTAATACTGATAAAGCTCACGAGGACACTTTTTATTTCGTCACAAAGATAGAAATGCTTATGAAAAATAAACGTACTACATGACAAAATTTGCTGCCATACTTGACAAACGTAGTCTTCTTTACAGCCTGGGAACTACTGCAGTGCGCCACGATACTCATCTGGCTTTTGTTATTGTCTCCCTCCTTCAGGCCGCCCTGATTATGCAAGTGCTCCAGCTCACCCCCGAACAGATCGCCATGCTGCCCCCAGAACAGAGACAGAGTATTCTCATCCTCAAAGAGCAGATCCAGAAGACTGCTGGAGCACCTTGACGTCCTCCCTTGCCCAAGGTAGGCCTCAGCACATGGCATGGTAAGGCCCTGGTATACTGGAAGCAAAATCGGCGTGTTTGTATAGGCTGCCGAACTATCAAACATGGCGATTTCATTTGCAGCTGCATTGTACCCTAAATATTGAGAGGTGCCGAACAGCTAATAATGTATTGTTGTTGCTATAGTATCTATCAATTGGCCTTACATTGTCGTGATCTGAAAATGTGGAAGCGTGGATCTCCTGTCGGAGGGCACATCCATCCTCTCCTCGCGTCCGTCTCCCTCGCGCGTCAATTACATGCCTAATTATCCACCGCCAGCTTGGGGTTTTCCATTAAACCTAAAGCATATCAATATTGTACCGCGACGCAAACAATAACCAGATTCCTACCGAAATTCAAAAAAATTGTATTTTGCGTATGTCCCTGTCTGAATCGGAGCCCGCTGCTGCAGAATCACGTTTTTTCCTTTTAATTTCTGAAGCAGTTCAATTCGTTAAAACAAATGTGTTATTTTAATTATTTAACACAAAGGACAAAACAATATCACGTAGGATTGCTGCGTGGACGTCAGTGGCTTTCAGATCCACTTATCGGTCCAAGTCCGACAGTTACGTAACCTAAACGTTTCAGAAGACACACTGCTCCCATAGTATGAAAGTAGGCCTAGTTCCAGTTATCACACTTAGAATGAGCCATTTATATCTACATAGGAAGCGGGTCCTCTTCCACGGAGCCCGCCATGTTGCACAGCCATGTTTCTATAGTAGCCCAGAATGGACAAACGGCTGTAGAGAGACTGCGTTTTTAATTTTTAATCATAATCGCTATCTTACTTGTAAGCTATAGTTTTATGGACTAAATAACTACATAAAATGTATAAATCTATCAAGGAACGTTGTCACTCGACACTTTGCTAGTCGATGCTGTCGTAGACGACATCATTTTTGTACCTACTAGGATGCAAGAAATACCAAGTGTACACATATTGAAAGTCAGTTTAACCTCTACTATATACATTCTACGTGCGTTACATTACACCCACACCAGAGCTCCACTGGCCACGCAGTTTTTTACCTGCTTTTTACCGTTGTAGAGCTAGCTGGATACAATTCTAAACAGGGATTTAAATTTGATATCCATTGGGGACATTTTGAAACGTAAGCTGTATCCGGTTACATTTCATTTTGTTAGGCTATTGTTTAGGGCAGTATGCTGTATACATGTAAATCGCCTATTGTGTAACAATGAGCCACACGATGGTTCAATAGGAGTGCTTGGAAGCCGCGTCTCTTTGTATAAAACCACACACACTGTTGCGTTGCACTATAAGGTACTACCAAGACGGCGCTCCACACACACCTCGCCACCGATGTCCCTTCCCCTCGAAGAGATACCTTCGAGGCACGTCACGAAAAGAACGCAACTCAGTTCAGAGCAGAGTAATACGTTCACAAACTGGTTGGCAGAGACTGGCAAAAACATAGGATTTGACACCTGTTTTCTCTTATTTTAGTAACAGTGACAAAATGGCCTAGATTAATATGTTGAAGAGCATATCAGACATTACCACGTTTTAAAACAAACAGAAAAATGACTTTTGGTTCACCGATACTCTCCCAAGATACTTTCGTGAATTTGATCCCTGGTCTGTAATGTATCCGTCACTGTGATACGCATACTTTTCGTCTCATCTCAGTTGGCTTTGTTTTTATTTCAGGCTTCAAAGGAGTCGTCTCGTCATCATTGTGATATGTCAAACCTTTCCGAAGACTCATTAGATGGGCTGTATTTTATAGTTGGGTTTTTTTTGGATCATTTGTTTTTCAAGATCGAGATTTGGAAGGGGCAGTTTGTGGACATTTGGGAAGGCTGAACAAAAGTCAGTAAGCTGTCATACCATGTTCATGTGGCTGTAGAAACTGTTGGCTTCATTTTTGTTAATCAATAAAAAGTGAAAAATAAAGTCGACCCTAAACTCTTTTTTTAATTTATGACTTAAGGAGATAAATTAATTACTTTTACGACAGGTGTTCCAGTAATGTGTGACTGCTTGTGCAACAAGGAAATTCCTGTGATTGAGCACAACTATAATAAACCATTGTTTCCAAGAAGCCTGTATTTCCTGCTAATGAGCATACCTTGAGAAGTGATGAGATATCATTCCCCATGAAAGATGCAACACTGGTGATTTGTTTTATTCAAATATATTCTAAACAAGGCCGTTATATATATATACAGTATTTACAGTAACTTTAAGCATGAAGCCATTTTTCAGTAAGATGCGTTAGCTTAGTCACACTGATTTCATTCAATACATTTCTTGTAATCATGAAGTAGGTGGGGTTATTTATAAGAATATCAAGCCGACTTGGAAGATAAGTCAGTAAATTAAGCCAAGTCCATGTTTACGTCAACGGATAATAAAGATAAATGATTTATTCGGTAACAGTGCTCCAATCAGTACGTTTAAAATATAAACAAAGGCCTCGAGGCCCTGAGAAATGCAGAACAGCAATCCACACCATACCTTTTGGATTCTATAGGCAGGGTGTGCTTGTTTTCTCTAAATCATGTTTGGAAATGGAGGTAGGATCTAAAATGGTTGCTGGTGAAGACGCTTCTTCAGGTCTGACGGATATTCAGGCATTTATTAGGTGCCTTGAAGGGGCATCATTACCCAGCCACGCCCACGTCTAGAAGTTCTCCTTGTTGAAGTAGAACCTGGTCTTGCGAGGATCCACGTCGGAGTATTTGGCACATTTCTTCGCCAACACCTTGCCTAAGACTTCAGGGCCACACAAGAAGGTTCCCACAGTAGATCTGAGACAAACGTGAAAGTTGTTAGAGCCTAGCTTTAATAAAACCATGTGCAAACTATTGAATCTAATTAATTTCACTCAAAGCTATTTTTGTGCCCCCTTACGATGGATTATCTTTGCGGACTTGTTCAAACTCTTTCTCCCAGTTGGGTCGTCCGTAGTGAGTTTTCTGTTTGAGACCGGTCACCACGTCCGTGTCCTGGTCAAAACGAACCATCACATGCTCCGTCTATGAGAGGGAGAACAGAAGGGAGGGCGGCGGACGAGTTAATCATTGAACTATGAACATTCCAGCTCATGTCATTATTGAAGAGGGATTACTAAGTATTGACCACGCACATGGCTCTGATCCCATCCAGTCAAGAAGAGTTTGTAGGTTAGGAAATCCCCCATGCCCCTCTCCTCCATCTCCTTCTCTAGCACCTGTAGGAGATCTGCAAACCACTCGAAGGCATGGGTTTCCCGGCACAACCAATAAAAGTAGATCTGCAACCAGGAAGCAAGGCATTTATTTATGCTTCCTTAAAAACGTTCACAACTGCATGCAAAGAGTGAACCTCATTCCAAGATGTTTGTCAACATGATAAATGCCGCCTTTTAGAATCACAAAAGCAGAGGACTGGTTAGACCTGAACCGAGCCTCGTTTCACTCGTTACCTTTCGGGTGCGCAACTTGGGGTCGGAGTCCTTGAATTTGTACCAGATTGACTTGAGGATGGAGGCGAAGGGGGTGACCCCGATGCCGGCGCCCACCAACATGCTGACATCGTACTCGAACACGTCCTCACTGGCCGTGCCGAAGGGACCGTCCACGCCCATCCTGAGGAGGAAATGGTCATCGTGTTATAGTAGCACGGTCTAAAACCATGTTTACTGTGTAGTCGTTTAGCAAACACTTCACAAGGATTCTCCAGGGTACTTACAGGTAGACTGCAGACACTGGGGTTTGAACCCAGTACCTTTCCAGCTGTGAGTCAAAGACATATAGCGACGAGATCACCCTGTTAAGTGCTTTGTGCTAAACAAAAAATGCTAATCAATTGAATAGGTTTGGACTCACCTGGGTCCCTGTGCCCCCTCGGGCAGCTCTTCCACCATACTGATGAGCTTCTGGGTCCAGTCACCCACCGAACGAATGTGGACGCTGAAGAACTCCTCTTCAGGGGCAGAGGTCATGGTGAACGGATGCCACTCGAGTTGGGAGATGGCCGGACAGTTGAGGAAGACATATTGGCCCACCTCCATCTTGAAACCATTCTTCACCAACTGCAGCTCAAGCACTTTGGATGGTCTGATCACAATCTGGACGTAAACATTTTGAAAGAAAGGTGAATGATAGGAATATTATAAATATCCATCTGTGGGAACATTTTTGTTCAACAATTTTGGAGAACATACAAAACGGCTACAGAACTACAAACACTAGTATTGAAGGGCAGTACTATGAAAATAAAAACCATCGTAACACTAAGAGGGTACATGGCAGTCGACGCCTACCTTCCTGTATCTGACGGCCTGCATGTAGCGGACAAAGCGTAGAACGCGCTCGCACAAATACAGAAACATCGGACCGATCACCCACATCCAGGTCTAAAAGTCAGAGCAGAAGTCACGGTAAGTAAAACATTCAGAGCGCAGACGACCACGCTGAATGACTTGGCTAAAACAGAAGGCAGAGGGTGGATTGGGTTCACCTGTGGGAACCCTCCCGCAAACTGAGGGAGCGGGCAGTCGGGGACAATCCCCCAGTCCTGGGAGCGGTTCTTACAGAGGGTGAAGTTGTGCTCGTCCAGATTAGTCTGACTCCTCACGATGCGTCTGCGTTACGCAAGAGAGAAAAAATAATAATAAATCGCCACACACTCGACCGGTCGCATGGCTCAGATCACACGTCAGCCAATGACCAACCCCCCGGTTTCACGCACCGGCCGGGACTTTTCGACGCCCCCGCACACTCACCCTGCGCCGTGGATGACCAGGCCGATGAAGAAGATGACAAACAGGTGGTGCGTGTACCAGAAGACCTCAAAGTACGACCTGCGGATGACCTCCATGGAGGAGGTGATGATGAGGATGAGGCAGAGCGTGATGATGACCCCCGTGATGCCCGCCAGGCTGGTCAAGGCGAAGTAGGTGGGGGTCTGCTGCGGTTCCTGAGGCCCCCGGGAGCCACCGAGAACACACACACACACACAACGTATAGCAACCATGGTGGTGATGATTGAATGGGCCGTGTGTGTGTGTGTGTGTGTGTGTGTGTGTGTGTGTGTGTGTGTGTGTGTGTGTGTGTGTGTGTGTGTGTGTGTGTGTGTGTGTGTGTGTGTGTGTGTGTGTGTGTGTGTGTGTGTGTGTGTGTGTGTCAACTCACGATCTCTAGGGTGCGGATGGGGTTCAGGTAGGTGGTGTTGTCTGTGTCCTCCAGATCGGACAGCGCTGTGCTGAGTCGGTCATACTCTCCCCGCCTGCTGTTGTTGTACCACTCCACATTCAGCAGGTGGGCGATGGTGTGGACAGCTAGCAACCGGAAACAACACCACCACACCTTAGCAGTACAACTCTCAAAAAGAAACATTTATCTGGAGATAGTTTTCTGATTTAAAAATGTTTTGATTAAAAATATTTTGGCTTTAGAATTTGATTAAAGTAGGGAGGGTTATATTATTATTATTATACTTAATTATATACAGTATTAGGCCTACAATACAAGCTGGAATGTCCCTTGCTTGGACTTTCCAAATTAAAGAGACGGGGGTTTCCTCCCCTACAAATCTGTCAATTTCTTCAGTATTTGCACTCTTTCCCCCATTCAGCCCTGAAGGGAGGCCAGGTAAAAATGTTAACCGTACCGCTTAGACAAATACGTGTCAACATTTACTTTTGGTATATTTTGTTTCTAACAACGCTTGTCAAAAGATTACCAAAGCCTTTCTCTATTGCACATAGACACGTAGAACAATAACTACTGTTCGATAAGCTGAATAATGTAACAGCCATACGTCACGTCATCAAAAGACTATGATGAACATATGCATAAATAAAAAGAAATGGACACACACACACACACAAACACCTACCTGTCATCAGGCCAATCATATAAGCCACCAGTTTATGGAAGCTTATGTTTTTGTCCAGCTGTTTCCTCATTGTTCGTCCACAGCACTAGTAAAAAAATATATACATATTTGGATAATTAAAAAAAAAATTATATAGGCCTCTATATATATATATATATATATATATATATATATATATATATATATTTTTTTTTTTTTTTTTTTTTTTCTTCCCTTCTACATATCAAGATAGATATTATTTGTATTATTATTGACCATTACCATGAAGGAGCCTCGGACCAGAGACAGCAGGTTCCGACACACTGGCAGCAGGATGAGCAGACAGTTGAAGTTGAGGACGGCTGCGGGGGCTCTGGCCCAGGCCAGGGCGGACTGGACCGAGGGGACAGCGTTACCGACACGGTGCCGTGTGTGTGTGTGTGTGTGTGTGTGTGTGTGTGTGTGTGTGTGTGTGTTTAATACTCACGCCGAGGAGGTGCCGCGTGTAGAAGAACTGCTCCCCCAAGTCGTAGAAAAAGTAAAACCAGACGAAGAGGAAAATGTTGATGCCCATCCACACGATCTGCACTCACGAAAAAAAAAAAGAAAATCAGGATTTATGATGCCAATAACATTTGTTGAACTTCAAAGACAGGTAGGCCCACACGCACACATGCACACACACACACACACAGCACACACACACGCTTGGGTAAAGGCTGAAACAGTAAGGGTAACAGTAAAACCAGTACCAGTATGAAGGACGTGAGTCCATGGTTAATGATCATATTCCCCATATTGCCTGCTTTGACCCAACCGCTGCTGTGCTCATCTTGCGCCTTACCTGCTGATTTTAAACACCTGGGCCGCGTGGCTCCGCCCACCGCCCGCCGGCCCAGGAGACAAAAGGAGGCGCAGACTGGTCGCACCAGTCAGTACACAATGTGGACTTACGACACCTTTCCCTTTCCCTCCCACCCTCCTCTGGACCCGCGGACTGGGACCACAGGAATGAGGAAACTACCTCAATAGCGGCACCTTTACCCGCAGTGCCTACGTGACTGCGCACGCACGCCCGCACGCGCGCACGTACACATTACATCAGTAAAAACAAGTCTTAGTCATAGCTCATTTTAAATTGAAAAAAAGAAACTACTCTGGAGTTAGTTTTGAAAAATGTCAACCCTGGACAACCACAAACTCATATTTACAATATGGAGATTATTGTAAATGGTGGCCCATCATGTAAAACACGTGTGCACTTCTTGTTCATTTGATCAAAATGGTACAAAAGTTGGTCCCTGAGGTGATGCTACAGACCGAGTGATGCTGAGTTAAAGCTACAGACCGAGTGATGCTGAGTTAAAGCTACAGACCTAGTGATGCTGAGTTAAAGCTACAGACCTAGTGATGCTGAGTTAAAGCTACAGACCTAGTGATGCTGAGTTAAAGCTACAGACTTAGTGCCACGCTGAGTTAAAGCTACAGACCTAGTGATGCTGAGTTAAAGCTACAGACCTAGTGATGCTGAGTTAAAGCTACAGACCTAGTGATGCTGAGTTAAAGCTACAGACCTAGTGATGCTGAGTTAAAGCTACAGACTTAGTGCCACGCTGAGTTAAAGCTACAGACCTAGTGATGCTGAGTTAAAGCTACAGACCTAGTGATGCTGAGTTAAAGCTACAGACCTAGTGCCACGCTGAGGTGATGCTACAGACCGAGTGATGCTGAGTTAAAGCTACAGACCGAGTGATGCTGAGTTAAAGCTACAGACCGAGTGATGCTGAGTTAAAGCTACAGACCTAGTGCCACGCTGAGGTGATGCTACAGACCGAGTGATGCTGAGTTAAAGCTACAGACCGAGTGCCACGCTGAGGTGATGCTACAGACCTAGTGATGCTGAGTTAAAGCTACAGACCTAGTGATGCTGAGTTAAAGCTACAGACCGAGTGATGCTGAGTTAAAGCTACAGACCGAGTGATGCTGAGTTAAAGCTACAGACCGAGTGATGCTGAGTTAAAGCTACAGACTTAGTGCCACGCTGAGGTGATGCTACAGACCTAGTGCCACGCTGAGGTGATGCTACAGACCTAGTGCCACGCTGAGGTGATGCTACAGACCTAGTGCCACGCTGAGGTGATGCTACAGACCTAGTGCCACGCTGAGGTGATGCTACAGACCTAGTGCCAAGGTGATGCTACAGACCTAGTGCCATGCTGAGGTGATGCTACAGACCGAGTGCCATGCTACAGACCTAGCTCCACGCTGATTGGTGAAATATCCTAGGAGGGGTTTGAGTTTGAAAATGTCAGTCATAGATATTCATTGCATTTGCAACTCTGCCTTTGCAATCAATCTTCACACTCACACACAGAACATTCCCTTACAATTGAGTTTCAAGGCGATGGGCATTTCTTGTATAAAATTCTGATGTCTTGGGAACTTAGCGCCATCATTTTTTGCTCGGTGCCAGTGCCTCCTCTTTGAAATGGCTGCTGTGTGTGTGTGTGTGTGTGTGTGTGTGTGTGTGTGTGTGTGTGTGTGTGTGTGTGTGTGTGTGTGTGTGTGTGTGTGTGTGTGTGTGTGTGTGTGTGTGTGTGTGTGTGTGCGTGCGCAATACTGCAATTTGTTTTCAGGTCAGAATGACGTTTTGAATTCAGAATGATTTGAATTCAGTCGGACGTCTTGAATTCAGATGTTTTGGACACCGAATGCTCAATGCTGAATATTGGAAGACCTGAAAGCACATTCAAATACATCCTGTGGAGGGCGGAAGCGGGGTTGTGTTAAGACAGTGTTTATTTTATTGGGATTCAAGTAGCCTACACATTGCAGAGGTCAAGGCACTGACACGTACAATCAAGACATAAAAAATAAAAGCATTACCTACATATTAGTACATTTATGATAGCTTTTTTTCCATATTGATGGTTTGTATTGTACATCTACACATCCTCTATGGTTAATCCTGGTAAATCTTTTCTAAGAAGCACGGCAACACTTATACCGAGCTTGAATCATGTGCAAAGGCAAAACTGGACAGGCAAAATTAAATTAAAGCGCACATTTTCATACATCGGAGTCGGTGTTGGTGTGGCGATGTAAACTTTCATTTGACCTTTTCTTGTAGCCTTTTTTTTTTCATCTGGGGGGGTTCGATGGTGCAGCTTCAAATGCAGTGATATCAGCAAAGCAAATGTGCTGCAGAAAAATGACTAATACAATAAAAATACAATAACAGACGATCAAATGGAAATGAGGACATCCCCCGGTCCCAAAGGCTTGAGACACTTGCCAACACACCTGGCTCCCTCTCTCATTGCTGCAAACTCCCTCAAAGTAATTATTGTGCCCCACCAACGCAACTCAACAACACATGACCTTCTTTGGCATTACTGGCACTTCCCAGTGAGTGGTGAACTCTGCGTTTCATCTCACCCATCTTACTATGAATTTTACTGAACCCTAGTTTGCTAACCTGAGAACACAGTGTCAGAGTGTTTGACCAACACAGCTCATCTGACGCAAGGAAAAAAATCCACCCTGAACACCCCCCCCATCGTACCCCTTGTTCCAATAACACACCCTAAGCAAAATCACCGTGTCCGTCTTAAAACTGTTTTAAAAACAGTGTAGTGTGGAGGTGCATTGATTTCCATAGTGCAAAGTAACCAACATTATGTCCCCCAATGTGCATTTTCTCCTCGACATCATTTCACAGTTTATAAAGGTTCCTTTCATGTAAAACACCATCCTCCCCAAACCCCGATGTCCTCCTTCTCAGGCAGCATCCATGGTATCAACAATCTCCCGGTCGCCCAGTTGACTGGTGATGTCCGGCGGGAGCTCGTCGGGCACCAGCACCATGGTGGCATTGGTGGAGTAGGAGTTGGGCGGCTCCCCGGGCCTCCTTCTACCTCCTCCCCCCCGCTTAAGGCAGACACAGTGCAGGCAGTCGTGGACGTTGTGCTTGAAGAGGCGCTTGCAGGGGTGGAAGAACTGGTAGAAGAGCAGCATGAACAGCACCGCCAGGCCGTAGCAGACGAGGAGCTGCACCACCAGCAGCGGCGCGCACACGTACTCGTAGAAGTCCGACTTGTAAATGTACCACAGGCCGATGAGCAGGACGTTCTCGGCGAAGCGGGCCACGTAGTAGGCGGCCAGGCGGCCCCAGTGCTGCCTCTTCTCGATGAGCTCTCGGTGGGCCAGGTCCAGCTGCACCGCCGACCAGCAGAAGACGTTGATGCAGGCGTAGAGCAGCGTGAACATGCACAGCACCACCGTGGTGCCGAGCTTGGAGAAGTTCTTCTCCACGTTCTCGGGCAGCGAGCCCTTGCGCGCCCAGAACTCGGCCCACGGCAGGAAGAAGAAGAAGAGCAGGTTGACCAGGCCCACGGCGATCACCCAGTGGGTGAGCGCCGTGCTGAAGAGCACCAGCGAGGTGATTCTGGTGGCGATCTCCAGGATCCGCCACATGATCATGCAGAAGTAGGCGCCCGGGCGCAGCCGCACCTTGTAGTCGTCGTAACGGATCTGGATGGCGAGCACGCTGCACACCAGCGCGCCATACGTGACAGAGATCAGGGTGATGACCATCAGGGTCACTGGAGAGAGACACACACACACACACACACACACACACACACAGATCAGTTAGAGAAGGCACAGTACCCTCCAAGAACAGAGCACACTATGGAATTAAATGGACCACCAAGCCATTTCCCGATACCCATTTTCCACCAAGGCAGTTCAGCCAGTGCCTAATCTCGAACCAGTTTTTCGCCTTTCGACAGCCAAAGAACCAGCTGTCGGACAGGAAAACTGGTTCCAGAGTGGCACCAACTCTTTGCTGGTCTAGAACCAACAACCACTTCTGTCAGGGGCTGGGGGCGGGATTATCGTGACCAGTGAGAGAGAGAGAGAAAAAGTGTCAAAGAGTTTGACTGACATTCAACTGGATGCTCTGTGTGCGTTTATTATTTTCTTATGAAACCCAGTAAGGCGAACCTGTGAACAGCCGGTTACACTATCGTAATCGCCGTCCATAGCAATCAAGACGAGCAGCACAAATGTGTTGTACCAGTCGTGTTTGGATGTCAATGTAGGCACGCAAAGCCAGGAGTAAAATTTGTAAAAAGACGATGTAGTCCGCCATTGTTGTTATTGTGCTTGTAGTTGGCGCTCGAGTTTCTGGGAAAGCAGAGACGTATACAGACGTATACAGTGACATAATGACGTGGCTCTTTAGCCTGTGGAAAAGCAAATCGGTTCTGAGAAGGTTCGCAAGTTGAACCAACTGCGAAGCCCACCACTAGAACTAGATTTGAAAAGGGGTGTTCGAAATGAGTGTTGTATTTTGAAGCGCTCTCTTTGGTTTTAAAGCAGCTGTTTTGCTGACACCTTGTGGCATGTGAGGAATGCACCATCACAGCACATAAACAGGTTTATGATGAATCATCATTACACTCGGGACACTTTTAAATCCCATCTTACGACCTCAATGTGCTGTACAAATACATGTGACTTGACTTTCTGTAGTTCCGGGAATTTATTTTGAACAACAATCTTAGCAGCGCTAGCTGTAAACTAGTTATAGTTCACAACAAATCATTGAGGTAGGAGCATGTGAAGATATCATTGGGCTGTGGGTGGGGTTTTCATAGGCATAGACCAAAGTACAGTACTTTCTGTACTTTGGTGAATGAATACATTTTAATTTACTGCTAAATTATTACAACCAAGGGGATGTTTTACATAGCGGTTTATATATAGCACCCATTCAAATATGTCATGGCTTCCAAACACCTCAGACTTCAGAGAGTCATGCCGCTACGAGAGTAAAGCACTACGTTTATCGACCAACAACGGTGTCGAGTTCTTACATCGACTGTAGAGGATGTATTTCTCCTGGATGGTGGCGTAGAGCTGCAGCGTTAGCTGGGGAGTGGAGCCCAGGAAGGCCTGGATCAGAGCCGTGCGCTTGAAGGCGTTCCTGTGAGCGGCCAGCTTGCGTTCTGAGTGTCCGATCTCCCACTCCATGGGGCGGTTCTGTCCCTTCTTCAGGCCGATCTTCCTGGAGATGGTGACGTAGGGCTCCTCTTTTTTCCCTGCCTTGAAGTAGATCACCAACGCCTCAAGGCACCTGAGGTAAACATGGAGAAGAGAATAGGTTAAAGAGAGGCTGGAACGGTATACGGTTTAACCCAGAGGGGGGGGCAGCACTAAGATGTTCATATTTCAACTCTAGCAGAAAAGGCTGCAAATAACTTCCATCTCTTGTATGTCGGAAAAATGAAAACTTGTTTAGTTACTGGACAGAACGATGACAATAGGCCACAGAATTAAATTATCAGTTTACTTTCCTAATACCAGCAGCTACTGGCTGTACATCCAATTGGCAAATCCATCTGTTCAAGACAAGTAACCCCATAACATATGGCTACTTGTTTACCTTACATTTCCTGAGATCTAAAGGGTTTAGGATCAAACACCTTGGAAACGGACATGTGCTGTGAGAGCTGCAAACTTCAACCCTGACCACTTACTAGATAGTAATCCAAAATAATTAAATATTTCAAACAATTTAAAGTGGCCTGTGGGCATCTCTACATCTAAGCTGTTTACAAATGCTATGATCTTCAAATATGTCTGGCAGCCAGTAAAACCATTAGCATATACATGTGCAATGGTAGTCATCAGATGATCTCATGTTTTTTTAAAGCCTGATCGGTTGTGAAACAGGTTGTGCTTGTATGTGCACATCACCACTCAGGAAACTGCAACTTAATCTGTAAGGAAGTGTGTACAAAGAGGCACGCCAGTACCCCACACACGATACATGATTCCTTCCTTTACAATACATGATGCCCATGTTACGGGGACGACCACAATTACAGCTGGACAGTACAGCAAAAGAATACCCAGGCAGGATTGTCGAGTGTCACAGACGGGTTTTTTATTGTTCCATCTCAGGCAACATGGCAACCACCCTCCACATCATGCAGCAACAACCCCCACCGATAACAAAATGGCGCCTTGTATAGGGTGTCTAGCTAATGAGGGAGAACCCATTCCCCATGCTGACATGCTCTCCTTTTGACAAACACTTCTTTAAAAAAAAAATCATTATCCCTATAATTCTCCTTCTATATACACACACATGTATTTACAAACACAACCTCATCCCCAACTCCAGCACATTACAATAATAAAATACAAAATCTTCCCACACCCCCACTAATCACCACTTGGATGCCCCCGGAACTATAAATATGGTGCCTGTTGCCTGGGGAGGCCTTTTGCCCGAACACCGGCCTGGAGACAAAAGAGACTGGTGAGTACCATTTCACACACACTTTACCATTCCCAATATACTAACACACACACACACACACACACACACACACACACATTATTGCACAACATATATTAGATTAGTCACATCCTCATGTCATCTTAGCATTCATTTACCACACGAATGCACCTTAAATCTCATGTCCCTCTTTTGCAGGTGGAACCATGTGGCCATCACAGAACCTACCAGCACAAGTAAGATTTAACAAGGACAATAAATATATCAACAATCAATAAATATGAAAGTGTATTTAAGTGTGCAAATATGCAATGTGCAAACTGTGCAAATCCAATAAAGTGCAACTGCTTACAAAAGTGCCTGTGCAATTATTAAAGTGCATGTATCCCGGTTAAAGTGCATTGTGCAATATTCCCCCCACACCCCATCTCATGCTCCAGGGAACGAAGTCCTCTTCCTTACAGCCCAAAACAGGTTTTTTGGAATGTTTTAATGGGTGTTAAAATCCACCAGAGGGCAGTAAACTGCAACAGGAAAATATAAAACGGAATAAACTATGTCAAGGTCTATAGGGCGTGGTTACATGTGCACTCACAAGGTAAATGTTTTGATGGTTTTACAACCATGACCACATCTGTGCCATTCATAAAGAAACAAATTCTAGTTCAAACATGTTTCTCCCCGCCAACTCCTGCATGCCTGGTTTCGTTAGGTTGTCAGCCTCTGACATCTCCAAATGCTCATGGACAACATTAATAAAGTTTCCCGTTATTTTAAGCCATCCGATGGTTTTGGTTTAGATTCCACAGTGTAAGTGACCTCGTATGTTCAGTGCAGGATCTTTCAGAACAGCTGTTTCTGTAGCCCAGTGGACTCCCCACCCCAACCCAAGAGGTACCAGAACAGTTCTGGAATGCTATCTGTTGCTCCAAAAAGGCAGAGGATCCAGTTTGGGCACAGTGGGCGCCTCATGCGATCCCCGTTCTCCACAATTCAGCCGCCGTGCTCGTCAGCATATGGTTGACATTCAAAGTTTCGACTCAGCAGGCAGCCTTTTCCGCTAAGTGTTATTTCAGCTGTCGCCTCGTGGACACTTTCCCTGTGCTGGGAACCTACAGAGCTTCACGGTATCACAAGAACCCTTCTACACCTATCTGTGAAACAACAGTGATCTGGCATCATCTAATAATGACCTTCGTCAGCTGTTGATATAGGCTAGAGTCATAAGATGAGTATTGTCTTTCCTTGGAGTTGTAATCGTGTTTACAGTACGAGGTCACCAGACCAAGTAAGGAGTATGATCACAAGACTGACTTACTGACCATTATTTTTCCAGGAAACTTGGCAGGGCAGTGAGCTAAGAATGCAGCTATGCGGAGTGTACTCAATGTGTACTGAGGGTGTGTGTGTGTTGAATTTCACTTGGAGAAAAAAAACACTCCAGCGAACAGATCAATATGCATTAGCACCCAGTGCACTCTGAAAAGAGATGGACAGGATGCTGTAATGGAAGAATGTAAGTGTGTCTGGACTGCCTTCAGAGCACTGGTTAAAAAACACATGCTCTCACATAGTACATGGTGCACATAAAACCAACGCTATTCAAGATGTGTACTTCAAAATCAACTGGCACTGTGTGTGATCGATGGCTGGTTTAAGCAGCCGCACCTGACCACGAGTACGACCGATTAGACTGAAGCTGGGCGAGGCTGCACACCTGTGGTGAATGGGAATAATCGAGGCACACAGAATAAAGCAGCCATCGCCACACACACAATCGTGTGACTTGAACTCTGGCATGAGAGCTCCGACATGTCAGCATTCAACACCTGCTCTGGCTGTAAACATCTTGCCAACTGGTAAACTGGTTTTGTACAACATCTACCTGTGTCCTGTGTGTAGGTAGAGCCCAGCACTGCCACAACTACTATTTACCATTTAGACATCAAGCGCGTAATACACCCAAGCGACTCGCATTTAACTCTAATAGGTAGGGGTGAGGCATCTTGATCACAGACGCCTTCAGAAGAAATAGGGTACCTTTATGGCCCATACGACAAGACGCATAGGAATTTGTTGAGGTATAGGTGCAGTCATTCAAAGTAAACAAGGCAGTGGACAAACATGAATCAAGGAACAGTTATATGTGCCAGAATGTGTCTATAAAAAGGTGCAGCTATAGTGTAATAAGCTGTGGATATTGGGATTCAAACCCACGACCGTTCGAGTCACCCTAGCCACTACACCAGGGGTGGCCAACCAGTTAGAGACTAAGAGCCAAATGTTTTACTGTGTTACTGCAAAGAGCCACATCATGCACACATGAACATCCCCCCATCCCTTCCCCCACACCCACACACACACACACACACACACACACACACACACACACCTCTGTTCAGCCAGCGAAGTGGCACTTAAGTTTTAGACGTACCATAGACGTGCCAGCGGCACATCTATGGCACAAGTGCCGCCCCTAGCACACATAGGAAGCGTCGCGCTGTGGTGCGTCAACAGGAATATAGTCGTCTCCGGAGCAGAAGAAAAACAAAAGAAAAGAAAAAAGCGCCTTTTCGGCGACGCTGTGAAATAGGACAGTGGCGTGAAGTGTAGCGGGGCAGCGCCCGCCTGCCGCCACCGGTGTGGGGGTGTACATAGAAAATAACAGGGGGCGGCTGTTTTGCCGCGCGCCGTTCGGCGGCGGTGTGTTTTGGACTTTAGTTTTATGTCGAGCCTTCGTAGCCTCCGTCATGGCGCTAATTAGCCAGTTCACGCGGGTGTGACGTCACATCAATGCCGATCGGAGGTGAAGCCAATTAATATCGAGTGTTAGCGGGTTTACATAGGGTTTTTTTGGGCAGTGTGAAAGGGGCGATACACAACACAACATTATATATGAACGTAAGAGCCGCATGCGGCTTGGGAGCCGCGGGTTGGCCACCCCTGCATTACACTATCCTGCATACAGTAGTGAAGAGTATTAATCTGATTAATGGAAAGTTGATCATTTGGAATATCCTCCTCTGAATCGATTAACCCATTTGCTTGAGACTTGTATTAAGGTAAAACGGGGCTTTCAACTGAAACTTGAACAAGTGCAGCTTTCTTTGAGAGAAGAGAGAAACCTATTGGCACGTCTATCTTCTACTACTTGAGCTCTGCAAGCCGAGACTAGAGCAGTAATAGGTTGTCTGCAATTACGTAGCAAGTGTGTGTCTCCCCCCCCCCCCCCCCCCCCCCCGGCATGTCCGGGACAAGTCATGACACATCGTGACCAAAGCAAACCACCTACGTCTGCCAGATGGATTCCCAAGTCTACAAAAGGAGACTATTGGAGGAGATACAACCAACAAATCAACCAAATCTACACTTCCATGCAAGTAAATAGGGGATCGGAAGGGAAGCGAAGGGCAAGCTAGCTCAGTACACGCACTGCAGACTACTGGGATTTTGGTAAACAAAGAAAGCTCCAAAAAAAGCAATGTTATTTGCTCAAGAGACATCGTCTGTGAAATCATTGATGACATACACTGTAGCCAAATTGGATTGTGAACTAGCCAGAGTAGATTACCAGCAATGACCTCATCCCTATGATATACAGGAAGTTTACCAGTAACAAAACCAAATGAGGCAAACCAGCAGAGAACAACGAGAATCTGAATGAAATACAACAAATCATCTAGCATTTCATTACCATCTCTTCTTGTAGTGATTAATGTGTGGTGTGGTTGCAACAAGTGACACTGATACCGACAAGCACCTTCGAGGAGCTATTGGCTGAATCAGCTCTTGAGGGCACCTCAATAAAATAAGTGAAATGAGACTAGCACAGCATATCTTCCAACCAATCAAACGGCTGGAAAACTGAACAGGTCATCAAAATGTATCACTACACAGTAGTTTACATTTTCAAAAACTTGTGGCTGTTGATATAGACTACTATAGTGGACATTATTTCCATTAAAAAAATAATCTAAACTTCCAAGTAGGAATTACAATGAATGCATTGTAATATCTGGATAGCGTCTACTACTACCAATAGTTGTTTTAAGTAAGGTGGCAATAATTGCACATAAAACTGAATTGGAACAACATAACTTACATTGGTTTGTTGTTTGGTTCTGTGTGTGAGTATATATATATATATATATATATATATATATATATATATATATATATATATATATATATATGTGTGTGTGTGTGTGTGTGTGTGTGTGTGTGTGCGCGCGCGCGTGCGTGCGTGCATGCAGGGGGCTCCTTACAGACATCGAGCCACTGGGTAATTATAGAAGCAGTGCTAAAACCAACCCTGGCCTCGCTCCCAACATGCTTACAACTGTGGAGCTTCAGAGACACTCTGCATGCGAACAAACATGTTTGTATTGCTTTGGACATAGCATTTTGTATTTTAACGCTGCAAGTACCAACTTGTACTTGAACATGGCAATCTGGTTATGTCTTTATTTGACTATGAACAAATATGTCACCCCTGTTAAACTCAAGCTGACTCTTAGTTTGAAATAAAATAAAATCTATATATTACTTCAACGCCTTTTGACCCAATTTCGAATGGCAAATAAATAAACCAAATGGATCATATTACATTTGTTCAAAGGGCCACACCCTGCACTGACTTGCAAATTGTACAGCAACAGTACAATCTATGCAGATTATAAAGGCTATTTATTGCCAGATCAAGGAGGACTAGCACAGAGGACCAGTCTCTCCAATGACAACAGACTACAAACGTACAACGGAGAGGTGACTCAATATATATCAAACAGGTTTTAGACTGGTATCACACAGTGAGCCACTCCCATTTCAGTTACTTGTTAGTCACACACAATTGAATGAGTGTTCCTCTAAACAAGTGACTTTGGTACTTACCCACTTTAAGTGTGTAGGCTTTAAGAATGTGACTAAGATGCGCTATATTAGATTCAGGAAGACATAAACAGCAGTACCTATATGCTAACATACTGCAGTACCTATTTGATATTACACGTCATTTACCCAGAAACCCAGAAAGGTACCTGGGCGCCGACTGGGCGGACCGTGCCAAGTACCTGTTGACATGGGATATGTACATGGAGGGTGTGAGGGTGTGTGTGTGTGTGTGTGTGTGTGTGTGTGTGTGTGTGTGTGTGTGTGTGTGCATACAAAGGGGGGGGGGGGGGGTGCATACATGGAGGGAGGGGAGGGGTGTGTGTGTGTGTGTGTGTGTGTGTGGTGGGCATACAAAGGGGGGGGGGGGTGCATACATGGAGGGAGGGGTGTGTGTGTGTGTGTGTGTGTGGTGGGCATACAAAGGGGGGGGGGGGGGGGGGCATACATGGAGGGAGGGGGTGTGTGTGTGTGTATTTGTGTGTGTGTGTGGGGGGGGGGGGGCATACAAGAGGGGAGGGGCATACATGGAGGGGGGGGTGGGGGGTGGGAGGGGTTCACACGTACCTAATCACGGGCCCCAGCAGGAGGAGGTGCAGGAAGAGCACCAGGGGCCGGTCCCGCCCCAGGTCCCGGTGGAAGAAGGTCAGCGCCAGCTGGATGAGGACGGCGGGCACCACCGCGAAGGCCACGGTGAACCCCATCCAGATGGGGTCGTCGGAGTGGTGGTACTTGCTGCACAGCACCGCCGCGCTCACGAACTCGGCGCAGTACAGCAGCGTGGCCAGCACCACGCTGAACGGCGGCCGGACGCGGCTCTGGTTCACCACCAGCAGGACGCCCTGGCCCTGGGAGGCGGACGCGGAGGCCGCGTCGTCGTCCGGGGTCTCCCTCTCGATGGGGTCGTGGTCCTCCATGGTTCCGGAGGACCACGTATGGGGCGGCGGCAGCGGCGGCGGTGGTCGCGTGGCGGAAAAGGGCACTTACCGCATGACACGCGCGCACACACACACCTTCTTCTTCTTGTTTTTGTTTTGTTTTTCAGTCACACATCTTCTGCGTCTTGTCAACAGGCGCCGTGGCTCATGTTTTTTTTTTAGCCCTTTTTTTTTCAAACTAGTCGTCACTCATCGCTGACGACAAGCGGCGCCTACGTAAACCCATACGCCGCGGCGCATCGCTGCGCGAGACGCTGAATCACTGCAGCTCTATTCTATGGCTGACGTCCATCGTAACGCAATGGCAAACGACCCCCGCCGGTGACCACACGTGTCGCCTCTCGTTAAACCGTCTCGTTAAACCGTCTCCTCCTCCGGGGGTACAACAGCCGGTCTCTCTCTGCTGCTCCGCTCTCCGTGAGTTGTGGCTCGTCGTCTCAGGTGCACCTCCTCTCCGCTAGACGCGCCGTCGCAGTTCACTGCCGAGCCGTCTCTGAGCGAGGATCCTGGGTCGTGGCGTTATACCGGCCAGTCGCGACGCAATTTCCGGTCCGCTTACTTTGAGTTACTTTGAGTTACGTCGCCGTCAGTTAACGGTTTTTACAGTCCCCGGAGCGAGAAGGATAAGGACGTGGCAGGAATAAGGACGACAACAACAACAACAACGACGACGATAAGGAGAATACATACGGAGGTGTTGACGAATGTTTGACAAAGCGATATCCGAAACGCGTAACGGAGTCGGATGACCCTCTATCGGAAAGTCCCGCCCTCTCTCTAGCCGGCGACGCGGATTGGTTGCGTGGTTACAACGTCGTTCACCACCCAGATGTGGAGGCAAACAACACACACCCTTCCCTGTTGACATAATTTACAGTAAGGCTTACTGTATGTATTTTGGTTTCTTGGTAATACGGCGTTGTATTAAAATGCATTAGACAGCATACATAAAGGGATCAGTGTCCCAATGTTTCCATTTCTGGTTTCCACGAGTCATACACACAGTTTGCTCCTTAAGTTGCACCAGCGATTGAGACTAGCAAACTAGACATGTGGTAGCCCTACACCATTATAGTTTTGTGGACCATAAAACGTGGACCATAAAACGACTTTTTATGGTCCACGACGGTTCATATCCATTTTAATGCAAAACGTGGCATCTGTGAACATAGCTGATCTTGTCACACTTCCGTGTTTAAATCAGCATGGGTTAATGTCACAAGAAGATATAATTTAATTGAATATATGATCTATTACAATATTATATTAACTATTAACATAAATAGGACTTTGATATTTTATGTTCTGATATTGTTTAACATCATTTTAATATATTTAACTCTTATAAGAATGGATATCCTGAGAAAATATGTAGGCTTCTAAGAAGTTAAGTTGTCTATGTCTAATGTTTCTAAACAAATAAAGTCCTTTCTATGTTGTTTACCACCATTGCTCATTTTCAACATAGGTCAGACAGCGTTCAATCTCTCTCTCTCTCTCTCTCTCTCTCTCTCTCTCTCTCTCTCTCTCTCTCTCTCTCTCTCTCTCTCAATCACGAGCCGCCCAAGATAAGACTCATCAGACTAATTTAAAACAATGTTCAACTGGAATGAACGAATGCATGCAATATGGACGGCAAGGGAGAATGATTACATGAACAAATACTGAAACAAACAAATGTCCTGGGGCTCATGGTCCGACATTAGCAGTCAAACATATGTGCTCTATTTTTGCAACCTGAAGGGCAACACAACAGGGTGTTTACTATACAAAGCTGTGTGTGTGTGTGTGTGTGTGTGTGTGTGTGTGTGTGTGTGTGTGTGTGTGTGTGTGTGTGTGTGTGTGTGTGTGTGTGTGTGTGTGTGTGTGAGTGAGTGAGTGAGTGAGTGAGAAAGAGAAAGAGAGACGTTTGGGTGTGTGTCTGTTTCAGTGCTGTGGTCAGTTACTGGTTTCATGACATAATCATATGAAGCCATTATCACATAAAGCAGCTGTCGACATCTACACCTCCTACCAAATGCACACATATGTTCAACTGAAGTAAAACCCTCTGAGAGAGAGAGAGAGAGAGAGACAGAGACAGAGAGGGGGAGGGAGGTTAAACCCCTCCTCAGGGGTTTACTTCATCCCAGTATTGTCTTTCAAGCTATTTCTTTACAATACAAACATTTGCATACTAGTCTAACGCTGGGAAGAGCGGCATGGCTGCTGCAGGGTGAACGTCAAGCCAGACACCCCAACGTGACATTTAGCTGCAGTAGAATTCAATAAGACAATAGGACGCCATCTAGTGGTATATAATAGTTATGAAGAAGAAGAAGAATGCATGTACAATGAGATTAAAAGCCAACTCTCCAGTGCAACAGTGCAAAAATATAAAATATTAAAATATACAATATATAAACATAGGCAAGAAACAATATACAATATAATAAAAACATAGGCAAGAAAAGGGGCGGTAAGGTGCACAGTCCTGAGGAATCATTGAGTATTGCACATTGAAAAAAGAGTAGTGCACATTGTGGAGTATTTCACATTGTCAAAATAACCTAACATTATTTTTTTGCAAAACTATAGTTATACATTAATCTCAGACAAATAGATTGTCATTTTTTTAATTGACAACTAATTGTAGCATCAGTAGCCTACTTAATAGCCTACATGAATTGCTGTGTTATTCATGAAATGATAACCCTGACACACTCCAATCACCATGAAACATACATGATGTCAGTTTCCCTCTTCATAGTTTCATTTACAGACCATTCACAGGTTAATTTACAGACCGTTGGGGTCTGGGACACCACATGGCCACCGGGTAAAGAGGTACATTAGTATCTTCTGTGCGTGGCTGAATCAACACAGCCTCAATCCATCTAAATCCTCTCACCTCACGGGGGGCCACAGCTTTCCTCCGACATGACTGGGTGATCACAACAACGTGTCACTGATTTGACCACAGGCTACTTTTGGTTTCCATGGACAGAAGTATTACCCTTACATGCTGCACTTGTGGGCCCGTCGCCAATGAGTTGGCAACGGGCCCTCGCAGCTCTGTGATTGGTCTAAATGCCAGCGCTATGTTTACCAGATGGCTCCTCCCACATGAGGTGACCAGGGGTTTATCCTGAGCCTCATTAGGTGTACAGGTAGTCCGATGACTACATGATGTCAGTAGAGAGGTGGACACCAGCACATGCATGGACATAGATCTCCTCCTGTAAGTATACACATTTTTCATCTATTTTAATTAATGCAGAAGTGGGGTCTCCCCTAGTTTATGTCATAATATTATGACTTTTGTTTTGTTGTATTACAACGATGAAAACATTTTGTATAATACAAAATAAGAAAGTGATCATTAATTAGTTTCCCGTGCGGGGGCATGGGTCTATGTATTTAAGTCCTCCAAAGCAGTTCAGCTTGTGTCCAGCTAGAGAGTCCAGGTGGATGGAGGAGACCTCCCATCTCAACACTGTTTCATGAGCTGTTGCTCCTGTTGGGATTGCTCATTGGGTGTGCATGTATGTGTTATGTAAGTGCATTGGGATGTGAGCTATAATGACTTAATGCTCTCACGATAATTAGGCCTACATAACGACAACAAGAACAAGAACAATAATGAACAATAATGTTGAATAATGAAGCCATGATGCTCACTTTGTTCACTGTTATTGAAGCTATGTTGATCACTCTTATGCTATTGAAGTTGAATCGCCTTTGTCTTTATTGCTCTTGATTATATTGAAACTACAAACCAGTTTTATACTACACCAATATCAAATTATCATGACTATCTCAACAAAAAACAACCAAAATCCCCATTGTAATTTATTTACTTCATAATGACGTCAAATAACAGGAAAGTCTGTTTCCTCCAGTGCAACACAGTGTCATCCTGTTGACAACACTGTAAACAGGGCCATTCTGATCGGTTTCACTCGGGGCTTTAGCAGATTACATGACCCAAGCAGATGTCTCAGCCGAAGGATTGTTTTCAGCACATGCTGTCTCCATAGACAGACCTGTTGTATGTCTATATGTGTAGAGCGTTCCTTCTGGAAACTAAGAGCAATTAGTTCATGTGTATAGTCTGTGTATAGTTTCCAACGTAATCATTAAGCAGACACTTTTGTACACGGTGACTAGTACAGTGAATTCAGATACATGTTATAAATAAGCGTGTAGGTGGTGGGAATCTTGCTCTAGGAAGCAAAGTCTACAGGTGGGCGGACATTGTGGATTTCGGCTGGGAATCGGACACCCTTACCACTACATCTAAGCCTTATGTTCATCAGTATAAATTACAATGGGGAAAATACACAAGATGTTAAAGGGATGGGTGCATTATAAATTAAGCTTTTTTTTAAAAATCGGGATGTGAGGTTTAAAGATATTGCTGTCATTGCAGTATAGGCTTGTAAGGTTTTATTATTATTATTATTATTATTGTTATTAGTATTATTATTATTATTATTATTATGGGTTCATGAATACAAATGCTTATATTCATCTATATGTGCTACATTTAGAAATGAAGGAGGTAGAAATCCAGACTTGGGATGGCCTTAAGTGACCATCTGCTGAAGTATTTTAAGCCCTATTCAAGGCCGTCTTTGTTTGGTTTTGTGTCTATATGTTGTTGTGAGTGTGTGTCCGCACACGTGCAGGTGTGCGTGTGTGTTTGTCTGTGTCTCACATTAAGTCTGCAATCTGCTCAGATACAGGCTCCAGAGAAGATGGTGGCCACTGTGCTCACCTGGCTCTCATCACTCAAACATGTTCAACCTGATGAGCAACTGCTGCAGCTGGCTGTCCAAGATGCAGGAACCAATCAGGTCAGGATAAGCAAATGAGCGAATTCCCCCTAATGTACGTAAACGTTACCACTATGTTGAGCCTTAAAATGGCTATTAGAACTTGATTGAGTAAATTGTATGTGTTGCACATGTTTAACACAGGAAGGTGACGGTTCTGGTGGTTGGTCTTGACAAGGCAGGAAAGACATCCTCAATCAGGGGGATGCTGAGAGGTAATAGATAAAATAAAAATACAACAGTGATAATACCTGCATAAAAGACAACATTTTATGTGACTCCCTGAGTATCTTTTCACTGCAGCCATCGCTTTTGTTCAAAATTTTGTGTGAAGTGTGTAAAGTGATTTAACATTTTTTTAAATAACAAAATAAACAAAAAGTGATGGATTCAGTGGAAAAACTACAAGCCACACGAAAAGTGCAGGTTTAAAGCAACAACATTAAAAGGTTTTCCCCTCATGTCTGTTTCAGTTCCCTCAGGTTTGGACGCGGGGCCCACTTATGGCTGCGTTCGCTCGGAGCTGAGGGTGGAGAACTTCTTGGTGAGCCTGCTGGATGTTGGGGGAGCACCTGAGTCTCGAGGGGCGTGGAGGGAGCTCTATGGGGACGTCCATGGGATCATCTTTGTGGTGGACTCCAGTGACAGGCAGCGGATAAAGGAGGTCAAGGAGGTCCTGTCCGATATGCTGAAGCAGTCCAGGGTGGCGGGAAAACCCATATTAGTGTAAGTCAAATTTTGTGTAAATCAATCCAGCGGTGGTTTCTGTTTAGGCTGAATAGCTGAATCATGATTTTGATTTTACACCGTCAGACAGCGGCCTCTAGTGGCTGATGAATGCAGCTACTATAATAACGTTACAATTGTAATTACAGCAAACATTAATCATTATTCTGTAACTATTATTAATGTTTACTGTAAATAAATCCAGTGGTGGGTTTTGTTTAGGCTGAATTTTGACATTACGCTGCCAAACAGCGGTCTCTAGTGGCTAATGAATACAACTACCATAATAACGATACTGTGATTACAGCAAACATTAATCATTATTCTATATGATTATTCGTTTTTATTGTTTCAGATTGGCCAACAAACAGGACAAAATGAATGCTCTGCTGGGAAGTGAGCTGATTGAAATTCTCTCTCTGGAGAAGCTGGTCAACCAAAGCCGCTCTTTGTGCCATATAGTAAGTCTTGTCCTTGACATCCGTACATGAAATATAATACATGATATATCTCCTTCCTGTCCTACACCTTTTCCCGATTGCTGCAATCCACCTCAGCTGGCCTTCTGTTTGTCCCTCTGCTAGTGCTGCTAGGCATACACACCCATCAATCAGACTCTGTCACTGCTTTTAATGTCTCACCAAAACCCATTTTCTACTCAGTTTGAAGCCCATATGCCCTGTGTTTTCCTCTTTCTCCTCCTGTACTCCTGTCTTTATTGTCCTGTTTATCTTTATGAATGTATTATCATTTGATTATTTATAGACAATCAGTTTAGAAAAAAATGGAAACCAAGATATTTACCAAACACCCCCACCTCTCAGGAGCCTTGCTCTGCCTCCATGGACCTGCGGCGGTGGGCCGACAGGAAGACCCTGCGTGGTCTCCGCTGGTTGCTGCGGGCCGTGTGCCTGGACTACCCAGAGCTGTGTGCTCGTCTGGCCCAGGACAGCAGGAAGCCCCAGGCTGCCCTGCCTGGTGAGAGGGACAAATCTCGCAGGGCGGAGAAGGGCCGTCAAAAAACGAAAAAAGAAAGGTCAGAGGTTATTTGATAGAGGTCTTTGTTTGAAGGGGAACCGTCACGCTTGGCTATTAAGAGAGTACTGCTTCATAGATGCGTGTTGTGAAAAAATAGCGGTTTGAAACCTCAACTCCGATTTTTCCACAAAAGCCCCCCAAAAATATGGATAATATAGACCATTGACGTCATTGGTCCAGGATTTGCGTTGTACATTGGCTCGATTTGGAAAAATTACATAAATGTTCCAGCTTCTCTGAGATTTCTTAGAGAGTTATGTTGCCAAGTTAACACTCAAACATGTTTTGATGAAAGGTTTTTATCAAAACACGGTAACCCAGTAAATTCACTGTGTTCTGTGACAGGTTGCGCTCAAGCAACTCCGACCTTCACCAGGTTCACCGGCCTCTCGAGAAGGAGAAAATGCACAATGGAGGTGGCAAAATGCAGCCTATTCGAAACATGCTCCAAAAGGTTAAAAAACTTAAAAAATGTAAATCTCATCTCACATGTTTGTTAAGTCCTAAATAGCAAAACTTCTCAGAAGTATGATTTTTTATATCATAAATGTGCAACTGACAAGCTTTTTTACATTTTCTTCACAGGAGAACACGCTGAAAAAGAAGCTAAAGAGGTCTAAGAAGAAACAGGTGAAGATTGAGGAAGATACAGAAAAGGAGTTGGGAGAAGAAACTCGGCAGAAGGACGAACACGACGGCATCGAGGGAGAGCAGGAGCCATCCGGACAGAAGGAGAAGGCTAGCAGTGCCCTGATCCCTCCGAAAAAGGAGAAAGGCAAACTGAGACGCAAAAAAAAGGTCACAGAAGATCAGCCTCTTCAGGATGTGCCACAATCACCTGGGGACAATGAAGAACAAGTCACCAAAGGTAATGAATCATTAACCTGATAGTTAATAACATTATTAGGGTTATACTTAATACACACATTATTGTCACTATGTCAAGAAGAACCAAAACTAAAAACTCTTCATCTCGTGACCAGCAATAGGTGAAAAAAGGAAAAAGAAGAAGAGAGTGGTTAACGTCAAGCGAAAGAACAAGATCAACACAGAAGAGGTGCCTGTTTCCAGCCAATCGTCCGTTCACCCGCCAGCAGACCTGTCTGCTACTCTTGGTGAGCCCCCCCGACCCCGTCCTACATCTTCAACTTAAATACAACAGAGCACTTTGGGTTCCCCGGTCCTAACAGCACGATGACCCCTTGTTTCCTCCCTGACAGATCTGTACCGAAAGGCCATCCTGACTCTGAAGGAGCGACAGGATCAGGGCCAGTGACAGACCGAATCCTGGGCACCGTCTGAGCTTTATATTTATAATTCTGCAAGCAGACAACGTTCATTTCATTAACGTTAATTTCAGTCAGAATGATATTATCTGTAGTGATATGTTATCACTGAAGTCCTGATCCCTGAACCTTTGGTGCATAAAAGCTGGTGTTTCCATTGTGAAGTTAAGGGTATTCTGAAACAACTTTAGCCATGTGTGCGTTGTGCTACTAAACATGCATTTACTGTAATGAACATTGCATGTAATAAGACAAAGAATAACTAAAATTATACAAGTGTATTTTAAACCGATCTAATATAAGAGTTTGATATAATTATGTATGTGTTATTTTGTTCAAAAGGAAAGGAATGGCTTTTGATTGTTGATTTATTGTTTGTTTATTGTCTGTTTTTACATGACTGAATTTTTCAGAAATGCAAGGAAAGGAGTGAAGCAAATTTGAATGTAGGCTGCAAACACATCCACTTATTGTGTAATAAACGTTTTTTTCTACCTTCATAATGTCTTTGCCTACCTCGTTATTCTGGCATGTTTGTAGACTTGACCAGTTTTTGGATGGTCCATGATTGTGTGCGTGTGCGCGCATGCGCGTGCGTGCGTATTTCATACGTTCGGATACTGCACTTAGATGCATAATTTGTAAAATAAATAAATACATAAATAAATAAAGACTTCAATGATTACCTACCAATTTAGCTATTTGAGACGCATTCAAATTGTAGCAGTTGTTCATGGACACATGCATCTGCAATAATGTATTAAATTGGACAATTTATTTTATACATCCGTGGTAACGGGGTCACGTTAATCGCCATTTTGTTGCACATCCCCCAGCCCAGCACATCCCCCCCCCCCCCCCCCCCCATCTCTTCTCATCAATCCGATGAGGACCCACCGCCTCGGAGCCAGCGGGACACAGCCTACATGAAGATGGCTTCGCCGAGGACAATAACCATCGTGGCCCTTTCCTTTGCCCTGGGTCTGTTCTTTGTCTTCATGGGAACCATTAAGCTCACCCCGAGACTGAGCAAGGACGCCTACAGTGAGATGGTAAGTGATGTTGTTTGGAGAGCATATAGCCATTGTTGTCCTGTTGTAATGTCCTGCTGAGATGTTACAGCCATCTCAGGCTTGGATAACAGGCTGTAAACTCACCTCCATGTTGTATCAGATTGCGATTAGAAAATGATGTATCGATAGTTAGGGTTATCAATAAAAGGCGAGATGGTTACCCTGCAGCCTAGTGATAAAACGCGCTAAACGCACTACCATATGTGCCGATACAAATTGAATTAATTGAATTCAATTTGAATCCTAAAACGAGCTAAAAACACGCAATAAATAATCATTGATATTCAGGTAAAAACGACAAAGAAGAGCGAACTATGAAGGTCTTCATTATTTAAGATGTTGCTATAGGGATGGCGGGCGGGGGGTTGGGGTTGGGGGGGGGGGTTGCATTTTATTAATTAAAAACGAGGCTAAAAACATTATACTATTGTATTGGCCTGACTTATCATAGGGGCACCGTTTGAATAGCTGCTACAATAGCGACGGCACGGTGCTTTTGCTGGTTTGCTGCTACGAAATGGGTTAAAAACCCGCCGACTCCGGGCACAATGGCGGCGCCCCATAGGTTCCAGCACTTTCTCCGAGAGATGCACCTGCCGGCGGCGCGCCTGGCCGTGCGCGTTCCCGCGAAGAGGATGGCGGGGGGTGGGGTGGGGGAGGGCGTGCGCGTGCGCGTGCTGAGGCCAAACCGCTTCCACTGTAAGCCATGCGTGAAGCAGTTTGGTCCCGGTGCAGACGTGTGTGGAGACTATATCTATATGGCATGTCTGGGATGGGACATGATGTGGCATTTTTTTAGGGGGTCAAGTCACTGGACGGTTTTGCAGTCTAGGCGTTGTTTGCAATGCAAATAAAAACAAAACTGTTGTGGGCATGTGTCATATTCTATGTCGTTGCTGTCATCGCTGTTCTCCTTTTCAGAAAAGGGCGTATAAAAGCTACGCCAAGGCCTTGCCGGGCTTAAAAAAGATTGGCATCAGCTCTGTACTGCTCCGCAAGATCATCGGCTCCCTGGAGGTGGGCTGTGGCATGGTCCTGACCCTGGTGCCAGGCAAACCCAAGGACGTGGCAAACTTCTTGCTGCTGCTGGTGATGCTAGCGGTGCTCTTCTTCCACCAGCTAGTGGGAGACCCTCTGAAACGCTACGCCCACGCATTAGTCTTCGGCATCCTGCTCACCTGTCGACTCCTCATCGCGCGCCAGAGCGACGAGCGGCCAGAGCGGGATGAAAGTCGAGAGGAGCCGCACATCAATGAGCAGGAAAAGAACAAGGTCAAGCAGTCTTAAGGCATAACTTGGACTGAGGGCAAATTTACAGTGACGGAGGGAACGCTGCAGTTGGCCTAATTCTGATTTTAGAGGGGAAGTCAAGTCACTAACAAGAATATCACATAGTCCCTTGTCCTACCCTGCTGGCTGACAGATACGTTACTGGTTACACACTCACCTACTCGTCTGCACTCTTATTGTGAAATCCAAAACTCTTGTCCCGTGTTGTCCATTCATACCAATGGACAATCATAACTGTGGAAAATGTAATGGAATTGTCACGCAAAACCATTTTTTCTTGTGCGTAATTATTTTACAATGAAAGTTGTGTTTTAATTTTTCTATTCATATATGTCAATTTGAGAATGCTGTTAACTTATAAATTATTTATAGATTTAAACATTTGTTTTAGTATCCTTAGCATTAAAGATATAGGGAAAATAAAGAAAATATCCAAGCATGTTTCATTTGGCATAAAAAATAATAAACTTACACAAATTAAATGTAGCTATTAAAACATTTTGACATGCACATTTGACATACATAAATTGAGAACTTACATTATGAGGTTCAATATCATAAAGTTAAGCCCTGTTTAAGGAAAACACATTTTATTTTTTTCTTAAAAGAATATGCATCCCTATGCATGTAATTATCCACGATGAATAGGCTGAATATTGTCTTATTACTCATTTCAATTTGACTATTCAATACCGAGTTTGTAGATATATGACAAGAGGTGCTGTTACTGTGACCTGTAAGCCTATATTTTCCTTAAACAGAATTGGATTTTACCTTTTGCAATGGTTCTTTTTTATTATTAATTGTGAATCAAGTTTATTTAGGCTACATGTCACAGTTGTTTAATTTTGGTCTGAGAAGCATTCCTATTACAATTCTTTGGGAATGAGGTCTGAGTAATGTGTTTCAACATCGACTCTTTCTGTCAAATGAAATTGACAAAATAAAAAAGAAACAAACAGAAGGAGAGACCGGCTACCTGTTGTTTTTATATATAATACAAAAATGCACTAAATTATATGGGAGTTTGTGTGATTCGTGGTAAAGGTAAAATGCATAAAATACTGTAGCTTTCTGTAAGTAAAAAAATACTGTCCGTGTCAATGTGATTTAAAGATATTTCAGTGTGTATATTGTAATTTATGCATGCAAAAAGGTTTAGTTTGGAAGTTCAAGTGGCAACGTATGACAACTACCAGAATGCTGCACGTTGTTTGGTTGCAGATGGGGGTCGGTCATTTGTAGGTATGTGGTTTGATGAAAAGCTTACCTGGAGTCACCAAAGATACATTTAAGAAAGTAAACAATAAAAAGTGAGCTGCTTATCAGGGCAAGAATGGGGAGCAAATACAGCATCTCTGCTCAATATGTATTGGGCACTTGTCAGAGCAGGATGCAGCAACGGTGGCAGATGGCGGAAGAGGGAGGAGTAAAAGGTAAAAGTACGCCCAGAGCCTGCCATTGGGCGGCTACTACAGTCGCCCAATGGCAGGCTTGGGCGGGCTTTTACCAACAGCCTACATCCGGTATGTCAGACTAAGCAGCACAGGACTAGTATGGTTGAATAGCGTACATGTCAGCAGCAGGAACAAATCTTAACAAGTTGGATGTGGAATAAGTGGAGGCATTAAGAATATGTTGTGGTTCTTTTAAGTCATCACCAGTATCACCAATGCAAGTTGAGATGGGGATATGCCTTTAAGAATTAGACGCTTGTGTACTGGGTTAATCTGCAGGGACATTGTAGTGTTCAGCCCACAAAGGATGTCCTGACCCAGCGAACACAACAACGTTGTGCCAACCTGTAGTTTTGGTGCCCACAACATGGCCAGTTTGGTGCGCTCAACGTTGTCACAATGTTTTGACAACGTTGTGTCATTACAAGCTTCTCTACAGTTTATTCCTGAATTAAATTATTAAATATTTGGACAAATTATGTACTTGCTGCGTGAATGTTTATTGAGACTCACTTTTTGTATTCTGTGTAGCCTAATTCATAGGCTTGTCTTTCTTGTCTATGTAGAACTCCACTTTTATAAATGAAATTAAATAACTATGAATAAACGCTTTACAGTTGGTAACTGCTATGAACATTAATGGCAATAACACATCATTGTCGATACGATATATTTTTTTTCAAGGTTGACAAAAATAAGACAAATCCCCCAGCTGGTTGGGCTGCGACAGGAAACTGAAAGAGAATGAGAGATGGTGATAGTGAGTGTTTCTATATTTGTCACTTTTTTTTTTACATGCATGTCATATAGCCCAAGTTAATTTGAACAAAAATATTTTACAAGTTGGCATAAGCAGAGCAATCAATTGCAGGCTTTAAATCAAATTAGACTTATTCCAGCTACAATTAACTCATATAAACGAATAATATGCATATGTCAGAAAGTCTTTATTTGTCATTCAAATTTGAATTTCTTCCCTCCCCTGAGTGCTTATATGCTTTCAAATCTGAGCTGACAGCAAGGTCCACATCTAAGGTCAGATGCCAGTAAGCATCTACAGTAGAAGCCTGTTAAGGACAGCAATGTGGGTTTTCATAAAAAAAAACTAACAACTTTATTTTCACCCACTTTCAAAATAGCATTGATATGGCGCCCATAGTCCGACCACTTTCCGTTCCTTAAATAATTGTTAACCGGTCCTTTTAAGTACAGTTCCAAAAATAATTTCTACATTTTCCGTTAAAAAACAGACCCCTCACCCCCCATCTGATGCTTTGCTCGCACTCCCTGTCATCTCGAGCCCGAGGTTACAACTGTCAGTTGTGTGAAGTTCAGCTCTGTCTTTGATTTTGAAGGAAGAAAGACATATGTCTAAAGGGAAAGTATACACTCAGAGATTCCTCTCAACGAAGAAGCTCTGCAAATCAGCTGAGAGCAGTAAGACCGAGAAAGGTCAAAATCTTAGGTCAGATGCTAATACCAGTACAGCAGAAGCCTGTTAAGATCAATGAGATGATTCATCATCAGGTCAGAACATTTTCACATGGAGACATGGTCACATGAAGACACATGGGGGCTTAGGACAGTATTGAATTTGATTAATTAGACAAAGGCAACAGTTGTTATTGAATCGATTATACGTTTGTAATGATATTAGTTTGTCATTCCATCTTTCATAGTGCTCACCTATTAGGCCTACTAAAGCTATGGTATTGTAGCCTTAAAAAAAAACAACAACTTCCATAATAGCCCAACTACTTTTTTGGTGCACTTTCAAATTTGGTGCTGTGTGGCAATAGTATTAAAACCTGTGCAATTCATTGAGTTGACGATGCGTTACGATGTTTAGATATTAGGCCACCTACGTTTGATTCATTGAAGCAGGTCCCTGGAGGGGTCAAAGGCTGTAGAGGTTGACTGGATTTTTTTTTTTTGCCACAATGAATGTTACATATGCTGCAAAAATAGTTAAGCATAAATCAATGTATTGACTTAGTTTGATTACAGCACAAATTACCTTTAGGTCCAACTGACATGTGCATCACTCTGAAGACCTGGATTTAAAAAAATCAATCACCTTTGCAAATACCTCTTCAATAGTAGGCTGGCTGACAGTGTCGGCACTACAACAAATATCCAGGGGGGGCAAGAGGCTTAGTGCAAATAGTGCATTCTTGTTGCTTTTCTTATAATCTGACTAAAACCTGAAGGAGAAATCACTTGGGTGGAAATAAATGCAATGACACGCACGTTTTACATTAACCCGAAAACGTCAAGTGAGGGGGACACGCCCTCGTGGAGCCGACGCTGCTGGCTGACATTAGGTCTATTTCAAGTTGAATGCATTTACAATGGTTTTTTTTTCTTCCCCTGAGTTGTCCAGGTGCATCTTTCAGCAATGTGAACCTCCACATCACTCTTTGTTACCCCTGGCATGGATTTCATTGCATTACACATTATCAGCATCTCCATTATGTTATGTTATGGGAGCATTAGTGAGGATTTCTGAGTTCTTCTCCAATTTAAAATGAAAAATACGTAGTGTAAAGTCATTAAATATAATATCCAGCCATTTCCTACAACAGTTATTAAGTTTTAATTAAGTAAGTTCAGGGGGGCAATTACTGTTTCACATGGGTGATATGGGTGTCGGATAACTTTTTCCTTCAATAAATGAAATGATAATTTATTTTGAGATGTGGGCAAATACTTTTTCACACCACTGTATATCATGTAAACCAACATCACTAACATGTTACTTACCAATGAGGGCTCTGTGCATGGAGAGGTCCACCATCACAGCGTCTTGCCTTTTTACCCCTTAAACTAAACTCTGTCCAGACCTCCAGTCCTGCCACCATCATCCTTCTCACCACCTCCCCCAGATTGGACCGTCCCTACACAGAGATCCTACCTGAACAGTAGGATAGTAGGAGCACCCTGTGATCATTCTGACGACGTTGTGACGACGTCACAGACTATACAATCCACACCATAGTCCTAATATCCTCAGTTCCTCCGTGGTTGTTTAATATGCCTAATATAGATCTTAATCTTCAACATCAATTAAAGAAACGTGAAATGGGGGCAGGAATCATAGATGAGTAATTATAATTTTTTTAGGGGGTCAAGTCAATAATAATAATAATATTAATAATAATAATATATCAGGGGTCGCGTTAACCGAATATTTTCCGTCATTGACAGGGGCGAGGGGTGCTGAGCACCCAATGAGCCCCACTGCCACCACCCACCCTTTTTTCACACAAAAACAAAAAATATGTCTATTGAAAAATAACTTTATCATTCACACACACACACACACACACACACACACACACACACACACACACACACACACACACAGAGTAACGCTAGGAGTTAGTATATACTATGCCCCCATGAATGTGATGTGATTATTATTGTTGCAAAGCCTGGTTCAGGTTAAATCCTCTCTAAAACATGAATGAATACAGCAAAAGAAAAACATTTTACTTTATTTTATTGTCTGGTTTGATAGTCAGACAACAAAAATCTATGAATAAATAACAATTAATTTAAAAAGCCACAGTGAGTGTTTTCACACATACTGGTGGTATACAGTGATGTGTCGTTTCGTTTGTTTTCACTCTGGTCCAAACGCCGCACCACTGGCAGGGCTTCATGTTTCCATGACGACGGACCAGAAAAGACGCGCGTGACGTCATGTTGACATGACTCCCGATTGTTAAAATGAGTCTCAAAGTAACGATAAACTTTAACAACAGAGACACACGTACGCACTACACAGGTACTTGTGGCGCTGCTGTTTCTGCTTAATAAATGGACTCCAGTTCGACTGTAGCCGCGCTAATGGCGCTAACGGAGCTAACCGGGCTAACAGAGCTAACTGGTAAACGGTGCCTGGACTCCAGCACTCACCGATATGGTATCGGAATCGGAACAACTCTCGGTAAAAGGAAAGAAGTGTGACACAGCTTTGGAGCAACTTAGTTAGTTGATTCACAACACTACAACTAAACGGATCTCACTCTGCATGAGTCGCGCTGGACGCCGGTCGGGCTGCGGAGCGGTGCAGAGGAGAAGGAGGGGTGAGAAGAGGATGATACCATTTGCTAAGCGGGGATGTTTTCATTTTCGTCCTATACATTTTAAACCACAAACTACGGAGTATGTTTTGGACATTATTTAACCCTGTCAAAGACAAACACAATTTTTAGAGTAACATTTCTTACCCAAGTTTTAGGGGTGCTAAGTTACGTAAATTACGTAACTTACGTTATTTACGTAATTTACGTAAGTTATTTACGTAATTTGCGTAAGTTACGCAATTTACGTAAATTACGTAAATTGTGTAAATAACTTACGTAATTTGCGTAAGTTACGTTATTTACGTAATTTACGTAAATTGCGTAACTTACGTAAATTACTTACGTAAATTACGTAAATAACGTAAGTTACGTAATTTACGTAACTTACGTAAATTACGTAAATAACTTACGCAATTTACGTAAATTACGTAAATTACGTAAGTTACGTAAATAACGTAACTTACGCAAATTACGTAAATAACGTAACTTACGTAAATTACGTAAATAACAGGGGGGTATCATGGGGGTATCATGTTATCAAATCTTCTGTCATAACAATTAATTACGTTATATTTCTCTGAGTATCACAACATATGTTTAGCCAATACATTGAATCTCGCCCACTTTATCTTGGTACCACCAGGTTATTGCCTATATTGACATGTTTTGGTAAAGACTGTCCCTTAGCGTTAAAGGCTCATTTATGCTCAACGTTAAATACGCATACGGATACGGACGGAGCCTTTCGTCCGTACTCTGCGTTCATTTCGTCCGTTTTTCGACCGTTTCCACAAAGCTTACGGATACGCACCAAACGGAGCAGTACCACCGGAAGCCGTGGGGGCGCTGTTGCCGTCACTACCCGATACGGAGCCTAGAGCCAGTGTGAGACAGAAGAAGAAGACACACGATGGCTGAACTTTTTGAAGACCTTTTTACCGACCACCGCCTCTTACAACGAGCCCGTTTTCTTCTTTTATTTATTATGTACATAATCAAGACCTCCTCCATAGTCGCCATGTTTGTTGTTTTCTTTTTACAGTCTATGGTTTGTTGTCATAAACTTTTGACTCTGCGCTGCCCCCTAGTGGATGTATTGGTTAACATCTATGCCAACGTAAAGGACGCATGGAAGTATGTGAGCAGTGACGGTAACAACGTTAGAAACGGACGCGTACAATTACGTCCGTACGTCGAGCATAAATGAGCCTTAATCCACCAGTTAAAATTGTTCTTAACAGTTGTACTGATTGTGTGCCTTCCCTTCCCGGAGTAGGAACGAGTCCATGTGTACGGGTGCTGAAGTGTCTTCTCCCTACCACTGTTGTTGGGGGGTTAGGGTTATTGTTGACGGGGGGGGGGGGGGGGGGGGGGGTGTGCGCGATTGTTGACGGGGGGGGGGGGGGGGGGGGTGCTGCGCGATTGTTGACGGGGGGGGGGGGGGGGGGGGGGGTGCTGCGGCAGCGGCATATAAGTTATTTTTCAGCGTGAGAAATGGCATGTGTGGCGGGAGGGCGTGACAAAAGACCGAAATGAGTGACTGTCACGCTCAATGCGTGACACTTGAGAGCCCTGATATATATAATTATATAATATATATAATTGCTATTATTATTATTATTATTATTATTATTATTATTTCTTTGAGGCTCCTGTCTGTCTGACGAGCCGTCCTCCAGTCCAGTAGGTGGCAGTATTGCGCCACCTCCACTCAAAACTCAAGACGAAGAAAAAAGCAACGGTCGCGCGGAAGATTTAAGTTGGGTTTGAACGAGCGAGGAGAGGGCGAGGCGACTCTTCTGGTCTCGTTGCGTTGGCGACGCAACAATGGCGGTCACACTGCACCTACCGAGACCGCCGGACCTGAACTCGTCGTCTTCAACCGACTCGTCCTCGTTAAACCGCAGTGTTAACCGCAGTGTGCGAGTGGCAGAGATAGTGAGGAGAAAGACCGAGGCGAAGGACTCGCTCGTCGCGGCGCTCAAGTACTTCGCAGAGGGTAGGGCGGTGCTAGGCTACCCAGAGCTACACCTTCTTTACTTCACTGTTCATATACAGCATAGGCTAGAGAGAGCTACACCTTATTTACTTCACTGTTCATATACAGCATAGGCTAGAGAGAGCTACACCTTCTACTGTTCATATACAGCATAGGCTAGCGAGAGCTACACCTTCTACTGTTCATATACAGCATAGGCTAGAGAGAGCTACACCTTCTACTGTTCATATACAGCATAGGCTAGAGAGAGCTACACCTTCTACTGTTCATATACAGCATAGGCTAGAGAGAGCTACACCTTCTACTGTTCATATACAGCATAGGCTAGAGAGAGCTACACCTTCTACTGTTCATATACAGCATAGGCTAGAGAGAGCTACACCTTCTACTGTTCATATACAGCATAGGCTAGAGAGAGCTACACCTACTGCACTGTTGATATACAGCATAGGCTAGAGAGAGCTACACCTACTGCACTGTTGATATACAGCATAGGCTAGAGAGAGCTACACCTACTGCACTGTTGATATACAGCATAGGCTAGAGAGAGCTACACCTACTGCACTGTTGATATACAGCATAGGCTAGAGAGAGCTACACCTACTGCACTGTTGATATACAGCATAGGCTAGAGAGAGCTACACCTACTGCACTGTTGATATACAGCATAGGCTAGAGAGAGCTACACCTACTGCACTGTTGATATACAGCATAGGCTAGAGAGAGCTACACCTACTGCACTGTTGATATACAGCTAACCTGTACTGCTATAGCCTGTACTGCTATATGACATGTCAGCCAGCTATATATTACAACCAGAGAGTTATTGATCACTTTGTCAATGACCTCTTCTCTAGTGGAAGCAGGCACCCCGGTCCAAGGAAATGATGAGTTGGAGAGGAACCTTGTTTCGGTGGAGAGGGTGGCGTACAGTAAAGGGCTGTCGCCAGAAGCCATCTCTGTTATGTTGGAGTTTGCCATGAGCCTCCGAATGGGTAAATGAATTGCATACATGCTGAACCCTTTTTTTTTTTAAAGCTTTTTAAAAAAAAAAATTTTTACCGTTCATTGATCAAATGCAGTCCCACGCAAAATGTCTATTTATACTATCCTGGCCTATTTCAGAATTGTAATACAGCAATTGGTGCTATGCTAATTGTATATTCTGTATATGTTCTGTCATCTTAATGAAGGCGGTATCATGTTATCAAATCTTCTGTCATAACAATTAATTACGTTATATTTCTCTGAGTATCACAACATATGTTTAGCCAATACATTGAATCTCGCCCACTTTATCTTGGTACCACCAGGTTATTGCCTATATTGACATGTTTTGGTAAAGACTGTCCCTTAGCGTTAATCCACCAGTTAAAATTGTTCTTAACAGTTGTACTGATTGTGTGCCTTCCCTTCCCGGAGTAGGAACGAGTCCATGTGTACGGGTGCTGAAGTGTCTTCTCCCTACCACTGTTGTGCCACATCAAGCTGTTGTCCGTGCGGTGGTCTGGCTGTGTGTTGGAAAATTACCCATCAGCACACAGGTAAGAAACTAGTGTCTGAGCGACTCAGAATACAGATTACTTAGGACACTTGGCTATGTCAATTTTTAATAGTGCAAACAAACACAATTCTGCAGTCACAACATCTCCTATTCGTGTGTGACACATCAGTTGACTGCACAAGTAGGTTAAAAATAAGTCTTGAAGGCGAGTGAACCGTTTTTCAAACATAGCAATTATTCATACATTTGCTGTTGATTTTACGAGCGAATATAATTGGGACAGCTCATGGTTTAAAAAAAGCATGTTCTTGTCACAAACAAAGTTGTTTTTCTCTGCAAAACAATTTGGGCTGCCCTCTGAATAATTCAAGGAATATAAATGTGTTTTTGCATAATCTAGTTTTTGACTTGACAATAGCTGTGAGTTTGCTTTACTTATTAAGTTTACTGATCTAATTTAGGTCTGCAGCTACTGATTCATCTTGAGTTTATGTAATGTCGAACAAAAGCATTCATTCATTTAAAATCTGAAAAATGTCACAACTTGGCAGAAATAAGCAGACAATGTCTGGTATGTTTACTTGATAAATTACTGAAAACTATTATCGATTATCAAAATTGTAATTGATATATTTTCTATTGATTTTTCTATTGCATTTCTTCCAGGTTGTTTTCATCAAATGGGTACTGACTGTCTTCGACATGATTGATGCTAAAGATCATCTTCGTGCCATCTATGGCTTCCTCTTCAGCTTTGTAACTGAAGAAAATCTGGTTAGTGCAGTTAGCCTACTGCTTTGGCCTTATTATTTATATATATATATTATGTTATTTAATGATACAGATTTTCATGATTAAGATTAATAACTGCAAAATGACAAGCACCATTAAAGACTAATTAAACATGTGTTTGTACCCCTTATATCTTACTTGAATAGTTTTTCATTTATTTATTTTGGCATGCCAGAGTTTGTTGTTCACAAAGCATATAGCAAAATGCCTCAACTTTTTACGGTGCCCTATTTTACGGTGCCCTATGATGAGTGAAGCAGCAGCAATTGATGATGATGATGATGATGATGATGATGATGATGATGATGATGTATTGCATTTCCAGTGTCCCTATATATGCCACCTGCTATACCTGTTGACCAGAAAAGAAAGTGGTAAGTCCCACTTTGGTTTGAATAATAGTCCTGGGGACAAAATTCATAATTAACTACTACTGTTTTTTTGTATCAGTATTTGTTTTATTGAAGTGTAATAGACGTACACAAAAACATATTATTGGCTATAGTGGGTAAATATTTTAAACCCCAGCAGTATTTTTCATTATTTTATTTCTTCAAAGCTTTCCTTTGAAGAAACGTTGAAGACTAGTCTTCAACGTTTTACTATTTAATTCTGTTTCCTGTTTACAGTGCGCCTGTTCCGAGTCAGGAAGCTACTGGAGCTGCAGTCTAAACTGGTAAAACCCTTACTGTTTTAAACACTAACCTAATGTCTAAACTTCCAGATAAGATTTGGGCCAGGCAGTTGTAATGTGGACAGACTTCAGGTAGAATGATCAGCAGATCTGATGCAGTGGATGGCTGTTGTCATCTCATAGTGTGGGACAGTGTGTGTGTGAAGCCATCTGGTGGGCAGGTCCCACTCTGAACACAATGTGTTAATTTCAATGTTCAAGGAACAGGTCATGTATCAAAAAGACCAAACGCCCCACCCCACCAACGACCCAGATATTGTCTGATTCAAGTTCCAAGGAACTTCTGTTTGCTTCTGTTTCGTTAGTGCCTGTCCATAGTAGGATGACCTTGTTTGTGCTGAGTTAGAGTAGACCCTCCTGTTGACATTTATACTCGTAATGGTTTTAGGCTCAAATTAATTCATTATAATGGGAGAAGATTAAGAACCAATATCGCAATACTACTGTATTGACTATCAATTTGGTCAGGGATACATGTGTGTTTGGCCCTGCAAAGGACTGGCATCCCATTCTCCTTCCCTGTGTGTCTCTGCTTTAATACTGTAGTATCTTGGGAAAGTTTTCATCTCACCATAAGTGGGATGAAAAAATATAGACACTCCTCTTTCCGATGTATTGTAGTGCACAGCACACGCCACCAGAGGTCAGTGTACTGGTGGAACAGGCAGCTGAGCTGAGAAAGATGGTGGGCCCTACCTTGCCGGTCTGAAACGCAAGTGTCAAACGCAAAGCGCAAGTAGCTTTGTGGGCGGATCTTGGGCTCTGTTGCTATTATGCCGGCGGGATAAATGACTCTTGCGCCCAGCGCAAATCTAAAATGGGTTGGTCTGAAGTAGCTACATTAGTCATAGGTGTGGTTTGGGCGTAACGTGCAATAAACCAATCAGAGCGTCGTCTCACATTCCCTTTAAAAGCAGGCACGCTTGTTCCATGGCGAGCACATCGCGCATTGCCACTACTGGACCCAGACGTGTCCAATCCCACCGTAGTGCGCGCATGCCCATCAGAGGGAAAAATAATTAGTTCTCCTGTTTAAATCTTTTCAGCTTTTCATTTTCCGTTGACAAAATGTAAATAAAGAAATGTCGCAAAGACATACAATGTCGCAAAGACATACTAAAACACAACATGCCACAAAGAATGCTGCGACTTTTTGAGGACTGTACTTTAAAGTGCCTGCTGATTTATCCAAACACCTGAAGCGCATTTTCAGTATGCCGAATGTTCTTTCAATTACACCGCTTCGTGTTTCTGTGTGTTTTCGATTATAAAACATTTCACGCGCTGTTGCTGGCATAATAAAAGGTGTCATCCTGGTGTCCTTATATACCTGTGTCTTGCGACTATTGGTCAAACAGGTTAATTTGATCCGTCATTACTATTAGCCTGAATATTTTGGGTAACTGTGTACGCTAGATTTATGCCTATTTTTTCACATATGTGGTAATATTTTTGCTTGCATGTATGGTTTGCAAAAATGGGAACTGCTTCCTTGTAGATGAGAGAAGCAAAGTGTATGCACGTTGTACACACACTACATTATGGCCAAGCATGCGCCCTTAAAATAGCATCTGAATAAGCGCCACTGACTTTAGACTAGGTTTTTCCTGGTCTGTGGCGCAATTGTTTTCTGAAACTGCAAAATAGCACCAGGGAACTTTTGCGCCGGGACACGCCTCCTGTTTTCGCTGAACCGCCCCCGGAGCGCAAGTTCATTCCCTAAGTTAGATACAAGATAGGGCCCGGTGACTGCAAGTGGTGGGGATAACGGCAGTAGGTTGGAGGTAGACAATAATTAATTGGCTGGTCATTTCTGCTCTATAGGTTTCCTAGCTAATGATTAGATATGGAATCATGAAAATGTGACCAGATATAACTTTATCTTGAGATGAGCCCAGCAAAGCCACTTGGATGGCGTGTGGCAGGGCCTACTGCCACAGTATGAATAAATAGATACCGCCCCAAGCCTAGTGGGGAAAGCAAATGGACAGGATCGATTGTACATTTAAGTTGCAGAAGACAAAACTGCTATTATTGTTGTTGCTTTGTCTGTCTAGAAACAAAAATGCATTTTGTAGTTATCTTCCTACTTTATTGGAAACCTCAATCAAATAGGATTATGTCACAGCAACCCTGTTCTCTTCTGTTCTCCTCAGGGCAAGCAACCGTTTCTCCTACATCTGCTGTCACTCTACAAAGTGTTTTGCCCAGAGTTGGTCACGCTCTCTCTCCCATCACGAATGCGGGTGTGTGAACCGTCTCGTCTTCCTTGTTTTGACTCCATCTTCTTCTGCCCTCCGAATCCTTCTCACTGACCCCCATCAATTTTCGTTTTCTTGTTTTTCTTTCCTTTCAGGCTGGCTTCAGGAACTACAATGGGCCATGGAAGTCTGCGTTGATCGCCATCCAGAAGAGAAACACTGGCCAGGTCTCGTCCGACCTCCCTCTGGCACTGGAGACCATGGAGAGGTCTGGCTCGAGGAAAAGGGTAAGAAAATGACCTTGGTTCAAGGGTGGATTGATCCATGCAATGCATCCACACTTTTGTGTGTGTGTGTGTGTGTGTGTGTGTGTGTGTGTGTGTGTGTGTGTGTGTGTGTGTGTGTGTGTGTGTGTGTGTGTGTGTGTGTGTGTGTGTGTGTGTGTGTGTGTGTGTGTTACAATTTGGCATGTGTTACTCCCTCTGGTACACCCAAACACCATTCTACTTTAATCAACCTCTTGAAAAAGAATTAATAATTTTAAAATGCATAATCTGTTTAACATGGGGTTAAAAAGGCCCAGTCTACCCTTGGCTTGCATGTTTGCTGACCTCCCTGGCTGCGCTCCATCAGAAACTCGGGCACATGGACCTGCCAGCGCTCACTCCTGTGGTCCAGATCCAGACGCAGACCAGCTACAACAAAGCCGTTGTTCCTCTGGCCCACATCAACTCCTTTGTTAAGCTTCTGGAAAACCTGCATCTTATAGAGGTACAGCTTGACCAGCACAGTGTGCTGCTGCTCCATGTTAAGTTTGTTTTTACCACCCCTGTTTTTTATTCTTCTTTCTCTCTGTCATTCTCTCTCACTGTCTCTCATGTACTGAGTCTGACATGTAGTCTCTTTCCCAAACAGTCTCCGTAGTTCTACGTGTGGTAGCAAAATTCTCTATTAGGATTTTTACATACATTTTTAACATGACATGTTGGTGTCAATATTTATTTGCCATGTGAAGCTTTTTGCTGTAGTAACTTGTGATGACTAATTCTGGCCACATGATGGTACTGTGGCACTAGAAAAACATCATTGTTTTCATCAGCTACTTTCTGTTTATTTGTATCTCATACTATTCCAGAGGTGCTTTGGAGCTGTCATTTGATGCTATCCTCTGGGGTGGGAAGACCTGCATCACTGCTCATAATTTTTTTCCTGAATGTGTCTTTTATACAGACTTTTCCTGGGGGGGGGGGGGGGGGCAAGTAAGGGCACGCAAGCAGCCGTTTAAAAATGTCCCATAAAATAAATGTTTCTTTTCTTGGCAGATCCATTGACCTAATGTATCCAAAATGTCTGCTTTGAATTATGCGTAGTGCTACATGAATCCTGCATTCCCCGCTCCCTGGCAGAAGTACGATCAGCTCTGACAGTAATGGCACAATGACAGTAATGGAATTAACTCTTCTCCGGACCGAGGAGACGGAAACCACTGATGCGCTCGGGTCGGCCAGACCTCTTCAGAGTTGATGGTCTGAATAGAACTACTCAGTCACGCCAGAGACCCCCATCGATTCTTTTTCCTTTTGCCTTATCTTTGTTATGACGTCGCGACTTGAATATTAGAAGACTGCGTCAATGTCTGAAATAATACAAATCTGTCTGAGTGGCCTATTTGCAGTTGATTGTCATTGTTACACAACAAAGCCCCAACAAGGCCTCTTTGAAGATTTTGCGGATTGTTTGATTCCTGGCTTCCCCGGGGTCTTGTTACGGTTCTCCCATGTTCTCATGCATGTTGTTGAGGGTATCGCAGAACCCTAAAATGTTAGGTGTGTGAATATAACCACAGTGATGATGATGGTCTGGGGTGCTGTGATGGGCTCCAGCCACTCCGGACCTTGACCAGGAATAAGTGGGTCATGCAGACCTTGAATAGCAGTGAACCTGTGCTCACAGCACCTACGGGTTCTCATTGACATGTCATTAGCTTACAAATTCCACCGAATGCCACTTGAAAATGGTTAAAGAAGCGGTTAGGTAAGTGCTAGATGCGATGGAAAGGACGATGTGAGAACCCCATTCATTTTTCCCATCAAGATTTTAAAAGCCATGACATTCACAAGGTCTATGGGTGGCAGGATGAAAGGGCCCACCCGGCGAGACTGTTTGTACACCGTGACAAGCAGGAGGGGGCTTTAGTGTTGGCTGCGTCAGTACACTAACAACATGGGGCTTACTGGAATGCTACAGAATTAGCCCAGCAGCGGATTGATGGCCCACTCTATGGAAGCAGGGCCATCAGACAGTTGTTATTGTTCAGGTGGTGAATTAATCTCCTGGTTTGAGGTGTGTGTGTGTGTGTGTGTGTGTGTGTGTGTGTGTGTGTGTGTGTGTGTGTGTGTGTGTGTGTGTGTGTGTGTGTGTGTGTGTGTGTGTGTGTGTGTGTGTGTGTGTGTGTGTGTGTGTGTGTGTGTGTCCCTCCCATCGGTGGTAATACCGCATATTGTGCTGTTGAGCCACTTAAATCACCGCAGCGGAAAATACCTTCACCGCGACAGCCCTAGGATGGGTATCTGGCTGCTAGATTCCTATAAGCTGCAGACCCTGTGGATCCCACACCCTAGCCACTGCACCATTCTGACCCTGGCCCCCTAATCTGTTGCGCCTCTTGTTGGGGGCGTTGCTCATTATTGTGCTCCTTGTCCCGTTGCCAGCTGCCCGCTCAGATGGGCTCTCTGCTGGGCTCCAGTCTGGCGCTGCAGTACCTTGACTGTGTTCAGGACGAGTCGGCCTTTCTACGCCTCAACTTCTGGCTCGGCCATGCTCTCCATGAAGGTAAGGGGGTGGCATTCCCGATACGCTGCAGAACTCCTCGTCACGTAACAAAACGCTCACCCTGAGCTGAACCCCAAACACAACACCTGTCTGGCACATCAAAGGGACGTGTTGCAGTAAGGGAAGAGGGAGGGGGTGGATAACGGTCTGTTTATTTTAGTTTTTTTATGTGTGACGTGTGAGGAATATATATCGGAAGAAGTTTGTGTGCTCTCGGGTTGTTTGATATTGTCTGCCCCTCCCCAGTTTTTATTTTTATTTTTTTTGTTTCCCAAGAATTTCTCTTCTGTGGCCATGGAGGAGCGTCTCACAGTACAGACGAGGTGGTCAAGTTTTTGGAGCGGTTGCTGTCCTCCCAGCACTTTCTCCAGGTAAGCCTCGTCCTCCTGTCCTTCACGCGCACAAGCACACACGCACAGACACGCGCGCACACGTGGACACACAGAGTTGTCATCCATCCACCGTTTTCCTGGTTATTATCCAGAGCGGTGGTTGGTTGCTGTGGTTACACTATGCAGTCACGCGCTGTCCTTGTTAATAATGGACAACATACTTTCCTGTGTCTCTCTCTCTCCTCTCTCTCATTTACTCTTCCTGTTCTGTCTTGCTTGCTCATGCAGGAGGGATTCTCCAGCACGGAAGCCTTCCTCTACAAGTTCCTCAACGTCTGGGATGGCTCCCTCCTCCGCCCACAGATACTGGGCCTACTGAGCAGCATCCCTGTCGTACCCAGCTCCTGTGAGTACTGCCTCCCATGCTCTCGTCTTATCGGCGCCTGACAGTCTTCCTTGCTTCCTTTCTCTTTCTCTCTCTCTCATTTTCTCTCCATCTCAATCTGTCAGTCTGTCACACATAGACACACACACACAGTCCACCCTAATTAAGATGCCGACACATGCCCGCGATGGTGGGGCCCCGTCTATGCTGTGCCCGTAGGAGCACTTAGAATTATACGGCTGGTGCAAATGCAATTCTCCCACCTCTTTCCCACAGGTATCGGCAGGCTTCTGTTCGAGCCCCTGATGCAGCTGTTCCTTACATCTACGCTGTTCTTCAAGGTAGGCAGTGTGGCCCACTTCCTCTCCCCAGAGAATGACACACGCACACAGAGAAGGATCTAACTGGCTGTTTGTCATGGACAGACCTCTGTCTCCAAGTGGTATTCATGAACTGCTGTATGCTGTTATTTTTCATTTTTTCCTTTGTTCTTTCTGTCCCTCCCTCCCTCCCTCCCTCCCTCCCTCCCTCCCTCCCTCCCTCCCTCCCTCCCTCCCTCCCTCCCTCCCTCCCTCATTGTGTGTGTCTCCTCTCCAGTGTGGCCTGATAGACTCTCTGAACGGCATGCTGGTGAAATGGCTGACCTGGCACTCGGTGTACGCTCGGGAAGACGGCCTTGACATCAGCCTCAACAGCCACACGTCCATGTGAGTCACCACCCCCACCACTCCCTCTGCTATCTCTTGTCCACTTATTTGTAGACTAGGATGGGTCACTGGGAGACCGGGATTGCTATTGCAATTCCTGGGCTTACCGGTTTCCTTTTTCCCGTCAGTTCCCTAGTGATTGAATTTCCTTCCCTGTTCTTCTCGTCTCTGCAAATAACCGCAGACAGTTTAATATATGATTGGCAACATCATTTCCTTTTTGTTTCTTCTAAGGGTCCACCCCAATTGTAGGAAAAATGACTTGCAGCACAGTAGATGCGAGTGCCCATCCGTGCGAGATAAAAAGACGCGAGCACTCATCCGCGCGAGATAAAAAAGACGTGAGATAAAATGCCCACGAAGGTGGCGCCGAAGCCTGCGGCTCTACATCCAAACCCAGCTTCGCCAGATAGAAGTGGCACCAATGTGAAATATCAGTGTTCTGTCTGTATATATTATACACAATATATGACATGTCTCAAACGAATGTCTCTCAAATTGTACAATATATAGGCCTTTCACTAAGTACCATAACTGCGTTCTTGTATCTGACACGCATCGCCATGCACGCAGAGTATGGCTAGAGTTCTGAACTCCTTGAATTATGTTTATTCTTATAATTATATAATTAAAAAGGTTAATGTCATTGTTGCCATTCTTTTTATATCAGACCTTATTGCCACAGGTAGCCTACCTAAATGTAGGCCTTTCCCCTCAATGAAAAACACACCGTTCTGTCTGGGGCATATCTACTAAACTTGGTAGGCCTAATAGGCTATGTGTCTTATAGTTGTGCTCATAACTGCTATGTGACTTGATAAACACAGACACATCTTCCAAATGCAGCTTGAAGATTAAACTAATGTCTAAGTTAGCCGTATAATCTCAAAATGAAAAAAGATGAGCCACACAAATAAAGAGCAAATAAAATAAGAAATCTCAACTACTTCTTCAGCACACCACTTGCAAAAAACTGGAGAAAAAAAATTCAAAAGAATATATCGGCATACCACGCACTGTCATGGTCCGGCGCGGATATAGGTGGAGCAGGGTTGGGGATTTTTAATGACAATTGTTATCTAGTTGCGCATAATTGAGTTTTTTTTTTTTTTTTTTTTTTTTGAGCGGCTTGAAGAATATATTCTGAGAAAGCGTGAATGTTGTCAAATGGGATGTTCGAATGATATTCATATTCGGCTCGTCGTGAATTAAATTAACCCATTCAAGTGGGTAGAACCCACTTGATCAGCCCACAGGTCATCAGAACCGCTCTCTATTCAACAAAAATAATTGTCCACTAATTGATGTAAAGGATTTCTTTTTTGTGCACATGCAACTTGCAAAATGAGTGAATCCACCCTAGTGCTCCTCTTTCAGTCACTGGCGGGTCATTACAAAGCAAGGCATTTTAATAACCTGCCACTGAGCCGACCGCTGCTTTTGGGTCATTTTATTATTTGGCATTAGAGGGCCGAGCTTCTGAAGGAGCAGCTTGTGTGTGTGGCTGTGAGTGTGCGTGTCTGTGAATGTATCTGTGCGTGTGTGTTTGATTGTGCATATTTTGCGAGCAAAGTGGGTGGGTGTGTTTTGTGTGCGGTCATATGTGTGTGTGTGTGACTCCATTGTCCTTCACCGGGGGTGGTGTGTGTGTGTGTGTGTGTGTGTGTGTGTGTGTGTGTGTGTGTGTGTGTGTGTGTGTGTGTGTGTGTGTGTGTGTGTGTGTGTGTGTGTGTGTGTGTGTGTGTGTGTGTGTGTGTGTGTGTGTGTGTGTGTGGCGCTCATGACTCTGTTGTCCTCCACCAGGAACATGACTGTCTGTGTGTGCATGTGACTCATGACTCTTTGTTGTCCTCCACCAGGAACATGAGTCTGTCGGGGTTCATGCACTCTGTGATGGAGCTGGTGCAATTTGTAGGGCGGCTGGCCTCCATGGGGCTTCAGCTGGAAGGCTGTCACTCCCTGCTCCTCAGCTTCGTCCTGGACTTCTACGACACGGTAACAAGACTGATGGTGATGAATGAGTTGTGCTCTTGCTCCGCAGATGGGATTGACAGATCAGCTCCATAGAGGACACCCATTCGCTATGGAGCAATATACAGGATTCCCAGGGTCATGAAAACTGGAAAAAAATGTTTTCCAGGCCTGGAAATCTGTTGGGGAAACAATGGCATAACTAAAAGCTTTTGGAAAAGTAATGGAAATGGAAAGCTTACAATGCCATAGCAGACAAATTAAAGTAAAGCTTGTTTATTCATTACACCACTAAAATACAAACATCGAAATTTGGTATGAATTTATGAAAAAGTCATAGAAAAGTTTTGAAATTTTAATGGGAAAATAAGCGTGGGAACCCTGACTATAGAAACGTTACACACCATGGCTCTAACAAAATAAATCCTATTGTTTTTCACATGATGCTAGATTCAAGATTAACTTTTGAAACACAAAGTGGAAAACTTGGCTTGGGCTTTCACCCATACTGCAGCCGTAGAAGACAACCATTCCACGTATCAAAAACATGCAAAGATGTTAGTAAATACATACAGCAAGGTTCCTAAAAGCACCTATATACAGAGAAAACATACAAAGATGTTAGTAAATACATACAGCAAGGATCCTAAAAGCACATATATACAGAGAAAACATACAAAGATGTTCGTAAATACATACAGCAAGGTTCCTAAAAGCACCTATATACAGGGAAAACGTACAAAGATGTTAATAAATAAATACATACAGCAAGGTTCCTAAAAGCACATATATACAGAGAAAACATACAAAGATGTTAGTAAATAAATACATACAGCAAGGATCCTAAAAGCACCTATATACAAACAGAGAAAACATACAAAGATGTTAGTAAATACATACAGCAAGGTTCCTAAAAGCACCTATATACAGAGAAAACATACAAAGATGTTAGTAAATACATACAGCAAGGTTCCTAAAAGCACATATATACAGAGAAAACATACAAAGATGTTAGTAAATAAATACATACAGCAAGGATCCTAAAAGCACCTATATACAAACAGAGAAAACATACAAAGATGTTAGTAAATACATACAGCAAGGTTCCTAAAAGCACCTATATACAGAGAAAACATACAAAGATGTTAGTAAATACATACAGCAAGGTTCCTAAAAGCACATGTATACAGAGAAAACATACAAAGATGTTAGTAAATAAATACATACAGCAAGGATCCTAAAAGCACCTATATACAAACAGAGAAAACATACAAAGACGTTAGTAAATAAATACATACAGCAAGGATCCTAAAAGCACCTATATACAAACAGAGAAAACATACAAAGACGTTAGTAAATAAATACATACAGTAAGGTTCATAAAAGCACCTATATACAAACAGAGAAAACAAACATCAATAAAAGCAAAGATCTGTGCAAATCCCTTTAATAAACACAAAGGTCTGCACAAATCTCTTTCATAAAAAGATCCTCCAGTGTCCATCCTGGCCTCGTCCTTTTGTTATCTGCCGCTATTTAAGTGTTTGACACAGGGATGAATTAATATTTAAATCCATTTCATCTGTAACTCTGATATTAACACATGTCATTTGTGTTTGTGTTCACCAGGTGTGTGACATGTTCCGGAAGTATGGGCTCCCCCTATTGGTGATGCCCCCGGTGGGCGTCTTCTACCCGGCCCTGTTCGCCACCGACTCTGTCAGCGTGGACCGACTGGCCCAGATCATGTACAGGTGCTGACCCCCCCCCCCCAACCATAGCTGCTGTCTGTCATCACTCTCTTGGCACCTTCCTGCACACACCTTTTTACATGTTCCAAACCCCTCCACCCCCACACTGGGTCTGGGCTGAGCACAGTGGCGGGCCAGATGGCATATGGAACTGGGGCTGTGTGATGCTGCTTCAGTGGATCTGACATGTATGATTTATGATAATGAGAGGTGGAGGAGGGGGCCACCGCACTCTTTCGCATGGAGAATGTCAAATTGCATTTAAGACTCGGTGGCTGCATTGCAGGCATCCTACCATGTCAACTAATTGACTGCAGCCTCAGGGAAGTTTAATGTTTTGGTTTTTTTTCCTATTTTTTTTTCTTCTCAAAGCTAAATGTAAACATGGCATGACAAACCAACATGCCTATCCTTCTCTGTCTCTAATGGTGCGTACGGCGGAGGCTTGTAACCTACATGATTCCATTTGCTTCTACGCGTTTAGGTCGCAGCAAACAATCATGTGAACCGCATGCCAATACACATGAGCACAGCAAAGGTAGCCCTGGTATAGAACTGAAGTGCATTTTGAATGGTTGTGTTCCGCATTCAGCTGCATATAGTGTGGACAATGAGATGATTAGGTAGTGTAGGGTGGAAGCGGTTATGTTCATGTGTTACGTTAGATTGGTTACCGTTTGCTAATGTCATGTGTTTAACATCTCTGTGGAGAAGTCAACATTAATTATTATTCACGGTTCCTCTGTTTTTTTTTCAGGTACAAGATAAATTTGACCTCTGCCAAGAAGCAAGAAAAACAGACTGAGGTAATATTTATTTTCGTTCTCAAGAGAGAATATAATATCCTTTTCTTATTATTGGCTTCTCTTATCTTGTTTACATGTTTTTTGGTTTAAAGAATAGCTAATGCATAATTACAGTGCAAACTGTGATTACCTCTGTTACATGAAAACATCTCTGCGAGATGCACAATATTTGGCATAGTGGGGTGCTTTAGAATTTAGTAGTAGCTTATACCATGGCCCGGGTGAATACTCAAGCGTAACATAAGCAGTCTTATCACCGGTCTAACTTAATGCGCTAAACGAACGTTAATAACTGTCAACTTGGACCGGACTCGGATGGGGTTTAGAAAGCTTTCCCGTTGCCATGTTGTTACTAAGTTTGTCTCTATTTACTGGAGTAATAAGGTAACGTTACCATGTCGTTACTAAGGTCGTCTCTATTTACTGGAGTAATAAGGTAACGTTGCCATGTCGTTACTAAGGTCGTCTCTATTTACTGGAGTAATAAGGTAACGTTGCCATGTAGTTACTAAGGTCGTCTCTATTTACTGGAGTAATAAGGTAACGTTGCCATGTCATTACTAAGGTCGTCTCTATTTACTGGAGTAATAAGGTAACGTTGCCATGTTGTTACTAAGATCGTCTCTATTTACTGGAGTAATAAGGTAACGTTGCCATGTTGTTACTAAGGTCGTCTCTATTTACTGGAGGAATAAGGTAACGTCTGCATTCCATATGAATCTCATGTTAACTGATTGCATTTCAGGCATTAGACCCATATATTTCTTAAAAGGTAGTGCAAGCTAAAAGTTGGACTTTTGAGGCAGAATTACCCCAAAATATGAGTCAACACCCTTATATTTTTAATGATTCCAGTTTGCCATGGTATAAGCAGGATAATCCACTCCAAGGTGTGCATGTATCAAAAAATAATGCACGATGCGGGGGCTAAGAACCCTTTTGCCTCCTTACATATACAATATGCTTAAAGTAATCTATCAAAGATTTACATGTAAATTACAGATCTGTGCGCAACCCACTCCATTGTTTTCCTACGGGGAAAGTGTTTTTTTCCGGGAGGAGAATATATATATATATATATATATATATATATATATATATATATATATATATGGCTTCATTTCTAAATGTGAAATGGAGTGCAGTATTCGTCCACGGTTCGATCCTGCGTGTCTGCAACCTACCTGTAGGTGTCGCTGAGCAAGACGTCTAAACCCGACCTGCTCCATAACAATGTGTCTGAATTCACTGCAAAATGACAATATAAAGTCATTTCAACAGGGTAAAATGTATACGTTTTGCCGTCTGCTTTACAGCAGGCCTTTCACATCAGCCGACAGACATACCTGGAGTTCAACCGCTACCTGGTCTTCATGGTGAACTGCCTGTGGAACTCCAAGGTGTTTCAGCCGGGCACCGCCGTGGAGCTCAGCGAGGAGCTGCTGCTCAGGAGCCGAGTCCCCCAGTACAAGGCCAGCTTCGACCTCATCCACCACCCTGCCTTCCTTGGCCACGCCGTCGACTTCCACCGCAAGGTTTGGGCTCTTTTTTTCTCTTTTTTTTGGGTTGCGTTCACGTCGCCTTCATTTCCCCACTTTTGGTTTCAGCGTGCATAACTTATTTACTTGTCTGCTGGGGGGGAAAAAAATGTGTTTATCCTCGGTGTTATGGACCTAAACCAAAAATAAAGACGAGAAAACGCAGCAGATTGGCGGACTGTGCCTCCGCTGTATTAGCCAGCACACTCCAACCACTTCAGTTATTAAACTAGGAGCTGCCGGACAGGGAGGCAGATGTGATAGAACTTCATCTTTCATAGATATAGCGCTCCATTAATACAGAATCATATTTTATTATTCATCTGAGCTGTGCCGGATTGGGAGTTTTTTTTTTTTGTGCATTCTGAATAATCCACATCCTTCGTTGGGTTTGGTCGAACGCCCAGCTATGTCTTGCTGAGGTCTTTAACTGGGCTGGTCTAACCATTCATATTTCTGACTCTTTATCAGTGTTGGCCGGAGAAGCGAGAAGTGGACCTTAATTCCATTAAGGTACGTAGGTCTCTCTCCCTCTCCCTCCATTTCCATTCCTGTTCCAGTTTTTTAATAGACTTGAGGTTGTGAGACGCAAGTTCCAAGTTGAACATTATTTTAGATGTGTTTTTTTTTATCATTGATCTCTGTGTGTGCGTGTGTGTGTGTGTGTGTGTGTGCGTGTGCGCGCAGCCTTCAAAGGTATGGGGCTGGTATCTGGAGTATCTGTTCACGCAGGGTTTTGATGGCCTCAAACAGTTCATTCAAAGCAACATCAGTTGGCGTCCCAGCAGCGCAAGCGGAGCCAAGACCACAGACACGGACCTTGAGAAGTAAAACAACCCTATGGGATGAACCAAAAGACTTGTACATAATGTGTCATCCGTTTGACTTGCATTCCAAGCATTGTTTTTTAAAGTGTACATAGACATGCATTTTTCCTGTGTTATTTATGTTTTGCTTTTGACTAAATGTACATTTTTAGCTCATTTTATGTGGCCATCTTTTGTGACTTTCGTCTGTCCATTTTTAATCTGTACTCTTATTCGTTGCTCAAAATAAACCATCTTACAGCATTCACCGATGTCTCTATTAAAATCAATCTGTTTTGTTTGGTGACATTGAAGACTGCGGCGCTTCACGGGGACTTCGCAACACGCGTGCGCACGAGTTGGGTCACATTTGTGACATTGTGATTGCTGTTCCTGTTTACCACTCCGTGTCGGTTAGGAATACATTATAGGGTAAATCATCGCTATCCATCCAGTTTCTCAACCATCTGGAGGATAATTTAATTGAGGGGACCCATCTGGATACTTGGTAGGCCCTTGGCATAGCTACCTGGTTTACATGCAAGCATGCAAGGAAACCCATGACGTGGTAGTTGCATACATCATGTATCTTCTCCAGCATGTGCCTCACCCATGGGGACTCAAGGGGAGTCCAGTGTTGTATTTTTTTTTTTTGGGGGGGCGGGGTGTGACAAGTCATTTTCCTGTAATTAGGCCTACGTAAAAATGATTCAACTGGCGTTAACTCCACATTGAGTATCTTTTTAAGCAAAGGACGTGGTTATGAATATGGAAAAAAAGGGGGGGGAAATGACTGATGCTGAACTTTGCTCATTTAATCGGAGCCACCTTAAGCCCCGCGCTGATGTCACCGCCGGCGCCGCGCTCCGCTCCGTGGTCCAGCTCTCTCCTCCTCTCCTCCTCCAGCTCTCCTCTCCTCCGGCTCAGCATCCTCACTTTGTTTCCGTCGCCTTACTTGCAGGAAGCTTTTAGTCGGACTCTGGGGGAAAAAAACCGTATTATTGGACCCTGTCTTGAGACGACCACGAGAAAACCAACTGGCCTAACCCGTTAAGACAAGGTAAAGGAAAAACATCCAACCAAAGTCTTGTAGTCGGATTTTATTTTATTTTTATTTTTTTATGAAGTCGAGAGCAAATCGTTTTCTGTATTCGTGGGGATTTACTATAACAGGCTATCGTGGTGAAATGGCACATTTGGTTGCATTTGCAATGCGCAGGACAAAAAAAAAATCAGATCTGCTCTTAATCAAAGGCTGTCCATCACTGCGCACAGCGCTGCTGAGTCTGGCAGCCTGGTTTTACAGCAGCCCGCCACATGCGATGGCTGCTGCGTCCAAAGGCGTCGGACTAACTAATTGTCCCCGGCGGTGCGTGGTGTGACCCGGTGCACAGCTGAAACCGTATAGAAATGACATTGACGGAGGAAAACTACAGTTCTCCAACCTGAAATGAAATGCCTTTCCTGCTTTTATTTTTGTCATTATTATTATTATTTTTTTTTACAGTTCACATGCAAGTGCTTTCCAGAGAGTCGGTTGCATTGCATTGCGCTCAACATTTTTACTATTCGTTTTATATCCATTTCATTTCATTTGGCTGCGCGCAGTGGTCGCCTATAGTCTGTGGATGGGATGAATGTGTTAAGTTTACTTGGGAGTTTTTCCCTGCGGCTTGGGGACGTCTGGGGGTGGGGGGGGGGTTGTGTGTGTGTGTGTGTGTGTGGGGGGGGGGCATTGGGTTTGCTTCACCCACACACGCAATGAGATGCAGGTCTGTGTTTCAATGTTTCAAGTATTGCTGTCCAGACGAGACAGGGTTTTTTTTTCCACCTCTGTGGGATAATGATGCTGTTAAAAATGGAGGTTGGCCAATCCCTGTTTGCTATAATCGGTGATATAAATATATGGCTCAGGTTTCCATCCCAAATGAAATGAACAGGCGAGAATGCAAGCTGATTTCTTTTGAACATCTGTCTCTCTGTTAGGGAGCAGACTCCCAAAATGGTCAAGGTCTATGGTGTCAAGGTCTCCCAGAGGACCTCACTTCCCCGAGCAATATCCTAATGATTGTCTCTGCCAGAGAGAGAGGCGTTCCTGTTCCTCACATTTCCTCCATCCATGAAAACGGATCTGCAAAGTATGGCTCATATGGCTCATGGATCCTGGTATTGTTATCTCGATCATTTCCTAGAGCAATTGACTTTGACCAAGAATCAATTATTCTGCGTGGTTCGATTTAGTGCGTGGTTTGTCTGAAGACAGCTTTACTACTACTACTAAGTACCTGCTAAGTTCCTCGAGTCGCATGATCAAAACATCCCTGTGACTTAATTACTGCCGCCAAAGCCATGACCTTATTGATCACTTCGGTCCCCATAGGATGGACCACATCAGGACTTTGGCCATTGCTTTGTCGGTAAGCAGTTAATGATATGCGCGCATGAAAGTAATGAGAAAAGCTTTATTTTGAATACGAGTCAGACGAAGGGCATTGTCCCTGCAGAAGCAGTCGACGCTTTCTATACCATTTATTTTTTTCAATTAAACTAGAGATACGTTAGTTTTCTTTCGCCAAGGCTTATTGAGAAAGCCTTCCATCCAATGTCATCGCAGTCCCCCCGTCTGACCAAAAGGCCACCGGTCACAAGAAAGTGCCACCAAGACCCAGCACTAGAACAGATACAGAATAGGACCAACAGGGTCTGCATGCTGGCAAATGACACACACACACACAGACGTACACACACATACATGCACACACACACACACACGCCTTTTTTTTTAAGCCCAGCTGGACAATTCGTCCAGCTGGGCCTGTCAGCAGAGCGCTCCGGCCGCGTGTTCGGTCAAGCAGATAGCTACGCCCCCATTACACACCACCACCATCACCACCACCACCACCACACTCCCTGCCCACCCTCCTCTCCTCCTCCTCCTCCTCACGGTGAGACGGCAAGCAAATGTTGGAAGCATGGGATTTCAGAAGCCATTTTCCAACACCATAAATCCCCTCCCCACCCCGACTTATCCTCCCTTCCCATCAAAAGTGTTCCACACATGCACACACGCACACACACACACACACCCCTACCCCACTTCAATACTGGGTGTCCAGGGGGGGGGGGGGGGGCGAGATGTCATTTCAAGAACGTGCGTGACCGACGCTGTCCTATTAGCGTTAAAATGGACCGCTGTGTGACACTCGTCTCGGACGACACCTTTTATGCCGGTTATTTACCGTCCTGTCATCGCCCTCCATTCTGTCCCCCAGCCCCTCCCCACACCCCCCCCCCCCCCCCCGTCTGCCCTCACTCTGCTATGGTTGAACAGCTTTGTGGTCCGGTTTACCGTGGGCACTGAGCCTTTAAACGACATCTCCCCCAGTAGAACGGTTCTGGTGGTGGTGAAGGGGAGCGGAGCTTGGAAATCGAAGATGTGTTTTTGTTTCTTCTCCATTTGCAACGTGTAACGACGTGGGTGAGGAGGACGGCGGTTGCCTCTACGTGACGCGTTAGAGAGGGAGGTCTCCTTCACAACAGTAGGACATCCGAAGACCAGCATACAGAAAGAAAAGAGCAAGAGCAACGTCACCAGTATAGAAGGAACACACGCGCGCGCACGCGCACGCACACACACACACACACACACACACACACACACACACACACACACACTTTCTCACACGTGTGTGTGTGTGTGTGTGTGCTGGTCTTTTTCTTTTCTTTACTCTTGTGTGTTTTGGTGCATGTAGATGCGCATTACATTCCATGACATTGCTTTTCTGCCATTGCTTCTCTGCGTTTGGGCGGTAAGAGGGTGCTAGGAGGGAAAATACATTTTTCCACCAGAAGTGGCCGTGCTGTCTGTCACGTCTAACCTAATTGTCCGATTGTTGTGAAGTACAGATGGTTCTTATTTTTTTGTGTGTGTTTATCCGGCCTCATGCGGAAGGATATATATTTTCATGCTTGGAGAAATTCTATTATTCTCTCATTTCTGCTCTACCAAATAATGCTCCAATTTGAGCCAATTAAATGTGGAGTCTTACAGCTGAGTCCCACATAATGAATACCAAATTGAATGCATCTTATTAGTCTGCTACGACTATACTATATTGGTCCCATGTTCACGCCGTTAGAAACCTGTTGTTTTGCACTGGTTCTATTGCGTTCATTTACAAAAGGGATGCATAATTGCGTCCTTAGCAATCAGCCGGTTTAGCTTCATGCTGTAATAGTACAGTTTAGCCCGTATTCGCGGAGGTCTGTGATCCGTGGAACCCTGCCGGCATGCTTAATGTGCAGCTATTCAGGGTGCAGCTCTCAGCCTTGGAGAGGCACTGTGGTCAATAGCATTACATCAGCCAGGGACTACAGTGGCTCTCCCTCTAATTTGACTTAATTGCTTCGCTACTGTGTGTTGTAAACTTTTAATGGATCCTGCTGCTGAGTAGTGATACTATACCAGGGATCCATTAAAGCAGCTCAGTTGGCCCAGCCGGGCTCAATGTTCAAACAAGTTATTGCTTTCAATTTTAATTCAGAGTGACTTGTCTTGTCTGTTCTTCTGCTGGTTGTGTCCTCGGTGCATATGTCATTGCCCTTGTATTAATGGTTGAAATTTAAGCTGGCACATTGCGATCGGCGTCTTCAAAGTGGTCTGTCTGATAGCCGGCTGCATGATCTGGGGTTGGTGCTTAGAAGCTGGCCCCATGCCTCTTAATATGCATAGTGCATTCAGCGGACCTTGTAAAGAGGCTGTGGACTCAGCAGAGGAACAGTGGGTGCATAACTTAATATCCATCACACAGCATGTTTTGATTTGGGAAATTGCCTTTGGTCCTTTTTGTTTTTTTAATGTTTTAGAGATAAATAACAAGTATTGTACTTTTTGGCTAATCAAAAAACGTCCTATGCAGTTGCAAGGTGATTTCTAATAACACACAGGCACAAATGCGCACACACACTCCAACCCACTTCCTGATATCGGAGAGAGTCAGAAATCTGCTAAAGTCAGGTATTTTGACTTGCTTCCAAGCATCATCTTCCTCCAAAGAGAATGAGAACAGTGTCTCTCATTTTTCCTCTTGGTTTCTTACTGGCAGATAATATATAGTCTTTAGATGCATGGCCGTGTGTCAGTAGAAATACATTTAAATCCTGGTATGGTGTCAACATATCATGTTTGTACCGCTGATGTAGGAGCAGTCGGGTGGGGGTGGGGGGGGGGGGGGGGGGTGTATTGACTGCTATATATTTACTGTAATTTATTGCGACGATGCTTTGCAGACGTAGCAAGCGTGCCATCACAGTCGTGCAGAAAACCAGAGGGACCTCGCTTCACGCAGTTGGAATCCGTCATTCTTCGTAAGATTTAATACGAGCCTCGGCTGCCGGAGTTGTCTTACAGAGACAATGAAATGGCTTTCTTTTGTCAGTTGAACCAACGGAGAGGCTAATGACAGACTAATGTTAGACACCATCTATAGCAGTGTTTGCTAACCCTCTTCCCTTGCAGGGGCTCCTCCTATTTTACATGCGATGGATGACCCAGGCTGCAGCGTGATCCTTGACTTTATTGACTCAAGGGAGGTACATATTCCGATTCAAGAGGAGCTCACTCCCCTGTTCATCAGAACGGGAGGGGGGGCTTTGTTGAAAACGAACAAAGCTAGAGAAAGATGCACCCTTAAGCACTGGTGTGCGTGCGTGCGTGCGTGCGCGTTCGTGCGTGATGCGAGTGCACGTCAGTCAGCTCGATATACAGCTTTAAATGGAACCATGAGATCGTTTTTCAAAGCTGGGTATTTCCCATTCAAGGGCCTTAATGGTAGTTTCCCCTGCTTTTTGATTTATCGAACGTTAAAGGTCATTCCGGCTGGATGCAATTAATCCTGCTAGCTTTTATTTGGTCCAGCACTAGTGTCCCTGCTCCATTAGTGGCAGATGTCATGATGTGAGTTGTGCTCTGTGTGGTAGGAGATTGGAAACGTTCATTCATTCAGTCAAGTGACATTCGCCACCAGAGCCCGAGCCAATCCCTGCATAGAGAGCACCTACGCACGCACGCACACGCACACGCACACGCACACACACACACGTACAACACACACACACGTACAACACACAATGTGTGAGTGTGGGGAGATTTAGGATAGTTTAGTGGCTGGCTAAAGTGTTGGACTCCCAGCCAAAAGGAAACCGGGTTCAATCCCCAATGTCCACACCTTAACCTCCATCTTAACCTTCACCAAAGAGTTGTTCTTACAGAAGGATCAGTGGCAAGAGATCACTTGCTCGCTGGATTACACCCAAGTTATCTTAGTGGATCGTTCCCTCTTATTTTTTGTCTACCGGACCAGTTTCTATCAGTATAGCTATAGATAAGTTTGTGTTGACAAACATCAATGTTATCAACATGCCAAATAGGGCCAGGTTATGCTGTCTTTTTTAATACAGGCATACATATTTGTCTTAGGGCTTTTTATTAACAAGACTAAGTCAAAACCTAGTATGTGGCTGGAGTGTGAATCCGTCCTTAGCGCTCGATAGATTCAGAATGAACGGCAGTCAATATACAGAGCGCTTCTAAACGCTCTCTGAGGACGTAAGAGAGGACTGTCCACGCTTATTTATTTCGAAAGAGCAAAGCCCAATGGAGAAACAACAACAACCACGTCATCACTCACTCCGACCAATGGTGTAACTCACCCACCCACTCACCCACTCACTCACTCACTCACTCACTCACTCAGTGACAGAGCACCACAGATATAGGACTGTCCTGCCGGTCCAGCCAAAAAATATATAGTGTACCTAGTACTGCTTTTCACCCATCTTCAATCTGTCTTGTGAGCTTCTCAGTTAGTTCCTCTGTGGTCTGGTTGTTGGTATAAGCTTGCCGTTAGGTGACTGAAATAGTCACCCAATGGCAGGCTCTGGGCGTGCTTTTATCTGAAAGGGCACCGTTGCCGCATCCTGGGCTTAGCGCCGCCCAAGACGATTGTGATTGGATAAAGAAATACAAACAAGACGGAGCATTTTATTCCCCTCTACCAGAAAGATAGTGAGTAGAGACAGACCTTTCTCCAGCGCTGGCAGTGCTAAAACGAAGTGTGGAGATGGGTGTGGCTATGCGAGACTAGCTCCTATGGAAACTGGCATTAATTATGTGTTTGGAGTTTGTCACACTATAGAAAAATGTGTTATTGACCACCCAGCCAAATTTGAATGATTAAAAAAGTCGTGAAGTACCGTATATGAAAAAGGCAATACTCTCAGCTCTGAGATGCTGGGGGCGTGTCTGCTGAAGGCGCTAAACCACGCCCATTTGCACATTGTGGAGTGTAGCTTCTCTCAACTGTCAAATAATAACTCTCAAACTAATGTCTGTCAAACTAATGTCTGTCAAACTAATAACTGTCAAATAACTGTCAAACTCGCGATTGTGCGTGACAAGCAGTGACGCAAGTGCGCTCTGGTTGTTAGGGGAGGGGCAGTGGGGGTAGTGATTACGTCGTCATGTACCTTTAAGCCCCGCCCATACAATCCTGAATGCGAAAATGGTGAAAAATAGAAAATGGTCTAACTCCACAAGTCAACATTAAATGATTATACAGTCTTTTCACATATTTTCAGGAATGAGTTTCTAATGTGTGAAATGTGTGTTTGGAAACAAATCTCAGAATTTGCTTTACACGGTCTTTAAAGAGTTTACTTAGAGTTTAACCCTGTACCTCAATACAAACAGCAGACACTAGTTTGTGTAATATTACGGGAATGAAGAAGTCTGCCCCCCCCCCCCCCCCCCCACCAACAGAAAGGGAGTTTCTTTGAACTCTGTCCTCAATCATATTTGTTTATACCATGTATAAAAGAAATGCGGCTAACACAGGAAATGTTTACGACTAAAGATAAGGTTTTGTGCAACCCAATCTATTTTCCTTTCAAGTTTTAAAGGTCCAGTGTGTAGAATTAGTGCCATGTAGCGGAACGGACTCGGCAGAAATTAGATATAATGTTCATAAGTATGTTTTAATTAGTTTTATACCATGGCCCGGGTGAATACTCCATTCTGATTGGCTGGGGAGGTGTGCATTATTTTACGATAACATGCATGGACATGATGCAAACAGCCTCATCACCAGTCTAAAAATTAATGCGCTAAAACAAAACGATAACAACTGTCAACTTGGACTGGACTCGGGGGGGGGGGGGGGGGGGGGGGGGGCACTACCTTTACAAAGCTTCCCCTGTTGCCATGTCGTTACTAAGGTCATCTCTATTTACTGCCATGGTATAAGTGGGATAATCCACTCCGAGGTGTGCATGTATCAAAAAATAATGCGCGACGCAGGGGCTAAGAACCCCCCGATGTGAAGCGGAGTTATCCCTTACATAATCCCATGACAATGTCGTTACCTTAGAAAGAGCCGTTTATATCTAAATGGGGAGCGGGTCCACTTCCACGGAGGCTGCCATGTTGCACCGCCATGTTTCTACAGTAGCCCAGAATGGACAAACAGCTCTAGAGAGGATGTGTTTTTAATTTTTAATCATAATCACCATCTTACTTAGCTATGACCTATAGTTTTGCAGACATAACCAAATGCAATTTATGAATCTATTAAGGAACCTCATCACTTACTCACTGTCGTAGACGATGGCATCACTTTGGAAGCTGTACTGGCACCTTACAGGTCAGTACAGGCCACCATAGCTTCTCCTACATCATTGGAAAGGGAGAGCTGAGGGGAGGTGGGAGGGGGTATTCAGTTGGCAATCTCACCGCTAGATGCTACTAAATCCTACACACTGCTCCTTGAAATGGTAAAAGTTGATTTAACAGATTATTTTGTCTTTATACCCTGCCTGGCCTGTATAGTAATCGATGATCTCAGGTCCAGCAGACCTACTATATTACAGCAGAACTTCTGGGGGGCATTCCTGTTTTGTTACCGAGATATTCTCCCAAAGAAAACTAATTTGCGCCAATATGAAGCAAAAGAAGTGAAACGCCCCGTTCACCCCGATTTGAGCACATCTGCCATCAGACTTTAGATATTGATCCAAAGTCTGATTTGTGAGACTGTTGGACAAAAAAAGCAGAGAATCCCTTGAGATAGCCGTGGCGATTGCTCTCCATCTCACTCTGTAAACTGTCATGAAGGTGGGATTACTGAGGGAATCTGGGCCTCATCCATGCCCAATGCAGCCAACAGTTCAACTATGCTCTTACTCACACACTCACAGAGGTCATGGGGGCTTGCAACAGGCAAAAGAGGATCGCCTGGCCACTGTCTTCCTCTCACATTCCTTTCAATTGGTGGTGTTGACCATTGCCGCTCAGAATCTCAGCTTTAACTGAAATAATCACCCAGATGATCGAATCACCCTTCACAAAGGTCCCACCTAAAATGATCTGGGTGTCTCCTTTTCCCCTTCTGGCCCTGTTGCTGCAAAGACCACTTTCAAGACCCCCCCCCCCTAATTATTTGAGGTTGATCTCTAGCCAGTGGCAGAACAAGATGTAAAATATATTAATTGTCCTGGATTTGTGTATGTTTAACACATCCACCCCTCTGGTCCTCAGGCAGATCTGTGAGTGAGTCATGTTAAAACCAATGCTTTGCTATGACAAGAAACCCTGCCTATTTCCATGTTTCTTGGCATTGTGAAAACATTTCTTTCCCACACAATGAGATGGGCAAGAGCTTCATGGCGTTTAGCTGCGGTATGACTTTGGGTGAGATGTGAACAAATTATCTGGCTCCGTGGATCTCCGTGCATCACAAATGAGTCAGTAGGAGTGAGAAGAATGTACTCTGCAACACTTGGTGTATCCCACTCAGTGTTTTCAAGAAAGTGTTGACTTGTTTTTTTCCCTCATAGAGGGATATTTTCAGAGTCTGCTGCTTACCAACAAGGCGTACAGTATACACACACACCACCATATACTGTATATACCACCTCTCGGTTCTGTACATGAAGCAACTTTTATATATCGAAAGCAAAAGTTATTTAAATGTTGCTCGAGATCCGGGCAAACCAATGAGGACAGGCTCCAGCCGTGGATGTATATCCAATGTTTGCACCCCTGTCTCTTTGCTTGAGATCCACCGTGAGTCATGACTGCTGTCGGATAGATTAGAGTAATTAATGCATGATTCGGGATTGGGTTTGAAATACTTAATCATTTCGTACTGTTTTGATGTGTCTCTTGTAAACACTGAGCCCCTATTTTCCCACGAGGTTATGCTGTGGAAATTACCCAATCAAGTCATCTTGATCTTTTTTTAAATTTATTTATTTTACTTCAAAGACTACAATCTTCAAATACCTCAGTTCACGTGATGAAAATTATAAAATGAAATTTGTTGTGGTGTCGGTGGTGGTGGCTCAAAATAATGAAGGAATACAAAATGAGGACGTATGCATGCATTATCTATCCGATCTCCCAGGAGATGGGAATATCTGATGCAGAAAAAGTGTGTGTTATGGCACCGTAACATAACTGTGAACTGTGATTTATTTCAAATTGATTATATATATATATATAAAATATTCATATAATATTATATAATATTTTATATATGTATATATATAAAAATATGTGTGTGTGTGTACGACAAGCTGTTGCTTGTTACATAACTCTCATCACTCTTGATACTGATGTCGTCTAAGGACATGTATCCTCCCAACAGCTAAGGAGGGAAGAAATGTGTGATTTTAGCCATTTTGGCATCCATGCACAACTCAGATATTCTCATGCGGTCTCAAACGGAAGATGTTCTTTGACATGAATCGCTGTTTTATCACATGACAAACACACACCTTGAGGGGCGATATACAGTACATACAATCAGCCCAGTGACCTTAGCAGCACCCGGTGTTGTATCTAAAGCCGTGTTTCGCTTCTCATTTCCGTGCCACTGTTGAATGTGATTGCCTCTGCCGTAGATACGGACTTAACATCAACACTTGGGGATTCAGACATCTTTGGGATTCAGACTGGCAGTCCTCCAAGTATATCCCATCTCGCTTCCCAGAGGATGAGAGACAGTGTTTTTCCCCCTTCATTTTAGTGTTTGAAAACGGTTTGTTGAGAAGGATAGAACAAATGTCGACAAAAGAGGGATAAGGAGGGAAAGAGGACGAGAGAAAGAGAGAGACGGTACATATACTATGCGTACGTGTACGTGCATGTGAAATTTCACTATTACGGTGGAGACTCTTCTGTATGGGTGGACAAACAGCTGTGTTGAATGATCCTTGAATCAGAAAGTGAATGGAATGGAAGAGGAGAGTGGAAATGACATGCGCATGCACATTATTGTGTTTGTATTATTATGGACAGAAGAAACTTCTGGTGATAGGCACCCTTGTTGTCATGGTTTCAGTCAGATACTGACACCACCAGTGTTTTTTTTTGAGAGTTCATGCTAAGTGTAGGCAACTTGTAAACAGGATTAATAAAACTAAACATTATTGCTTTTCAATCCTTCTCATGGTGAACTTAAAATGACACTCGTCTTGTTCTTTAAACCAAAACAAAACGTATACATCTTTGCTGTGGACTGTGAGTACCCCCCTCTTTGCGGCAGTTCCTCTTTGTGCACAGTATTTAGTCAACAGCCAGTTAATCATTGATAAGCCGAGGGTCTCATTTCACAGTTAGTCTCAGTGTGTATTGAAAGTGTGTTTACAAAAACATGAACCTAGATTGCAAGGCGTTTGATTTGACTTTTAAGTACTGAATTACAAGTGACAGGGTTTCACATGCCGGTTCTTTCATTTCTGCCTGTCTCACTTCATTTTGTAATTTCCTGAGGTATCTGTGTGTTTGTGGGCCGAGAGCAAAGAGGGGAGGAAGGTCAAAAAGGGGGTGTCGGTGCCCTTATCAAACTTCTTGTCACCTCTTTCTTGTGAGTAGGAGGTGCAAATTAATAGGAAGGGGTGCTGAGTGTGGGTGCTCCCCATGTGGCCTTGCCTTCTCCTCCTCCTCCTCCTCCTCCTCCTCCCTTTCTTCCTCCTCCTCCTCTCTCCGTGTGGCCTGACCCTGCTGGTCTGTGAGTAATGAGAGCTTTAGAAGGAGCCTGGATAATTAGACCTGACCTCACACCATAACACACTCCTCTCAACATGTCCCCCAGCCAATCGAGAAGACACGCACAGGCTCACACTCACACACACACACACACACACACACACACACACACACACACACACACACACACAAACACACACTCATACGCACAATGGCAATGGCAACACAGAGATAAACACACTCACACATCGCTAGATATCAGCAGAACACACACGTTGATGCAAATAAACGGACACACGCTAACACCTCCTCCCTGCCCCTGGGCCAGTGGGGCCCCATGTTGCATATAGATGTCTTTTCTTTTTTACATCTCAAGTCTTACGCCTTCGGACATCCTTCTCCACCCTTATCTTCTGTGCCTAACGCTCCTATCTTATAGGACCTTCCTCTCCGTATTCAGTCCAACACCAGGGGGTTTAAGGGGGCGGGGGGGGGGGGGGGCGCGTGGGCATATGTGTGTGCATTGCTTGTGTGCAGTGCGCCTGTGTGTATATGTGCTTGGACTTTTTTTCGATGGGCAGTGTGTATTCGTTTTCCAGAGAGGGGCAGAGAGGGGGGGAAATTGAAAAAGGAAGCGCAGTGGAAGGAAGTTATTGCAGTGTGGTCCGGAGCGTGAATAAGTCCACGGGAAAAGTCAGAAATTGTAACCTGTGCAGTGCTCGGCAATTCTCCCGGCATTGCGTCGTTTTCCCCTCCTCCTCTCCTGGTTGAGGGTCTATTCAGAAGTGGCGGGGCGGTGGAGAGGTTTTGGCTGCAGGCGTAGTTTCTTGTTGTGCTCTCCTCTTCACTATTCATCTTCAGAGTCTTGCTAGTCTCTGAAAGGATGCTCTTTAACCTCCAGGAACGTTCTTGCAGGAGCCAAAGCACCTAGACATACATGTGTTTTATTTATACATTCAGTGTTGTTGTTCACGTTCACATTTAGATGCAGAGTTCGTAAGGAACAGTAGTATTTCTTTACACAAGGAATGAACACCTTTTGTTCATCTTTTTTACACTGGGGTCCTATGGAAGTATTTTCTTAGAAGGGCCTAATGCACAGAGTATCTCTGTTTCAACCACCACCTAAACAGCTCCCAGAGTTAATGTCTTCTACCCTATATCTGGTTCAAAGCCCGCTCTACTTTAATACATCGCAGCGAGATGGACACAAGTCTGTTTAGTTTTTTCCTTCAAACACTGATTCAGGGATTCGTACAGGACAATGTTATTCCATCGCTTGTCTTCCCTGTTTGTTTGCAGCTTTATATAATTCCCCTTTAGGCTTTCAATGTGCCTCATGAATTTGTTCTGTACTGTAATAGTTGCAGTGCCAGAAGAATTAGTAGGACCTGCTACCATAGAAACGCTCTTTCAGATATACATGTATATTTGTAATGCACAAGATGCATTGACTATATCCAGACACTCAGAAGCAGCAGATTCAAGGGTTCTCATTGTCCAATAAAATGCAACAATGGGTTTATGTGGGCCTAAAAGCCCAGTGCTTATATGTTATATAAAATATAACAATATTTCCCTACAAGTACCAATTCCTCTGCCGTTATTATGCTTATATGGAAGTGCAAAGCAGCCATACTTTGTACAAGTGTTTTTTTCTCCAAATTGCTTGGAATTGAGGCGTGTGTCAAAATGTGTCTTTTGTAGTTGATACCCATGGGGTGCATTGGTGTTTAAAAGGTCTCAGCCCAGCTTGGGAGCATGGATGTGACTTGGGTAGTGTGGGGTTTTCTGCTCTGAATATCTGTGAATTTTGATAGAATGGGTTGTTTGTGTGATGCAAGCACTAAGCAGCACTGTATCTGTGCTGGGCATTAGGGCTTTCCTATAGAAATACCAAAGAGCCTAAAATATATAAATTTAATCTAATTTAATTTAAAGCCTTTATTTATTATTTTCTCCAGGAGATAAAAAGTAGTCATCCAGGCTATATGTGTTTTTTAAAAAGGGAAATGGTTGTCAATGGTTGAATAACCAATACAAGTAAATAAATGATTTGTAAAACCATTATGCAGTGTGTTTCCAAAATAATTGATGTCCTTTTAAAATTGTATGGATGTGATACGAAATGTTTCTAAATACTTCTATATTCAAAATAAGGATGCGTGCATTGAGGAGGCTAATTGGCCCGCGGGACCCCACGATAACCACAAGTGTAGGCCGTTGGGGAACAACCTTTTTTCGGTATTTATATGCAGGTGATTTGCAGGGGGTTGGTTAAAATAGCTATTAGCTATAAAATAGCTAAACAAGCTACTTCTTGTATGCCATCCTAATTATCTCATTCAAGTTCGATATCCTTGTTGCATATCCTTTAATGCCATTATAGCCCGTCAGACAAAATCCTCCACAAAAACATTGTATTCTCATTTATTTAAGAATAAGATACGTGTTTTATTATAACCTAGGTCAAGCCTATTTCCGTTTCATATGAAACAAAATTATTAATTACAAAGCAATTGTAGTTTTCACACATTGGAGCAACGCACAAAGCTACGGCCTCAACTTGCTCTGCTATCTCACCTAATAATAAAACATTAGCCTATTAGGCATACATTTGACTCATTTCATGACTTTCATTTCATCTTTTGAAGAAAAGCCTGTATTTAGACTATGGTGAGTAACCTGTTTGCTTTAGCCTTGTATAAATCGTAAATGGCAGTTTTTGTAAAAGCACATGTAGCACATGTTACACACATGTTCTTTTTGTTCACATGCATCATCCCTTTCAGTGCATCTCTTTTAGTGCGGCTAGTGCACCTGCCACACACCACCTTAGTGGCTTCTGGTGGGGCCCTCCAACAGAGGTAGATGTTGATTTGAAGACGCATTTATTGGAGATGGCATGATGGTATATGCCGAGCAGATGGTATATGCTGCCATGACAGATAGCTGTGTCTCAATTTAGGGGCTGCATCCTTCGAAGGCTGCATCTGAAGACTGAATGCTTCACCGCGGTGCGACAAGGCTGTCCCATTTCGAAGGCTCCTCCAAATGCAGCCTAGAAATGCTGCCGTCTTTTCCCGAATTTGAAGGATCCATCTTAGGATGGATACTTTGCTGCCATATATATCCCAAGATTCATTGCGTGCCGGTGATGTCTGAAATTGAAAGTTCCTCTATCCATACCAGCGGCCGAGGATTACACTTTTTTTAAACCATTTTTGATATGAAAATAAGGATAGGGTTATTGTAAATATGACATTATATTGTCAAAGTTAAATGACATTATATTGTCAAAGTTAAATGACATTAGCCATATAAACAACGTTAACTAACTGTTGTTACGATAAGATAAGACTTTCTATTCTAGCTGTGTCCTGCTTGTCAACTGCAGCTGTCAAGGTTGCTTGGCGACAGGAGCGGTGCTTCGTGACGCAAGTTTGAGGGCGGGAACAGCTGGTGACGCAAATAAGAAATCCTCCGTAGACCAGACCGTCTCATTTAACAATGCTCGGTTCGGCCATCTCGGTCTACCAAGGCCACGTCTTCGTAGTCATCACTATAGCAACATTGTGTGTGTTCCATCCTTCCCTTTAAAGGGGCTGTAGACAACTTTTCAACTTTTCCCACCCTAGCGTTTCAAACTAGTATTATTTTTGCACCGCTGTCGCATAGACAAACTGGATCGCTTTCCGTTTCCTCAGAGCCTAGCGAACACAAACAACACAAGACATGTATTTGTTTGGAAATCTCAGCGAAAGAAACAATCAACACTTCTGGAAATAATAAAGAAAGAAGCATGTTCACTGAGGAGGTAAAGTGAAATTGGCATAATTTTATTTGGGAACAGGCAAAAGCTTTTATAATGATGTCCATTGCATAGTAATACCATAGTTGGAGTATTGCTTTGCATAAACAAGTATCGGCAGCAGGGGTTGGCGTCAGGGTGGATGGCAGAGTAGAAGAAAACATTAGGAGGAAAACCGTGAGTTTATTCATTCATTTAGGCTAGAAGAAGAAGAAGAAGAATGCCTTTTATTGTCACTATACGCATTTACAATGAGATTAAAAACCAACTCCAATTACAGTGCAACAGTGAAAAATATATAATATATAAAAACATATACAAATTTACAAAATAACATAGGCAAGAAAATATATAAAATATACAATATAATATAAACATAGGCAAAGAAAAGGGAGGTAAGGTCCATCTCAGCTGAATCCTGAAATTATGTGTTGAGAAAAGTGTTGAGAGCCTGGTAGCCTGGATCGCATGGCGAGTCGTGACATGAGGTTTATTCAGGTAGTATACTCAATGCAAAAACGTAGCATACGCAGATATAAGTAGTGTCATCATAGTGGCTTTACTTTGGTTGTTCCACCGTTCCACTACTGGGGATAGCTAATGGGGATAGATAGCTACCGGGTAAACAAAAGCGCTATTACTCCTGGTTTGTTTGCACACGCAATGGTTGACGTGTTTTTTTTGTGCCGTAAAGTGAGCCTTCATTTTTCCCGGGAGATCGTACCCGGTGGCAGACAGAGCTGCATAGTGAAAGCGAGGCTTATAGGGAAGCTAAGGGAACCCATCTAAACGCTGATGGTGTCATTATACTGTAGCCATTACACTGTGCAATCAACATTTACTTTATGTTGATATGTTAAAGAAAAAAAGTTGTCTACTGCCACTTTAAATGTGTGTGTGCCTTTTAAAAAAAAAACATTCCTTATTGCTTTGGTACAATGGTAAAGTGTTTTCAAAGGAAACCTTATGTAATTACATCGTATTTTTTGCAGAATTCAATATGGGTTATTTAATTAGGGGGGTGGTGGTGTTACCTCGGTTACTTCTCTCCGCCAGGGGGGATGGCTCCATGCAACATGAAAGCCATTTGTTCTCCTTTTAGCTTCATTTCTCACCCTGGTAGTGGCCCTGATAGTGAAATTAAATGAACGTCTGTATTAAATGTAGGGGGAAGGGGTGGAGTGGGGTAGTGATTTACACACACACATCCCCTCCATCCCGATTCACCCCCTCTACATTGTTTTTACCCTCAGCCCCATTTATCTCTCTCTCTGTCTCTTTCGCTCCCCTAACTCTTTAGGGGTGTGTGTGCAGGAAATACATTTTTCTGTCTTTTGCCTTGATAAACCGCGACTGGGGCAAGTTTGATCACTCCTTTACCTCACATATTATTTTGCTCTGTGTTCTGGTACTAGACATCGTTCACTGGGCTTTTTTTGTTTTCTTTTTTTCTAAAGATTAACTTGTTCATGAGATTATGCCAATGGATGACATTTCCCAGAGCAGAGCCTGAGGAATGGGGTCCTCCAGTTTTGCCAGGAAACACAGTAAAGTCTATTTGCAGAGCTACAAAAATGTGTTTTCTGCTGAGAGTTCGTGGAAGGAGTGGGGAGATGTTATCCCCATGATTACTTATGACCCACTCCAACTTTGTGATGCTTATTTTTTAAGCTAGTACATGTCATTGAGTATGACCGTTATAATGAGCGATGAGCCCCACACACCGGGGCAAGTGTCCGAGGAGCTTAACCCTCTCTGGGATGCAACCATCAACATCAACCGCTGCCCAGACGCAGCTCCACACATCCACACACACCGTGGCGTTAGTGTACCCTTTTAGAAAGAACGTCACCTGGTTTTCAGAGACTGTCAAAAACATAGGATTTTACACATGTTTTCACTAAATTACATAATTATTTTAGTAACAGTGACAAAATGGCATATTACTATGTTAAAGATCATATAAGATATATTGCGGATAAATGTATGTGGATTTGCTGCCCTTTAAGAGAGGGAGAGAGACGCACGTTCGGCCAGCTTTATGAGTGTTTCTGATTGGATGCTGTAGCTGTTTGTCAAACACAACTACCCACCCCCTCCTGCCATTGAGCAGTCATGGCAAATAGCTCACTCCTCAGACTTAATTTAACTTAATTTTAGCTTAAATTTGAACTCTAGAGCAGTGGTCACCAACCTTTTCAAGCCTAAGATCACATCCAAAGTCCAAATGTAAACCAAGATCTACCACTTGCAAAAGACGAAAAAAGCAGCCCACAATGTAGTTCCACTTTGATGTTCTTTATTTTGTTACCTGTCAGTCACAAGACAATTATTAATTGAACAGGCAAAGTATTTGTGAAATCATACAAATAGTATAATCAGAATTAAGTCCCTTTTTAAACAACATACAACACAGATCATTTCCGTTTGTAAACAATATAGCCTACAACAGATCATATTTCAAACTGGCAATACACACTCACTTTGATAGCCCCACACACACACATTCAATGTGATGGCTGTGATTACACACTATCAGCAAGTGCTGTGTAGTCTGGCTCATAGATTGACAAAGCAAGTCTGACACTGTCTGTAAGATGTCAGATATCAGTTAGACATCATTTGACTTGATTATTTTCATCTGTTAAAAAGCCCTCTCACAGAGATATGTTGAATCAAATTAGACCTTAAGTGCTCAGGATGCAAGGAGGGGAACACAGAATGTCCACAAGGAAACATAAGTCTCGCATCCATGCATCATCAGACAGTTCCCCATGCTCCTCATTTGGTGACAAATCAGAAATGATTTGATCTCAGGCAGCAAGTCAACAAACCACTATCCTGCGACTCAACCACCTTATGCCAGCGTGGATAATCAAGTCACCATATATGGCATCAGGCTCATCTAATACAGATTTAAACAAGTGGTGCAGTAGTCCTTTTGCGTGAATCAAATAATAATGACAATCATAATGACAAGTGTCATGACATGAGACAAGTGCATTATTTACTAGCCAGTGCTCACTGGTGGATTACACAGTGATTGTTCAAAAACGTGTGGAAATCATGATGACTGCACAGTGCGACGAAGCCCCAACGCACGCCATGCAAAGTCGTTAAACGGCCATTGCCTCCTTGTATAGCATTGGTGAAAGGTTTATATTTAGCCAAGAAATGGCTGACATGGAAGGATGCATCTGTTGCAGCCTTAGTTTTAGCCTTGTCGGTTTATTAAAAAGCAACTGCTGCTGTGCTTTCATTACAGACTTGAGCGCTTCAACTTTCTTTTAATGAAGCGCCCTCTTTAGCGGATAGGTTTCTTTGAACTTGGGGTGGATGGTGTGATGAGAAAATTGTGTTCCCATTCTAGGTGAAAATGTTTGAGTGTAACAAGTGCCTGAGCTAATTAAGGTGGAATTTGTCAGACGTTAACCTCCTAGAAACTGTGTTTGATTGGCCAGGTATATCCCTCCCCCGCCCCTCAACCCCCATCACTACACACAGGACGCATTTTAAATTAAAATAAATAATAAATGAAGAAAAATGTATGATTTTAATTTAAATGATGTTGATTGATTTTGAAAACTCCTCGTGACTTGCAATGAGTCCAAGATCGACTTGACGACCGCGAAATGACGGGTCTGGGACTACTGATCTAGAGGGAGTCATGAAGGACATAAGTGTCTTTTATGATGGTCTTTATCTTTTTAATAATTTATGACTCTGGGGCATAATTTAATAAGAAACCTCAATAATATATCAGTGTCATCTTTACTTTTCCAAATATTTCCCATGGTCATGTCTGTCAATTACTTGAGTTTTTTTCACATGGACTTGACAAATTCATAAGAGGTGACAAATTCATAATTTGAGTTGAGAAATTTGCCATTAAAACATTCTAATGCAGCAATTCCACACGATAAATGGACACCATTTATCATTGAGCAGGTTCACTGTCACTATTCCCATCATCAATTGCTCTTCTTGCTATAAATTCATTTTTCACACTCTCTTATTTGTCGACTAACATGTAGTTCCTCTAACGGGCCTCTAGGTGGTTCACGGTGGTTGGATGCAGAAGGACCCGTCACCATTCTAAAAATGTAGTTAATTCTCGTAAAAGTTAATCTGTTTTTAAGAACTCAGTGGCTATCTCCATGTTATTTATTTTGAGATGTCCTGTTGGACAGTTTTGTTTAATTAAAAAGTTCTAAAGGTTGACTATTAATGAGGTTCAGGCCATAGACTTTTGCGAGGCAGCCATTCAATTCTCAGCCACAAAGTGCGAAATATGGATCGTTTCCATTACTGGTTTTAAAAATCTCGAGTGGTGCAGGAATGAGTCTTAAAACCCGGAAATCTGTTAACATTTTGGCACTTCCGGTTCTCTCGTCTCGAAGTCAACTGGGTTTTTGAATGGGTTTTTGGTTAGATGCCTGAAATAAGGTCTGTGGTTAACACAAGCTTAAGAGATGGTCACATTTTGGTCTACGACATAAAATACATCAGTAAATACCGCACTCGTGAATTTTGAAGCTTTTACGTGTCTTAAAAACTTCTGGGGATTGCATTTATGCTTCAAAAATCATAAACGTAGTGTTCATTGGTGAAGATTATCTTGCTTAACAAAACGTGAGTATTATAAACTTTTGTTTGCCACAGACTTATTTTCTGCAATAATTAAAAATCCAATGGAAAAACCCCATTGGCTTTTTGTCGAGGGAACCCAGGGCGATGCTAACTTCTGGGTTGGTCTACAAAAATACGTCATCCCTGCACCGCTCTATGGTGGCGTCCATAGAAAGCCAATATACACCCTCACAATGGTTGCGTGTAAACCAATGGGGGACGTCACGGACGTTACATCCATTTTTGGGTAACACTTTACTTGAATGCGGGTGCATAAGACTGACATGATGCTGTCATAATCATGACATGACACCTGTCATGACACTTTATGAATGCTTATGACAGTCGTCATTAAGTGTCATTCGAGGATTAACACCATGGACAGTGCTGGTACGTTACCTGCGCTCCACCCCGAGCACTATGGGAGGCATCAGTGGGGAAAAGAATGGGAAGATTCATGTTTTTGCATGAAACCAAAAACCAAAAAGATAATATAAAAAACGTAAATAAAGCAGTAAAAAGAACCAACAAAATGCCTCGTCAATTCTGAAGATTCCGAATTACCGAATGACACTTAATGACGACTGTCATAAGCATTCATTAAGTGTCATGACAGGTGTCATGTCATGATTATGACAGCATCATGTCAGTCTTATTCACCCGCATTCAAGTGAAGTGTTACCCATTTTTGTTATTTCATCTTTTATATAAAAAAAAGAAAGGGAAGAAAAAAAAAGTAGGAAGAAAGAAGGAAAGAAAAAAGAGAAATGGGTCTGCCGCCCAAAGCTGTTTACTGAATATAAGTAAAGTTCTGACCTTGACGGCCCTAATGGCTCTAAATAGCGTCTGAATTTCAGCATAGTCGGGAGTGAAGGCCACGTCCTGCCTGCGGAGTAATAGGACCAAAACGCTGTCGCTTTCTGAACCTGAAACACCGGGGAGCAGAGAGGAAGTAGCTTGCAGTACGGAGATCCAGAGGTGGATTAAGGACGGGAGCAGTCTGAAGCCATGTGAAAGCAGGCAGGAGGACGAGAAGGGGGGGGGGGGGGCTGTTTGAAGCAACTTTGTGGGAGGCAGTGCATCTCAGTCGGAAGAGTGGATACATAAACAGCACGCAGGGAAAGAGACCTGGCAGGAAGTCAGAGAGAGAGAGAGAGAGAGAGAGAGTAGATTGTTGTTTCTGTAATAGTGTAGCTAGGGTTAGGGTTGGATTTTCAACTCCCAACTAAAAGGTATTGGGTTTGATCCCCATTTTCCGCAGCCTACACATAGGCCATCTTTGAGCAAGATGCCTAACCCCCTATCTGCTGCTTAATTACTTAATGTATCTGAATTTAATGTAAGTGGCCTTGTGGATGAAAGTGCTAAATGACTAAAATAATAGATAAATCGTCATAATTCAGTTGTCTTTGTTCTGGATAGGGAAGTGAAGACCAGACAGATTTCTTACTTTGTGTTTCTGAATTGAAATGCTGAGCTCAGAAAGTTCTGCATGCAACTAGGTTTCTATGAATTCTGGATGACCGCCAGAGGCAGTGCATAATTATGGATAATATCCTCCTACCGGACGCGTAGGCAGGGCTCGACGCTGAGATTTTTCCCTGTGAGCACTGTGCTCCTAAGTTGAAATTTTAGGTGCACAGTTCACAAAAGTAGGGGCACAACTGAATAAATTAGACACAGAGTCAAAATTGAGGGATTAACTTCTATATATATCTTATATTAGGATTATATTTTGCTTATGTTTGGCTGCTGCCAATTCTATTTAGGTGATAAATTAACAATGTTGTAAAAAAAAAATAAAGCATAACTCCATCAACATTCTCAAACAGATTCTCAAACCGCAACCCTATCTGTGGTCAAGGTTGAGGTTGCCAAGCTTGAATTATTAATGCGTTTACAGTCCCATACTTTTGCTTTGCTTTGCCAACAACATGCACAGAATGTAATGTTTGGGTGTAATAAGTATGTTATCAGCTTTACATCACGTCCTGTCATTCCTGCTTAAAATCTGAACCTATGTGTTGGACATTACAGAAACTTGATTTTCTCACCAATTGCCAAGAAGTGCAGCATTATCATTCATTTAGTCTTTTCAGGTGAAATATAGTCCCTGGATTTTGTGCATTGTTTTTGGATGAGCCGGTTCATCGCCAACTTCGGATGCATTACGTTATTGTAAGCACCCGGTCTCTACCGCTGCAATAGACACCTATGGCTTCAAGTTGCTGCTCGTTGCATCAACATTATCTTGTGATTCTTTTGCAAGCAGTTTCCAGTGGCAAGCAGTTTTGTCACAAATCTTCGGTCTCGATCTTCCACTCGCACACATGTGCTCCTAAATGTAAATTCACGTTCACACAACAGGAATTTGTACTGCATATGTGAGTGAAATGGTTGCACTGTTGAGCCCTGGTAGGTTGAGTGTGTATACAAACAAAGTCATGTGTGACCCAAGATGACCCTCCCTGGAATGGTAAAATCTTGAAAAAGTGATTTAATTCTCTCAAACCCAGTGTTGGACGTATCCCGCTGTCCCTTTTTGGGATAAGAAAATATGCTGAATAAAACCCATTGAGCTGTGTCACTTGACTTACAGCCTCGACTGCCTCCTTTTTCAGGAGATTTTGCGGGGTCACATACAGTGGAATTGGAGTACCTGTAGTGTTGTGTGTGCAGGTCAATGACTCAACCCAACACCAGTTTGCAGTTGTTCCAATGCTTTACTGAGAACATGCTTTCTATTTCAGGTACAAACAATACTGAGACATGGCATTTTCATCATGCTGACTGAGGGCCTCCGCCGGGCTGCCAGGTTGAAATGTGTCAACTCTATCGGGCTGAAGATTTAGCAACAGCTCTTTCATCTGAGCAAACTCAAATGTCAGTGTATCCTCCTTCGTGGCCAATTGGTGCTTTCATTTTCTGCGCCGCTTCTACTGTGGAACACCCCCGACCTCAGCAAAATGCTGTTTTATTGAAGTTGGGTTAGTATTAACCAGCTGCCCTTCTAATTCTGCAAAGTCTGGCAGCTTTCAGAGCTACTGGCATGTAGCTGCAATTCATGCACTGAGAGTCAGACAAACCTGCTCTCAGGTGCTCCATCCCAAGGCATCAGGGGCATTCATTGTGGCCATTAACCAGCATTAGGGCCATGCAGACATGTGACTCGAGCATTGTAGCCTTTCAATGGGAGTGAAATGGGAGTCTCCCGCATCATCTGCTTATAAGCAACTTTAAACTCCAGTAAACAAGCCGCTCTCTGAGTGAGATCTCTCCAAAGAACGCTGCAAACTTTTAGCGAAAATAAATGTTAATTTAATCAAGGCCGGGCTACGAAAACACTGCCGCTACCAATAGTTAGCTCTGTATTAGTTAATTGAAGAGTTGCGGCGGCGATAGCACTACCTTCCAATAGCTTACAAAATTATTTTACGGTATACATAATGTAATGCCTGATCATTTCCTTCACTGAGGATTCCTGTGCACCATCGATCAATTTGGCTTACCTCAGCTGTATAGCTGGGATTTTAATAGGGCTTTTAAGTGGATACCCGAGTGAGAAGCAGTGAGCCTGCTGTTCTGACTGAACCATCAGCCGCCAATCGATTGACAAGCTGCAGTGTTAAAAACATAGGCACTCGCACTTTACTGTAGTAAAGCACTTTACTTTACTCTAAAATATAACCCACTGTGATGTGTTTGATTATGTCTTTTAAATTTTTGTATTGTTCTTTGTGCTGTCTATTGCGGTCTATTGGCTTTTTACATTTTGTATTGTTCTTGTGCTGTCTATTGCTGTGTTGCTCTTGGCCTGCAAAACAATTGCCCTGGGATCATAATAAAGTTGAACTTGAACTCAAACGTTAATTACTTGATGTAATTAACACGGCTCAAACCACAGGTTTGCACTCCTGTAACACAAACTTACCTTGCAAGAAGATTAAAAAGGTTTGTAATTTTTTAGATTTGTAGTTGTTGTTTGTATTCACACTCAACCTACGCATCCGCTAAGAGGATATTATCCATAATTATGACTGCCTCTTGCAGTCAGGAAGAATGAAATCGAACTACAATTCCATCCTTGACTGTGAATCTCTCCTTGTTCCCTCCCTCTCTCTCTGCAAGATGTAGTTCAATGTTTTAGGAAATAAATAAACCATGGATTGTTAAGGTAAGGACAACAACAAGCCATCGTTTTTAGTTTATTTTGCTTATGCGCTGAATGGTTTGCATGCTTTTTTTTGCATCAGTTTGGTCTGAAAATGGAGGGAAGGAAGACGACTTGTTGAAGGTCTTGTTTGGTTGAAAGAACATTGTCTAATGACCCCAAGGCAGGCTTGAAGACAAGGATCTGAAGCGACACCCGGGGCTGCAGGGCTCTGTGTGTGTGGATGATGGCACGGGGTGAAATGTGTTGAGTTCCAGATCCTTACCAAGCAAAAAGCTCCCCTCCCCTACTGAGATCAGAGGAGCCACTGAGGTAGAAGTGTGGAGTCTGGATTTACAAAAAAAGTAACCCCATACAGACACAGGCCCGGCGCCAGGATGAAGTGACAGAGGGGGCTGTTAAAATTTGAGAGGGAGAATTATTTTCATAGAATAGAATTAATTAATTTCACCATGCAATAGCCTCAGAAAGGCTAAATAACAACAACATGAGGCTACTGTTTCAAAATTAACATTTATTATTCAGAGCACTCACATAAGACCATAGCGTAACAGACCGTTAAATATTATTTGAATTTATTTGACGTATTTCTGTAAAAATCAGCAGGCGGAGGCGCATAGAAATGGCTGTTTGTGGCTTGTATAAAAGCCCTGAAAAGGGAGTATTTGAGTACACAAACACCGACACAAGCTTTCCTCAGGTCATGTTTATTATAAATGGATTATCAAAATAATCATACAAATGAATACATATACAAGAACAGGTCTAACTTTCTCACTGGTCTTTAAATCTCTGAATTGTACATAGCAAAACATCAGCAAATCGTACTGAAATACTACTACAGAAATGCATATTAAAACAGTCAAACATCATAGTTCATAGTTAACTCACAATGTGTTAACATTGTGTTAACATTAATGTCAGTTGAACTACGAAACAAGCTAGCTTGGGTTTTCGCTGCTTTACTTTCTTCTTCGCTGTCCATGGTGCTGGAACAGCAGCAGCGCTATCCATTGTCCTGAAACAGCCTAAGCGATAGTCATATGTATCTCGGCCAATCATTTTGTTGTTTTTGCTATTATTGTTTTTTCCATAGATAAATAAAGCTTAAACGGAGAGGGTAAAAAATACAACTGAGGCCTTAAGACCCCACGTGGTGCCGGGCCCGCATAGACAAAGACGTTTAATCTTACCGAGCATGAAGCTATGGGCTATGTGCTAGCTGATGACTCATTGGCAAACATCCCTTTTGTTTATTCATGAGTGATAACCATGAGGGAGAGATGTATGGAAATGAGGTGAGTGGCAATGATGGAGATGGTTTGTGTTGTGTTAGCAGTAATGTGCCATGTCCTCTCCTCTCCCCAGGGATATGACCACTAGTACACTTGGTGCTTGGCCACATTTAGGGCATTTAGCTGATGCTTTTGTCCAAAGTGACTTACAATAAGTACATTTGTTAGGAGAAAGTACAACAGTAAATCACTATCAGTAAAGTAAGGATTCCACAAGAATGAGTTTCAAACACCCAATTGCTAAGTTAACCGATTGCTAGTATACAACAGAGATAAGTGCGAAAATACTAAGCGCAGATTATCAATGTAAGAGCCAAGACATACAGACACAGAATTTCATTTATTAATAAATTAATTTAAACACTAAACCCCTCCCCCTCCCACTAAAATGTTTTAGTGGGAGGGGGAGGGGTAGTAGAGGAAAGGATGCTAAGCGGGGTCCAGGTGAACTCTGAACAGGTGGGTCTTAAGAGGAAGGATGCTAAGCAGGGTCCAGGTGAACTCTGAACAGGTGGGTCTTGAGAGGAAGGAGGCTAAGCAGGGTCCAGGTGAACTCTGAACAGGTGGGTCTTGAGAGGAAGGATGCTAAGCAGGGTCCAGGTGAACTCTGAACAGGTGGGTCTTGAGAGGAAGGAGGCTAAGCAGGGTCCAGGTGAACTCTGAACAGGTGGGTCTTGAGAGGAAGGAGGCTAAGCGGGGTCCAGGTGAACTCTGAACAGGTGGGTCTTGAGAGGAAGGAGGCTAAGCGGGGTCCAGGTGAACTCTGAACTAATAACAGGTGGGTCTTGAGTCTCTTGCAGAAGCAGGTGATCGACTCTGCGGTCCTCACATTAGCAGGGAGGTCATTCCACCATAGTGGCGCCAAGACAGAGAAGAGTTGTGACTTGGCTGTGCGACCTTTGCTTGCTCTCGGGGATGGCGGTACCAGCTGGCCGGCCGAGGTAGTTGCGCGGAGGGCTCTAGCCGGGGCGTGGGGTCTGACTAGTGCTTTGACCAAAAGCTGCGCTGCTTCCCTCGTGAGGAAGGATCGGATTCGGCGGATGTTGTAGAGCGCAAATCTGCAGGATCGGGTCACCGCTGTGATGGTCATCCAGTATGACGCCAAGGTTGGTGAAGGACCCATCACAGCATCCTCAACAATTACCAGTAGGTCCATGTGAGGGCAGTCCTTCCCCGGCAAGAAGAGGAGCTCAGTCTTGTTGAGATTGAGCTTCAGGTGGTCGTCATCCAGGTGCTGATGTCTGCCAGACAATCTGAGATGCGAGTTGCAATCAGGCTGTCAGAGGAGGGGAAAGAGAGGAACAGTTGAGTGTCATCTGCGTAGCAGGGATAAGAAAAACCATGCAAAGTGATTACAGAGCCTAAATATCTAGTGTATAGGGAAAACAGAAGGGCCACCCAGGTCAACAATATGTGTTTTGCACATTTTGTCAAACAGGTTATTGTGAGTACTTTAGAGTCTGTTTAGAGTCGTTTGTTGGTCATTTTGTATTTCCGGCATTTAGCCCATTGAGCTCAGCTGGTAGAAGAGAAAATTAGTAAGTTATTTTCTCTGAATGAAACTACATGTAACTAATGGCAGGCAAAATTGGATAGAAATGTAATTACATATTTAGATAAACTGTCTGTGGGGAACCAAAGCCAGCCATTCATTTTTGTAAATAAAATTATCTTTTGGGATCAGCTAATTAGATTAGCTAGTGTGTGTAGCTAGCCTGCGTGTGATTATACACAATACTCCAGCTTGATACACTGTGTCTATACTTCCTGTTGACTCAGTTAGTCATATGATTATTGCTAAAGTAGCTTTGAATCCAACCTCTCTATTAAAGCATTACAAGACTGATATGTTTGGTTGTCTTCCACTGGCCAAAATTGTCCCTCCGGTTGAACTTCAAATACTTTCCCCCTCCTGACGGAGAATGAAAACCGTATCCAAGAGCAACATGGATATGTTTGACTCCATCTTCCATAAATTAAAATGCCAGAAAAAAAAGAGAAGCATTAGCCTTTTGTGCAGCGACGGATAGGCACGACACATGCAAGCCATCATATTTATAGTCATTCATTATTGCTCCCAATCAATCAACTGCATGGACATTATTTCTGTCCGAAAAAAAATCAATGTTCTTGATTGGATTTGTTTTTCTTTCCTTAACCATGGCGGGTTTCATTCACTCAACACAGAGAGCGCTACATGCCTCCAGAAGCTACCATTCATCTTGAAGAAAAAGCCACTGATAGTAGCAGATGCCATTCCTGTGGCAACACAACCGCGGTGAACCCTGCACCGCCATTACCATGCCTGCCAAATGTTTCAGCTCAAAGGTGTGTGTGTGTATCCATCTGTCTCTTAGTATGTCTCTCAGTTGTTCACAAGCGGGAAAACACTGTAATTCAAAAGCAAGCGGTTGAGTTGGTTTCACAAAATGTTTAATAACTCACCAGGGAGGCCCACAATCTGTGTTACTGGGTTTCTTACTGCAACTTACCCAATTGGATAAGAAAAAGGAAATTATGAACAGAGTTTGTAATTTCCACATCCATGTTGAATGTAGCTTAATGAACTGTAGCTGGCTGCAGTTGACTGTAGCGGACTCTAGTTAACTGTAGTTGACTCGTATCTCGATGTAGAGCGTACAGCTATACTGTAGCTGTTTGTAGCTGACTGTAGCTGAATTGAGCTGACTGTAGCTGACTATACTGTAACTGATTGCAGCTGACTGTAGCTGACTATACTGTAGCTGTCTGTATAGCTGACTATACTGTAGCTGTCTGTAGCTGACTATACACTGTAGCTGTCTGTAGTTGACTGTTGCTGACTGTAGCTGACTATACTGTAGCTGACTGTAGCTGACTTTAGCTCATTATACTGTAGTGTTTCCCAAAGTGGGAGGCACCGGGGTACTGCAGGCGCAGGGAGATGTGATTGAAGTATGGATTATAGTGAGGGGAAAAGCTCAATCTCAGACTGTACACAAACAATGCACAGGCGTAAGAATTAGAAATGGTTGTACATGAGCTGTAAACAAAAACATTAATGACTGACAAAATGTAAATGACTGATCATGCGTGTACAAAGTGTCAAACTTTATAGTTGCCGTACGTGAACTGCGCAAGCCAGCATGAACCAAAAATGGTGAATTCCAGCTACAGTATAGTCAGCTACAGTGAAATCACGGTTCATACGGCGATTTGTCGTGTTTTGCGCACCTTAAATGTTGAAGCTCCGCAGGCAGCGTGCGCAAACCGTGTGTCCACGTGGCTGTGGACACGCGGACTATAAATGCCATGGCTGTGCGTCCGGCAACTTACAGCAACATGAACAGGTTTTTGGATAGCTTTTGTGCGATACATTGAGGCAAATTATTTGTCCGAGGATTTGCTGTTCTGTAAATATGTTCTAATGCTGACAACAGGCACATTTTTCCATTTATCACTTTGCTGAGCTAGGGGTTCATTCATTTAATTTGAAGGGAGTAATGTCTGTGTTTACATCATGCAACAAATGTAACTACTTTTACCAAGAACGGTGGGAACGGGTGTAGGGGGTCAGCATTACTCATCTTTACCAAAGGGGGGGGGTCTGTTTGGGAACCACTGCCCAAGTGTGTGTGTGCGAGCAACTGAGAGACATACTCAGAGACGGATGGATATAGTATTTGTATGGATGTTTAAAGCCTTCTAAACACTCCACACACACACTCACACACACACACACACACACACAACCCGTGGGTGGAGAATGTGTTTGAAAGAGGCTTTGAAGCACAGTTACTGAAGACGCACATCCAGACCAAAGCTAGGCCTCAGACACACACACAGACACACACACATATACGTTTGTGGTTTGTATAAGATGTGCATACCTGTCGGTTACAATTAACTTGGTGTGATTTCCCTGCATGTCTATATGTGTTTATGGTGAACGCTGATGAGGTGTGTCAGTGGCTGTGCGTGCATGATGAGGTGTGTCAGTGGCTAGGTGTCTGTGCATGATGGGGTGTGTGGGTGGCTAGGTGTGCGTGCATGATGGGGTGTGTGGGTGGCTAGGTGTGCGTGCATGATGGGGTGTGTGGGTGGCTAGGTGTGCGTGCATGATGGGGTGTGTGGGTGGCTAGGTGTGCGTGCACGATGGGGTGTGTGGGTGTGTGGGTGGCTAGGTGTGCGTGCATGATGGGGTGTGTGGGTGGCTAGGTGTGCGTGCACGATGGGGTGTGTGGGTGTGTGGGTGGCTAGGTGTGCGTGCATGATGGGGTGTGTGGGTGGCTAGGTGTGCGTGCACGATGGGGTGTGTGGGTGGCTAGGTGTGCGTGCACGATGGCTAGCCACACATGGCTAGGTGTGTGGCTAGGTGTGTGTGCATGCCTGGGTGATTCAACAGTATCAGGAAAGTGTGAAATAAAATAGAAGAAGTGTAGGTTGTTTTATGAAGTATAATGAAGATGCATGACAGATAGATCAACCTACCAGACTACCCAGTGGACTGAACCAACTGGTAGGTTGATCTATCTATCCTACATCTTGGTGGACACTACCATGTGTGATGTCACTAGAGGGTAGATTTTAAAAGTGACAAGTGACAAGTCTGAAAGCCACACATCACACTACTAGCCTACTCAAATTGTCCAATGGCGTGTGCCAATATTCTCAGACGCGTGCAAGAGAATGAGAACTTAATTCATGATACAACGATGATCTGAAAAAATTATGTTTTTTAATTTAAAAATAATTTACTACTTTTTTTACCACTTGCCCGATCGGCGAAAGTGAGTTGCTAGATTTACTAGCCCGACGTGGCATTTTGCTTGCCACGGGCAATCTGGCAAGCCTGATTGTTGAACACTGAAAACTATCCGGTGTTGAGCAGTAGGTCAGCTTGGAGACTTGCTTAAGAAAATGTTGAAATGTTCCATAATGTCGTCTTACTTAGACTTAGGGTACACACCATACACACTCATACACACCATACACTTTGCTGTTAGGGCCGTCATCCTACAGGGACTCTTGTGTATGGATGCTTGTGTGTGTGTGTGTATGTGTGTGTGTGTGTCATCTCCTTGGTGGGGCTACCGGAGGCGGAAGCAGGGCTCGTTGGTCTCTGTGGGGCTGGGGGTGAGCAGGGGGGCTCCGAGTAGGCAGGCGGCGGTTGAAAGGTTGGCTGACAAAGACATGAACACGTTGGTCTCCAGCTGCTCCAGCTTCCCTGTTAAAATATGATGTGACGAGGTCTGACCTTCCTGGGGGCGTTGGGAACCGGCGGTATCTTGTTCTCCTTCGTCAGGGCTATGTTGTTCTCCTTTTCCATCATTGCATTTTCTCTGCCTTTTCTCTGCTTTTTCAGTGGTACCACATAGGTTTATTTCTTTAAAAAGTGATGTTAGAGGTACCTATACTTTTTGGTATCACGTACTTTGCTTTCAACGACAGTGACACCCCTGCTAGCGCCAGGAATTTATGCATGGACAGTTGTGGGAATTGCACTTAAATTGACTTGTGGGGGTTAGGACTAGAAACACAGGCGGTGGGAGGCAGGGGTGGGGGGGGGGGAATCAGACCAACTGACAATGATTTAAAACTTTAATATCGAGAACGCGTGTAGGAACACATTTTTGTTCGATACAAAAAAACTCTGCTCGAAAAGATACGTCGCTATCATCACACACCTGCATGCCATGTGGGCAACAAAACCAGGTCAAAGTTCAAACAACAAAGCAACAAAGCCATCAATCATAGGGTCGTATCATTATAACAAGACATATTCTTATTCTCTCTTTGTGCTGCACAGACTTCTTCACATTACTTTTTAGGAAGACTTTGTTTCTGGCTCACTTTGACTGTTTTCTCTGCACTCTCTCCCTTTCTTCGCTGTGTCTCTTAAATACATAGTCAGGGGTGTAACTATACAGAACATTTCCTTTTGATTCTTCGCACTTGCATAACTTACATGCGAGTACGAGTTACCAGAGTTCATATGCTGAACAGTATTTTGTACTTTTTTTCCTTTTTGTATGATGTTTGCTATCCAACTTTGCCCCTGAAGTAAACTTGCTGAGTGGAAGTCTGGCTACATAAGATATAAAATACATCGGCTGTTGCTTCGTCTCCTTGGTCTTTTATGGAGAAATAAAAAAAGCACAAAAAGCAAAGGATATTTTATGAACTGTTATTCGCGGTTCGTGGTTATGGTTAGGGAGTAGAGGTTTACAATGTGTAGCAAACAGATGGTCTTCTCTCCAATTTCCGTATGATTATCAAGGTGTGGAATGGCCCTGGCCAGCTGACCAATAGCACCAGCAGAAAGTAAAGTAGAAACCCACTCCCATGATTCAACGTTGATCCCATAATTTAGCGCTGCCAACCTCAATGGGATTGTAATAAAAAATGCAATTACATCTCACAGGTTTTACAGTACAGGAATAAATAATCATGACATGAAGAACTAGCGTATCTCTGTGGTGGTTATATGTCGATAAGGAGAGCTACTGTATGTGCGTGTGTGTGTAATGGGGATGGTGAAATAGCCTAAATCTCTCTACAACAAAGCCTCTTGTATGCCAGAAGGTCAAGAAGGTCAATGTAGTGTAGCAGGGAAAGGCCTCGGTTAAACTTGTCATTTCAATGCGAATTTGGTGATCGGATGTGCCAGATAGGAACACAGGTCTGACGTGCACACTTGACACGTGAATGCAAACTCTGTGGCCCGATCTGTGTTCGGATTTCACTTTCCCGCAAAAATACTTCCTGGTTAAATAAATCAGCTGAAATGGCGCTGGGTGGAAGAGATGCCCTTATGTTGTTCTTGCTGTTTAAAATGGTCTGTAGTGGTAGGGGCCACACCAGACGTGCGTTGTTGAGGAGAGCGCAGCGGAGTTCAGAGCTCAATGCAGCATTACATATGCATTTCATATTACATTCTGAGTGCACTTTCGGTTCCAGTTTAGCCTGGACAGTGGCATCTGACCGCACAACCTATTTTCATCCATCTTAAGTGCAAAATATCAGTAGTAGCCCACACCATGCATACCAGAAGAATCCTGACAGGCTCAGTGTAGGCATTGGGGCGTGGTTTTAAAGATGTAGCCAGTAGTCTGCTCACATTGTGGCCAGATTGCTGTCTACACACCTATGAAATCCAATCAGAATGCGAGTCTGACCACCTCGGGATGTGGTCTAACTCATCGGATCACAATGTGAGCAAGATCTGATCTGGGACTATCCAGGCCTAACAGTTAATGCGTCCTGGCGTGATCTGATTATAAAAGTCGCATTTTAAGTGTAACCGAGGCCAAAGACTAGCCATGACTCTACATGAAACATTGCAGGGACATCACACCCACGCCTTGTCCTGGGGTTCAGTGTGTATAATTCTAGAATGGGAGCAACTGTAACATGACTGAATTTCCCCCCGGGAGGCAAAAAAGTATTTCTGATTCTGATTGTGCCAAATTGTAGGCAGCCATCTTGGATGCTTCGCCTGCAACATACTCTGTGTGGGAGGCCCTTTTTATTGCTGTTAAAAACACATTTAATAACCATGTTTATGGGCCATAGAATCAAATAAAATCCCCTTGACTCTAATGACATGGGGTGTCATCATAAATATGTATAAAGAGCTATTAAGTGGTTGTGATTCTGTCCAAACTCTGGTGGACAGAATCAGACAGAATGGACAGAATATATGTATATATATATATATTCCACACTCCTCTCTCTCTCTCTCTCTCTCTCTCTCTCTCTCTCTCTCTCTCTCTATATATATATATACACTCACCGGCCACTTTATTAGGTACACCTGTCCAACTGCTCGTTAACGCAAATTTCTAATCAGCCAATCACATGGCAGCAACTCAATGCATTTAGGCATGTAGACATGGTCAGGACGATCTGCTGCAGTTCAAACCGAGCATCAGAATGGGGAAGAAAGGTGATTTAAGTGACTTTGAACGTGGCATGGTTGTTGGTGCCAGACGGGCTGGTCTGAGTATTTCAGAGACTGCTGATCTACTTGGATTTTCACGCACAACCATCTCTAGGGTTTACAGAGAATGGTCCGAAAAAGAGAAAATATCCAGTGAGCGGCAGTTCTGTGGGCGCAAATGCCTTGTTGATGCTAGAGGTCAGAGGAGAATGGCCAGACTGGTTCGAGCTGATAGAAAGGCAACTGTAACTCAAATAACCACTCGTTACAACAGAGGTATGCAGAAGAGCATCTCTGAACGCACAACACGTCGAACCTTGAGGCGGATGGGCTACAGCAGCAGAAGACCACACCGGGTGCCACTCCTGTCAGCTAAGAACAGGAAACTGAGGCTACAATTTGCACAGGCTCACCAAAATGGGACAATCGAAGATTGGAAAAACGTTGCCTGGTCTGATGAGTCTCGATTTCTGCTGCGACATTCGGATGGTAGGGTCAGAATTTGGCGTCAACAACATGAAAGCATGGATCCATCCTGCCTTGTATCAACGGTTCAGGCTGGTGGTGGTGGTGTAATGGTGTGGGGGATATTTTCCTGGCACACTTTGGGCTTATTAGTACCAATTGAGCATCGTGTCAAAGCCACAGACTACCTGAGTATTGTTGCTGACCATGTCCATCCCTTTATGACCACAGTGTACCCATCTTCTGATGGCTACTTCCAGCAGGATAACGCGCCATGTCATAAAGCGCGAATCATCTCAGACTGGTTTCTTGAACATGACAATGAGTTCACTGTACTCAAATGGCCTCCACAGTCACCAGATCTCAATCCAATAGAGCACCTTTGGGATGTGGTGGAACGGGAGATTCGCATCATGGATGTGCAGCCGACAAATCTGCAGCAACTGCGTGATGCTATCATGTCAATATGGACCAAACTCTCTGAGGAATGTTTCCAGTACCTTGTTGAATCTGTGCCACGAAGGATTAAGGCAGTTCTGAAGGCAAAAGGAGGTCCAACCCGGTACTAGCAAGGTGTACCTAATAAAGTGGCCGGTGAGTGTATATATATACAGTATATACTGTATATATATATAGAGAGAGCTGCTAGATTGCAGCAGCTCACTACGCAATCGCTCAAAGATTTATATCCTGGCTAGGCTGACGTTTATATTCCTGAAATGTGTTCAGAAATTAGGGTGTACTTTTCTGTGTTTGAGAGATCTTTTAGAATGTCCTCCCATTCAAAAATAGACAATATTTTGAGATATTGCAGGCTTTTATCCAATACAACTTAAGTTATTTTAGATACAGGTCAGTACGGAGCAGGTAGGAGCTAGGCATCTTCAATATCTGTGGACATTCGCAATCGAACCCATTACCTTTCAGCCCGGAGTCCAATACACTTTCCTGTCTCATTAGTCTAAGTTATATTGGTCTGCCTCTCCTGAATCTATTTTCGCAACTTCTCCTACACATTGACCTGACCACAAACTTCCCAGACTCACTCACTCATTCACGGTCTCTCTATACAGCTCTCTCTCTCTCTCTCTCTCTCTCTCTCTCTCTCTCTCTCTCTCTCACTCTCTCCTGGTAAGCCTTCTTGGCCGGGGTCCTGGTGGCGTTTCAGAATGAATAATGGAACAATAGGAGTTGGTAGGTGGCAAGGGTAGCAAGGACACTAAGGGAAAGGACATACATACACACACACACACACACACACACACATACACACACACAGAGATGAGCTTACTGCTCAGTGTCTGCCCACCTCTGCTGGGCATACTGTGTCGTTCTGCTAGGGTGGGCAGCTATTTATTCAACTCCTGAAGCACACTCCAACTGCTCTTGACAGGAAAGGTGAAGAAAATCGGGTAAGCATTTTTCGGAAGGTGTTATGTATTGGGTTTCGGGATATATTTCCTAGTGCTGTCTAACCCTGTCTATTTTTACATATGGAAAGGCTAATTCAGTTAGCTTCCTACGCCTAAATGTTTTGTATGTGTGCATTGCAAAGGTTAGAAGTAGCCTGTTCCAGCTATGGGCGATGTAAGTGATCACTCACCAAGGTGATGGAGCAGGGCTGGGCAGATGGCCTGCTTAGTGAACACCTACTGTTCGGTGGTCTTCATAACCTTCACAATCTTTGCTATCCTCACTATCTACACTCACTGCTGTCCTTCTCTGCCCTGCCGTTATGGCTGTTCAAATTGCATTTCCCATCTGGAAATAAAATGTGTAGCAACAATCTGTGTTAATCGACACTGTTATTACAAATGACGGATTAGAGAGAGAAAGATGATATCGACTCATTAGAAACACGATTTAGGAAGAGAAAGGAGTTGGAAAAACAAATGTATGTCTTCGCTAGATTGCCAACGATGTCATTTTGCAATATTTAATACTTTGCCTCGGTTACACTTGCCGCTTTAATGTGACTTTTATCATCCGATCACTCACCTACATCGTATAGGGCACCAAGTTGCCAGAAACATAACGGGGTAACCGCAAAGTTATTAAAAGTATTAAAAAGTCTTGAATTCAAAAATGGCAATTTAAGGCCTTAAAAGGCATCTTAAATATCATTTGCATAGGTCTTAAATATTTTTTTTTTGCGACTGTCGGGAGAGGAGAAATAATAAACCTCAAACTAATAAATGTCAAACGTTTATGTGAAATAGATATTTATTTGCCTCCCACGGCTTGCACAAGCTGTGCTGACCACTGCACTGGCGCGATAACACCGGGTGCAAGATACTGAGAGAAACAGACAGAATTAGAGCAAAAAAAAAGCAAATAACAATACAAATAAATGTGTATACTTATAAAACAATTTCAGGTTGAGGGCTATCATTTACCTATAATCCGTGGGCCGTGAAATCGTTATTAAATTGCGCTCTGAGTGGTACTAAAAAGTCTTAAATTGAACTGGTTGAAACCTGCAGATACCCTGCATAATCAACAACAACACACAATCATACCATACCTACCCATTACTGCATCTGACTGATTCATGCTTGAATCACAGGTTATGTATGATACATCACAGTCTCTCGTGGTACAGAACAATAATACAGCGTTTATTTACCAAATCATCTTCAAATTAAACCATGGGCTAGTTTGACACTTCAAAACCGACGGAGACACTCAGAAGCACACATTTTGTTAAGCCTCGATCGCATTACCGTCTTTTACCATATCGTCTGCACGGCCACTGTTATGCTTTAACATCGCCTGTCGCTTTGTTCAACCGGATGCTCTCTGCTTACTTTAATTCCGACGTGAGAAGGAGGCGGTGTGTGTTTTTCGGGAGTAGGAGGAGGAGGCCTGCCGCAACATGATGTTTAAGATATGTATTAATCGTCATACTGACAGCGGGGAAAAGCAGGGTCCTGCCATGGGAACTGCTGACGAGTGTTGAGGTGAATGAGAGTGACAGCCAGCCCTCCTGGCGCCTCACATCTCATTCCACACTCCTCTGCTTAATGGGAAGTGTTGGACCAAGACTACCATCATGTTGTGTGCGTTTCCTCGCTCCTATTCTGTCTTATTCTTGGCTCATTCTCGCTCTCTCTCTCTCTCTCTGTCTCTCTGTATCGGCTTTGTCACTGAATATAGGCTACACCTCGATTGCGCCCCGCCTTGCCATTACGCCGTTATGCCTTTCTTTGGATTGACTTTTATTTTTTATTAACTGTCCTTTCCTTCACCCCTGCCCTCGCCCAACCCCTATTGTTTCTTTGCTACTGATCCATCTGTACTTCTGGTCTGTTGCCTTCTCTGGGTTTTCTTACCTCTTTCATATCCTGCCCTCGGTTCATAGTGTTAAGTAGACAGGTGACAGGTCTCGCACATCCAGTATTTGATCAATGTGTTTATCATTCGTAGCTATAAACCTTTCTCCCCTGGAAAACATTGTCCTGACCTTTTGTAGACCTTTCCCATTTCTATTGAAAATACTGTAGGCCTATTCTTCACTACCAGTATATCCAACCAGACATTCATGAGTCTATTTATATGGCGCCCCTCTAGGGTCATATGGTAGAAAAAAAAACATGATGTGTAAATCCATGCGAACGGATTTGTAAACTGTGCGCACGGTTTTGTTTTTAAGTATTTTATCTGTCGTTAAGGAAGTGGATGAATGGAGGTAATTGTATGTTTGTGACAGAGTGGATGTTATGGTTGATTGCGATTTTGTTTGAGTTTACAGACACCATTGGAAAACAGTGGTTGGAGTTGTTTAATGTCATGCCGCAACTCTATTAGGCAATAGCACATGAGAAGGCTCTAAAATGATTGTAAAGGAAACGTAACTGTACAGTCAAATGTGAAAAGGTAAACACTACATTCAGTCATTCATACTTAAAAGACAGGAGAGATAAAAACGTTTTTTTTTTCTTCCATGTGACCCCAGAGGGTCTCCATATATTTCCTGTTTAGTCATTCAGCCAACACTTGTATCCAAAGTGACTTACAGGAATATACAGGTAGATACAGGTCAGGTAAAGGGGTTAGGGAAAACTGCTGGCATTGGGTTTTGAACCCAGTACCCCTTCTGGCTGGGATCAAACCATAAACTCTAACCACTACACATGGGTACACTTGCCCTCTATCCTCCCTTTATAACAGCGTCAAACACCCATTTTCCCATGAGGGAAGCAGAGTATAGCTCCACTCCATGCCCTTGGTTCCTCGTCTAGACTGCACTACGCAGCCCTATTTTTAACTGGGTTACACAAGTCCCCTATCTGACCTCCAGAGCACATCCGCAACTGCTCTGGCACGCTTGGGATTCAACCAAACTCAAATGCCCCAACGTCACCCTCCCCTGACTGAAAACTGTTCAACGGCCTACCCTACCATGAAATGTGCTGGGATTTGAGGGGGGGCTCTACTTCCAACTGCTCCGCTGTCTTTACAATCACCGGTCAGGCCACACAAGCTCTGCACCGCAGGTACGCTCAGCTAGGTTCCTGTACCCCTGGCACAGCGCCGAGCAACACCACCGGTCATTGCGACACAGGATCTGTAATCGCTCACTACAAATCGTGTGAACGTTTGAACAGGCTCCCTCCAATTGCGAAAAATCATTATCAACAGGTTTGGCAGGAGACAAAAAGAGAGGGGAAAAGAAAACGCTATAATTTCAGCCCCCCCCCCCCCCCCCCCCGCTCTCTTAACCCATCCCACCCAGGGGGGTAAAATAGGTGGGGGGTAAAATAGGTTTAAGGACATAGGGTTTCAGGTTTTTCTGACTGAGTGCACACCCATTTGCACTGACAAAATCCACTTTTATTTATTTATTTGTATTTCTCTCTCTCTCTCTCTCTCTCTTTCTCTCTCTCACTCTCTCTCATTGTTACCAGAGCATAGTAATAGCTACAAAAAAGCTGTTGTTTGGTCTGAGTGCACTTCAGCCTGGTGTCTCATTTAGAGTGACAAGCGCTCTGTCCCCTGTGTGGCGCTCCTCGTTGTACCATAAGGTGTGGAAGTGCTCTTCCCTGTTGTGGCATCGCTCGAGGGCCACAGCTAACCTAACCCCCCCGGACTCCCAACCACCCTTCATTGGAGGGAGAGGAAGAAGGGAATGATGTGACAACCGTGTGTCTTCAGATGGAAGTCAGGATACGCAAGATGTGTTGCCTCCTAAGAGGTTGGTGTTTGGAGGCCGCTAAACGTCCAGGGTCACTGGGCAGCCACAGAGGGATGGCAGGAGAGGAGAGATGTGTAAAATGTTGACTTCAGTAATAAATCATATGGCCGGTGTTTGTCAGAACAGCACATTGGCTGTCTGAACTCTCTCTCTCTCTCTCTCTCCGTCTGTCTCTGTCTCTGTCAAATATCCTACTCCTGAGACACTATAAAAAATGGAGGGCACATATGTAGATGCTCTGCAAACTGCATTCTGTATTCAGGTTTCTGGAGCACCACACAAACATGAGTGACGTAAAGTAGTTTGCTAGCTACAGGGGTAGTAGGACCGCTTAAACATGAGATGGAAACAATAGTGAATCAGCATCTTCTGTCCTACTCCAAAAGCTGTTTACCTAACAACACGGCATGCTTAACATCAATAACATCTAAGCGGATGTTATTGTGACGAACACTTTGTGCTCTTGTCTGTTACCACTAATGCACTTGCTAATGCATTTAATAGGCTTTTATTGAAGGTTGTTGTTGAGATTCTAGCCTGACGGACACAAAACCGTCAGGCCGCGCTTTTGGTCCCTTGATTTAGCTGAAAGTGAATCATACGGCTGCTTGTTAAATATCACTCAGCGCTGGTCTACGTGTGTGCACCTCTTGATGCAGGGCTAGTCGACGTAATGAGAGGGTAACCAGATGTCCCCGTTTTCCAGGGACTATCCCCATTTATGGTGGCCTGTCCTTGGGAATGTCCCTGTTAAAAAAAAAAAAGAAGTATTTTTAAAATATAGATTTTGAAATGGCAAAGGTTCTAGCTTGTTCATGAATATTCATTTTGAGACAGTTGGTAATTAGTCTGGCGTCTATCGGACAGGCTGTGATGTGACCTCGCTACATGGGGGTCTATCGACTTTATGCAAGCAACACAATATAGAATGATTCCCTATTCCAGTATCGTACTTTGGATTGTTTTTGGCTGGTTTCCCAAAGCACACACAGTAAACCATTGGGCATGTACTGTATGTCCCATTTTCTTTATTCCTAGAAATAATCAGATATTTTGTTGAAACTAAAACGCTCCCTGTTTTTCAATCCTCTCACCTTACGTAATGAAGTCAGCTATGTATAATTCCTTCCTACACATGAGTATCAGATGGTGGCGTCGTTTCAGTTAGACCTTGCCATTTGTCTCGCCTTTCTCTTTCCAGAACCATTATGCTCATGTCCTCTGTCTCCCTCCATTTACCCTCCTCAATTTGTACGTGCATTTCAATGTTCATCGTCATTGAGGACGTTTGAAAGACGTTCGAAAGTCTATCACAGGGCTTCAATTTTATTTTTCCAAATGTTGCCCAAGGTACCCCGGTTTTGTGTGATGTGATTACAAATGTGCCTGATGGCTGTAGCTGGAGCCACAAGACTCTGACTCCTCTGATGGCTGTAGTGGTACCATAAGGTGTGGAAAGTGCTCTTCCCTGTTGTGGCATCGCTTGAGTGCCACAGCTAACTCCCCCCCCAACCATCCTTCATTGGAGGGAGAGGAAGAAGGTAATTATGTGACAACAGTGTGTCTTCAGGTGGAAGTTTGCCTCCTAAGAGTGGACCAGAACCACATGACTGTGGCTCCTCTGATGGCTGTAGTGGTACCATAAGGTGTGGAAGTGCTCTTCCCTGTTGTGGCATCGCTCGAGGTCTGTCTGTCTCTGTCCCTCTCTCTGTTTCTCCTACTCCCTTTTGATTTTCTCATGTAAAATAAGTCAAATTCATAATATCAATGAAAAGCTTTGATCATATTAATACCGCCCCCCCCCCCCCCCCCCCCCCCCCTCCCACCGAATCATTGCATTACATGAGATGAACGCAGAGAGGAATAGTTAATGTAATGATGTTGGCTGTTTTGAAATGGGGGCTGTCTGCTCATCCTCTGTTCTAGCTGTCTGATCTGAAAATTAAAGCTGTCCCTCAGCCTGTCAGCCACAGCCCGGTGTAATCCCGTGTCAAGGTAAATTCTCTCAGCACTACTGGAGGCAACTTTAAGAATGAAGAAAACACACAGACACACATACACACACATGCACACAAACACAGGCATGCACGTACAGAGCGCACACACCCACAAGGCCCGAAAGCTATAGGGCTGTCCCCGACTAAGGACTAAAAGCAATCCATCTGATGACATAAGAAATGTCATAAGTCACAAGTGTGGTATTAAATCTTGCAAGAAATACCAAAGCGCTGTAGGCGTAATTGAAATCACGGTCCAAATTTCAACGTATGCTTACTCGTTTTGTAGGGGCGGAAAAAATTCTGCCAGTTTCCACCAATTTACACACACATGTATTTTGTGCAGTCTATGTGCGTTACACCCACACCAGAGCATTTATTTACCTGCTTTTTACTGTTGTAGAGCTAGCGGGATACGATATAAACTGCAACTTTAATTTTATATGCCTTGGGGGCATTTTGAAACACGAGATGTATCCGGTTTAATGTAGTTTTAGTTAGGCTATGAGCTATTAGTTAGACAGGGTACTTTGTAATTTGCCTATTGTGAAGGGGGAACTCCACCTACCCGGGCCAGCCAGTAAACGTTGGCGAACAAACCTATTTTAGTTTCAACAACAGTGAACCTGGGGAGACAATGAAAGCACGCGCTTATCATGACAAAAAATGCAACTACAAACACAAACAACTGTGACTAATTAGTCGAGTCTAGTATGAGGGTTCAGCCCTACCGAAAGCACACATATAGACACACACACACACACCCTAATATATGTACACATGCATGCATGTACACAAACACACACGCACACGCACACACACACACATCGAGACAATGTAGCAAGTACACAGTGTAACTAATGTCAGGGAAAGTAAATTAGCAAGAAAGAAGAAGCTGTCCTTTTTCTTCATATAAAACTATAATGTGAATAATGAATGCCACTTACTGCACTGGAAATAGTTCGGCTCATCATCATTCTGCTGGCTGTCATCTGCCAGCTTGCCATTAAACTTTTATGCTGTTTTGAACTCTCCAAGAGTTCACATCTTCCTGTTTTTTTTCTCCCGACCTGTGCAGCTTCTCTCACAATTATTAGAGAACTGACATTAGTCTGGACCAACGAGCCCCTCATCTCCTGAAGATGCTCAAGCCTTTCCTCCTGCCACCTCCCTTACAATTTATCCCTTTTGATCCTTATCAAAACACATTACTGAGGTTTTTTTTCTGTTTAGCAGAAAAACATGTGTGTGTGTGTGTGTGTGTGCGTGTGTGCAGTCCTGGAGCTTCCCAAGCAAGCTTCCCAAGCTCCTCAGGCAAGGCAGGCCGAAGCTACTCACTGGAGTGTTTATTTATTTATTTTATTGATTTAAGATGGATTCATATGCTATTCATATGCCAGGCAAACAAGAGCCTCCGCCATTGGGGACTGCGTAGTGCAACTCAGGTGCCCAGAGTTTGGCCCATCAGCTTTTTCCATTAGAGGTACAAACATGTGGAGCTCTAAGTGTTCATTTTATTAGCTTTAAATTACAATTAAAATCATGGCTGACGTCAAACCAATCATGTGACCATTAGCTCCCTCAAGATACCAAGCATAGTGCACTTTTTTATGTGTTGTATTTTATAATGTTTATGTTCCTCAATTTTACCTTTTGTTGTAAAAGTATTTTGTAAAACTTGCGTGTCTTTGTATCACCTGCCCAGGGACTGCAGATTAAATTTAGTGTTCTAGCTAATTCTGAAACAGTTACTAACTGTCCATTGTCCCTGTTAAATAAAATTAATAAATACATTTGGGGGACGCTTTTATCCAAAGCGTCTTACAATAGTGTGAGTGCATACATTTTTAGCATGGGTGGTCCCAGTGGGAATCAAACCCCTAACTCTGGCATTGTTAATGCCATGAGGCTCTACCAGTTGAGCTAGTCAGGACCAGCCAGGGCTTTTTTTTTGGCAGGGACAGTACACATCAATCAACATTTTAGTTCACACTTGAATGTAAATGTGTCAGAGTTAGCCAAGAGGCTAATTTACATCTGTAGTCCCCAGGCAGTCAACAGCCCTGTGGTCTGTTGCCGTTACACACCTCCGGCATGGCCGAGCGGGGGAGAACGAGGAGGGATGGGGATTGGGCGTTGGGCAGTCATGTCTCATTGGACAGTCGTGGTTCACTTTTCTGTCTCTTGCCTGTGGCGGGTGCCCAGTGTCCCAGAGGGTTGTGCTTTCAGGGCTGTGTGCTGTCTGATGATAACACACACATATACACACACACACACACACACACACACACACACACACACACACACACACACACACACACACACACACACACACAGGCACACACAGGCACATGCACACACACACACACAAAGGCACGCAGGCGCATTCACACACAGCAACATCTGGAGTGTGAGACGTTTGGCTCAGCTAGAATCCAAACAGCCCCAAATGCTGCTCTCTTGTCTCAGAGGTTGGAGTGAACTCTTGCAGTGAGCTCTGTGCCAGCAATTTGCAAAAACCACTTCTGTTATTGCCTTCCTACTGGGTGTAATTTGGCTTTTAGAGCACAGCATGCATGTTGTAGTGTGAGCGGGTGTGTGTTATGTAGGAGTGTGAAAGTGTGTGTGTTACTCATGTGTGAGTTTTGCCTGTGTGTGTGCGCCGTATATGAGTGTGAGAGTGTGTTGCATATGTGAGTGCATGTGCACATGCCTGTGTGTGTGTGTGTGTGTGTCTGTCTGTCTGTCTTTGTCTGTGTGGTGGCTGTTTGGCTAATTTCCCAGCACACATAAGGGATTAGAGTAGAAATAAGACAGCTGTGTAAATGACACATGCCCCCACGCTCCTCATCCTGTTATCAGATTCCCAGGCCATCAATTGGATATGAGTCTTTGACCCCTGTGTGTGTGTTGCCTTGTAGGTTACGCCCGCCCCCCCCCCCTCAAGTGGTGGATACAGAGGTGCGTCGCCGCGGCAACCCCTGCCGTCTCCGCCCCTCTGGCTCCTCCTTCACCAAGACGTCGACCCTGAAGCCGCGTCCATCACGTCTTCACCTCTGGGTAACTCCTTTTTGCTAAGGGTGTGGGGCGGCATGCCATTTTGATTTGCCGTTGTGTCAATACTGAGTCGTTACTATTGAGGTGTTGTTGTCGAGTCGTTGATTGTTTGTTACGTGAATGTGCACGTGTTTTACATTGTGTATACATTTGTGTTTTGTAAGAGTCTCTTACTCACACACACACACACACACACACAGATATTATCCACATACATACATACACACATACGCGCGCACACACACACACACACACACACACACACACACACACACAGGGATACAAATTGTACAGACTCCAGACACGCACTAGATGAATCAGAAGATATATATATAGAGAGAGCTCTAAGCCAACTCACTATGTAATCTGTTTTTTCTTTAAGTATTTCAAAGATGTGATCTTATAATGTAAAGAAAACCCACAGGCAACCACAATGTATCTATCACTGGCGGGACTAGGGGATCAGCACAGAGGGGGCGGAAGGTTCTTTGTGGGCCCCTAATCCTTTTGAAATGCATGACTAAAAAATAGTTGATTTACACCAATAAGATGTATTCATCACACATTACACCACAAGGATCCCATTAAGACACAAAACGGTTACAACAGCGCTGCAGCACATGTTGCATTTTCTCCACTGATCCATTAATGGTTCAGCACTACCGCCATTGGACAGCAACTATAGACTACTATACTCATCACGCCAAATGCTGTTTTCTTTCAGGTACTGCTTACTACACTAAACGTAACTTCATTCAAACATATACAGCGATCACAACACCCAAAGCCTAAGCTAGACATACATAGACATTGTGGTCCATGCAGTGGTCCATAGCGCCAGGTAAAGTAGACGTGGCGGTCTACAGTGAAATCCAGAGCAGAGAGCCTACTATGACAGGAGAGACACACACACACATGACGCAAACATACACACACATGCACACACACACACACATACACACTGTAAAAAATGTGACCAACATTTACTTAAAAGAATTGTGGCAACAAAGTGACACGTGATATAATTGAATAGATTTTAATACTACAACTTTGATTAAAATTCATTGAATAAGTCAACTAAATTTACACAATAAAATTAATAAAAGCCCAAAACTATTTAGTAAATCCAAATTAATATCACAAGGAAAACTGACTTACATTTACTAATTATCTATGCAAAATTAATTAATATTTACTACATATCTGGGCAAACCTAATTGATATTTACTAATTATTTGGGCAAAATTAATTAATATTTACTTCATATCTGGGCCAACACAATTCATATTTACTAATTATTTGTTTTCTTTATTTTACTTGAAATCATACAGATTGACAGAAATTTAAAAAAAAGGTGACTCATTTCTTGACACGCACACAAACATGCACACACAGATAAACGTACAAACACGGTCACACACACACACACACACACACACACACACACACACACAGGTGGAGGTAAAAAGGTGAGGAAGAGGATGGAGAGAGTACGATGAGGAAGAGGATGGAAGGAGGAGTAGGGTGAGGAAAAGGATGGAGGGAGAAGTATTTGAGGAAGAGGAAAGGGCCGAACAGCGAGGGCGGCGTGAGGGCGAGATGACCCACGCGTGTGTACAAAATTACTCCAAAACGTAGTACCAAACGTGGAGCTTCACTCCAAAATGTACTTCAAGTATTTGAAGGTAACATAACAATTTGAAGGTAACATAACAATTTGAAGGTAACTGAACAATTCTGTTCTATTAGTTAGTTAGCAGTTTGTTCTTGAGGCTGTTCACTTTTGGGGACAGCTTTGAAGAGTCCAGCTCGAGGAGGAGTTTCTGGAAGACTTCAAATGTGTATTTGAGCTCCTTGGGATAGGCCAAATTCACTGCATACGTCAACCCAAGGAGCATGGAGCAAGCCCTTGAAAAATTTCCCAGAGCAGTCAGAACCGTCATGCCCTCTACCACGATACCAACTTTGTCTGGAGCTTCTGAGGCATTAGTCTTGGTGTAGATTTTCATTCGTTGCACAGCAAGGTCCCGTGACACACTGTCTCCATCAGCATCCTGAAACAGCAAGAACATTTTCTATTTAAGACTGTTCAGAAAAAGGATTAGATCCTAATTATACACAACCCAGTCTCATACAAAAACGTATCCTGGCTACGTTGGTCCAAAGTGCAAAACGTAGAGGGGCTACAATAACGGCCCTTAAATTGTATGACTGTTACGTTTTTTCTGCCTATTCTTTCCTATGGTGTTGCGTCCAAGTCACGTGACTTTCAAGATTCCGGCTGCGAGAACAAAAAACATGGCGGACATTTCTCTTATTTTTAGTGAGAAAATATTGAGCATAGCGTTAGTTCAGGCAGGCCACGAAGTCAGGCTCGGCTCAGTACAGATATCACAGTAGTCATATTGCCGCGTTAGGTTACGTTACGCATGCAGAGCGCTTCAAATACGTAGTATCATTATAGACGTACATCAGCTGATTTCCCTAGCTTCCCATTGGATACCATACACAGTCAGCTGACAGCTCAGCTGACTCCCCCTCAAACACCCATTGGCAAACATCATTCTTGGCGCCTTATTTAAAGCTGCTTCAGCCTGCCTATCTTCGCTGCTTCCTCTGCTAGCTTTGCAACCCACCTCCACCCCAGCTCCTCCTTTATGTCGTATCTAATTAATCAATGTCATTTTCTGATTGTCATTGATGCTTGCTCTGTTCTGTACCCCGGGGGGGTCTCTGCTGCCGCTCTCCTTGTCTTAAACCTTTCCATGTAGGCACATGGAAGGGCAGGGAGGAGTGCTCCCCCTGCCTTAAGGCTTTCCACGTAGGCACGTGGAAGGGCAAGGAGTTCCCAGAACAGAGCCATACCGCCAAATGTAATATTCTGCAAATGTAATTCTGCATGTATATTCTGCTTTAGAATAAAGATTATATTGACAAAAGTGGTCCTGACTGAACTATATTTTTAGTTAGTTTCTGCATACAAATGCGTTTTGATTACATTTCTAGCGAGAAATATATATTTTATTTTCATAATATTCACTCAGTGAATGTACATAATCACTCGCTTGCTTGTTGTTGCGACGATTTTTCAGATCTCGCCAGAATAATGTGAAACTGACACGTTTTGGTTGCTATGGACGCTGCTATCGCCGGACTCCCTTGTGACGTCACTCCGTCTGACGGATCAAACCATAGACATATATACATGTATATATGACATATATACATGTATATATGTCTATGGATCAAACCCTCGCCCACTACATGTCTGAGGTTGATTTGCTGATCAACACATTATTCCGTGGCAGCGGGAGAAACTAATGTTGACAAAGTGACGAGTTACGATCGGATGTTTGTCCGCTGTTTAATTGTGATGGTGTGTGGGCATCCGTCCTGTGGTTAGTTATTACTCCTGTATCAGAGCTATAGAGTAAACAACTCTATAAACAACTATAGCTCTGATTCCTGATGACGTCAGGTTGCTAGGGGCTACGGCTGATCAGCCGGAAGTACTGTCCTTACTGTACTATTGTTTATGTTGTAATGTCATAAGTGTTGACAATAAAGTTTGTTAAAAAAAACAACAACTATTATTGTCCCACACCACAATGTATGTCCCACAATGTTAACTCCAAACAATTCATGTTTGTCCAATTCATTCATAAGACAAACAAAGCAGCTGGAAACACGTCTAAAAACACTTGAAATAAAATGTAGCCTATATTTATATTTTTACAACATCAATCTCCCTATAATATGAACAAAATATGATCAGGTTATACTTTCTCTCTTGAAAACGGGCAAAACGCTAACCCTAACCCTAACCCGGAAAATGAATTTAAAAAACTACAAACGTTCGGAAAATGCAATACAATGAAGTGTGCGGCGCCATGTTTTTTCCGCCATGTTTTTCGTGTCGTCGCAACAACGAGCAAGCGAGTGATTATGTACATTCACTGAGTGAATATTATGAAAATAAAATATATATTTCTCGCTAGAAATGTAATCAAAACGCATTTGTATGCAGAAACTAACTAAAAATATAGATTTTCTCACTAAAAATAAGAGAAATGTCCGCCATGTTTTTTGTTCTCGCAGCCGGAATCTTGAAAGTCACGTGACTTGGACGCAACACCATCGGAAAAGAATAGGCAGAAAAAACGTAACAGTCATACAATTTAAGGGCCGTTATTGTAGCCCCTCTACGTTTTGCACTTTGGACCAACGTAGCCAGGATACGTTTTTGTATGAGACTGGGTTGTTATACATCTCCCAATTTGCTGCTCTAACTCTTTTGAAAAGAAAACCTGGGATTGTTATAGCTGCTGCACACTATATAACCAATGTATATCAGTGTTTTAGAAAGAGAAAGTGATAATGTAATTGTAAAACATATGTTCTTGCAAAGTTATGTAAATAGGACAGTCAGCTCACCAACATATCCAAATAATTCAACGTCAGCAAAGATTAGTCTGAACTAATGAGTTACAGTTGTAAATATTTGTAAATTACAGTTTTGTTTTTTATTAAATCGATCCATTGCTACAATGTTTCTCCCTGGCACTTGTGTATTGATGAGTATTAAATCTCTATATAGACATGAATGTAGAAGTGCAAATATGCAAACATCAGTAGCCTGCCAAGAATGATTGTGAGAAATACAGTTTATACAGGGTAGACAGAGCGACCTTCATCACATTTTAATATGTACTTCAACTTACATCATACTCTTTAAGGAGATCATCTAAAGATTCCCCAAGGTACACCACCAAACATCGGAGGACAACAGCTCTGGTCACGTTAGTGTTAGGATTGGTTGGAGCCTGAAATGACAAAAATAAACATTATTCAAGGGTAAAAAAACATCCACTGACAAGAGTTAGTGATCGGAACTGAGCGGTGTGAATATCCTGCCCCCCGCTCAGATTGCTGTTCACTCGGCCGCTCCTTCGCTCAAATGTGCGTAATTTCGCTTCTTGTAAATTTAAGTAATATGCAAATGATATTCCAACCCATTCCTTTAATAAAATATTAGCTAACATAACTCAATGAAGGATACCTTGAGTAGGATGGCCTGCAACCTCAACCCACTCTTGGCTTGGAAGAGATTCACAAGCTTCGGAGTGTATTCATCCAGCTTGGCCATGAACTTTGGCTCAAGATGCACCATTGTGATTCTGCAAAACTCATCCTGGATCTGAAAATTAAAAGAAACTAATGTAGATGATACTTCTTACAACATTTTTTAAAAGCAGGAAAAAAACAAATAGTGGTTCTGGAATTTGATCTTGAAAATATTATTTGGAAAAAAGTAACATAACACACATTTTGTATCAAATACGCTAAAACCACCACTGCAGTCCTTCACAATGGATAAGGAATGTTTCTAATAGCATGCATTTGTAACTCACTTGAGATGCCTCAAATAGAGCAGGCCATCTGGCATTGATGTCTGCTGGGTGATTGGTTGACAATTTCATTTCTTCTGTGTGCAAATGTTTTTCCCATTTTTTCATTTATCACTTTGCTGTTGTCCCTTTTCGTTACTTCAGTAAGTAGCTGAATCCTCTCTTGTTCTTGACTTTCTTCATTCTCTCCTGCCGGGTAAGGGGGGAGGTAGTTAACTTCTGCCTTTCTAGGCTTTTTGACACTCTTTGCAGACTTCTGGTCAGCAGGGCTTTTGCGTTTGAGTGCATTGCACATCACTTCAGGAACTCCGAAGCCTCAGAGTTTAGTGCGGTAATTTCCCATCTTGTAATTTAAGCTTTGTTGCCAGCCATAGAAACCTGAGAATGAGCCTGGTTCCTTGAGAAAATGGATACTTTGTGCAAAGTGCACTAGCAACGTCACATCTGTGCACCTGATGGATACGCTGTATATGTATACATAGTTTCAGACAGTTTCTCAAGTATGTTTGCCTTAACCTTTGAAGTATTCAGAAGAGTTCCATTATTTTGATACTCTTCAGCTGCTCTTTCAAGGCACATCTCAGTTTCATATGCAAACTGTGGAACAGGGAACTGCTTTGGCCATGGTTGGCATCGCTCTGTGGAACTTTTCTTGGGCAGGATAACAGTAGATGCCTGTGAGGATACCGATCCAACAGATGACTCTGTACTTAATGCAACTGACTCCGCATCAGATCTAGACTCACAGTCAGTTGATTGTTGACCAAAGGAACTGTCCAAATGATCTTCAACTGGAAACAGCTCAAGAAGAATCGGGGCAGCCTTAACAACCTTTATGGTGTCCTTGTGTTTGATTTGGTCACTTTTATGAAGGGTAAATAAATCTTCAAACTCAGAATCCAAATACTGGAGACTGAACTCGACAGGTATTCCAAAGGTCTCCTTCACAACAGTTTGCAGTTCCTCCACAGTGGATGGGATCCCTGATGGAAAGAGCAACTTCTCAATTTGGTCCTCAATTACTACTCGGAGCTTTGCCTCCATCTTTGCCAGCCTGACAAAAGTGAATAGACAAAAGTTTACATGTTAGAGATTTATGTGATAAAGAGCCTGTATGTGACAAGAATAAATAATAATTAATAAACTCAAAGAAAATATGGTTAAAATTATATCTGTATTCTGTCTTTAAATAATGTAGATGTATTGGTTAATATAATCCATTTCAATCACCTTAAATTAACAACAGATGTGACGTTTGAGTGTAACCAAGCGTTTTCCTCCCACACTGTAGGCTGCCAAAGGGTACACATCACTAAGTTTCTGCTGCTCCACAACATGCAAAGCAAGTGGTGGATGGGGCATTACACTAAGCAACATGAATCTCATCCATATTACATAGTAAGGCAACATAAGACGTGAATAAAGCTAACTCCACTTAGCATGCTAATTGTAAACAATAGAACGTGCGCATTACGTGTAGACCACTGCAACGCCGCTCATTACGTCCGTGAACCGATAAACACTTACTTTCATAAGGTACGCACACCAACCAGCACATACACATTTAACACTGATGTTACAGGCGCTTAACTTGTATAGTAACAAACTACTTTAATTACTATTTGGCCGCAAACTTAAACGTGCTACTCTCCAACTCAGAACGAAGCGGATACAGGCTGCACATGCGCATTGCTAGACAACGTCACGTAAAGAAAGGGAGTCTTTCGTCCACATATTGAACCCAAGTGCGCGGGTTAACAGTTCAATAACCAATAAAAATGTGCACAAGCACTGTTACGTATTAAACTTCAATAGCTCAATAATAAAACCTTTTAATAAAACTCTGAATACACATTTTCTTGTCCAGAAGAAACCAAAACGGCACAGAAGTTTTTTATTCAAGCAATGTAGCACGAGTTGGAGTGGAGTTCGTAATGGATATAGCCTATTTAAAATTAACAATAATAATGGGGGGGGGGATCAGGGTAAGGTAATGGGGGGTGTTTGCTCAAAAAAGGTTGAGAAACACTGGCCTAAACGAATAGTGACCGAAATTAAATTAGGCAAGAACCAAATGAACAGACACATTATGTATAAAAGGTTGATGATTTGATATAAAAATAAATAAATGAATAAGTAGGCCTACTTTATTCCATTACTTTCTAAAGTGGACGGTTACTGGGCACCGCAGTATACTAAAATGATGCAGTTTAGGCTGCAATCTTTCAGTGTAATTGCAAGCAGACAAAACAACGCCTCTTACTATGAGTTAGGGCTGTACGGTATGGACACAAATTTATATCACGGTATGATTTGAGGCATAGACGGTAACGGTATTATATCACGGTATGTTCATTTTATATTCTAATTTTGATATAAATGCTTCTGAAGGGGTAAAATACTGGTTAGGCAGCTATTACTGTAATTTTGTATTACTAGGAAATATTAAACATAGTACAGAAGTATTTTAAGAACATGTATTGAGCAAAACTGCAATAGAAAAAAATGCTAAATCTTTTCTTTAAAAAAAAAAAGTTACTTCCAGTATGGATAGTATGGAATTATTTCTCCACTTCGGGTGGGTTGCACCAATGTGGTTTAACTTAATCCTCATTTAGGGTTAATCTAGGGTTAGTAAATCTAGGTTTAAATTGGGTTTTTAATTAACCTGAGGTGCGTTGCACATCTCAATTTTAACCCTGGATTAGCTAAACCAGTTTAAACAAAGATTAAAGTAAGATTAATTCATTTTCACTGTCCGCCATCTTGGATTTTGACCAGATGTAAAAAAAAACAGAGGGTATACCTATTAAATGTCCCCAAACAGCCCCAAATGATAACCTATCTCTAACCATTGTGACGAATGTATAACCGCACATATGTATCAACAGGCTGTAATATCTACACATAGCCACTAGGGAATAGAAATAAATATATAAGTTGTATTAACCGCACGTGGCCACCAGATGGCGGCACACATAATACACTGGGGGCGGACGTTCAACATTAGCCAATCAGAGCATAGTACGCGTCATAGAGGCCACGCCTGCCCAGGTACTACCAAACCACACATCCGGGGGAAGGGCAGAAACCCTAGGCTGCGTATCTGGACAGATATCCAGCTAAGGGTCGCTCCACGCGCGTGAATTTTACAATTCGTCTCCATTTGCTTCATAGATAATAGACCTAAAGTTAAACAAATAAAGTGAGTTAAAAGCGATCCTGTGTCGGCGGCCTTCTTCCTCAAAGAACAGCACAACACCATAGTGCTAGAACTTTTGATACTTTTTAAATACATGTCTCGCTATTTAACAGTGGAACAGGTAGGAATCAAATCCCGTCGGCCCGCGATCCCGTACTACCCCCCCACCCCCCTGGGTCAACAATCCCATCCACCCGCGATCCCCCCCGTCCGTCAACAATCCCGTCCACCTGCGATCCCCCCCCCCCCATCAACAATCCCGTCCACCTGCGATCCCCCCCGCCGTCAACAATCCCGTCCACACGCGATCCCGCACTACCTCCCGCACGCCTGCGTGCTTGCGCAATAGCAGACTGCCTGAGAAGGCAGTATCGCTGTCAAATGGAGGAACTACGTTTCGTTACCATATTTTCAGTAGTTTCGCGTAACTTTTCACATGAAAAATAATTTACGTTACTGTATTTTAATCCATACCGTAGCGCAAATTCACACCAGTGTACTTTCTATACTGTTTATACCATACACCCCTACTACTACTGCATGAGTTCCAGTCAATGTGCGCGAGTGAAAAACTGAAAAAGATAAGACACCTGGCCGCATTGGACCGTAGCTAGTTGCTACTGTGAACAGCGTCAAACCGTGGCTGACAGTGCCTCGATAAAATTGGAATTAGCATAACACCAGCCAGAGTGTGCAGAAAATACAATAGCAGACTGTCCATGAAAAGTTAATAAAATATAATATGAAACAGCGCACACTAATTGTTTCAAACTGCAGCAACACAAAACTCCCTAGCTAGCGTTCTTTCAGCAACATAGCTGCATATAGCCTAAAGGCGTTACTCGAGGGCCAATTTACCTTCAGAAAACAAAATGCTGTGAGCTAGCTAGCTTGTAAAGTTGGCTTTAGAGTCTCTGGTTGAGGCGAGGTGGTCGTACCTTAGATAAGAGGCTGGCTAGCCTTCGGTAGCCTACGCTAAGCTACGTTATGCTTGGAAACCCCACATGGATTTGTTATATTTTAGCCAGACGCTGTTTAGTCCTTTATATCGACTGCGTGGGGATAATAGCCTTATTGCAACGTTAAGTTTCATTGGCCAACAATAGGCCTAATTACAACTAGATAGCAGCATAATGAAACAGGTGTTACCTTTGAGAGAGCTTCCATCAAATGACGACGTCCACCCATGTGCGCGAAATGCCTTGGGCGGAAATGTAACTAATTGATTAAAACAACAATCTCCCTATGAGTAAAATTCACTAATTTTCTGTATATTTGACCCTCCTGATGAAATTCAGTTAAATACTACTGAGTGATTCACAGCAAATTTTATTCACGCAAAACTCAGTAAAATGCAATTAATAAATAATTATAAATTGTTGAATTCCACTCAATATAATTCCAAACTGCACATACCCTTTTTTTACTATGTATATCTCACTATAATTATTTATTAAATATTAATTAACCCCGGTCTTACTTTTTGCAGTGCACACACACACACACACACACACACACACACACACACACACACACACACACACACACACACACACACACACACACACACACACACACAAACAGACAGAGACACACACACACACACACACGTTCTCCTCACAAAGTTGTTGTTTGCAGGAGCAAGGACAAAAATTAGGGGGCTCCCCTAATTGCTATGGGATACCACCAATATATCACACAGCCAACATTAAGTACAGTATGCATTATGTAAAATTGGAATAAAAAATAACTAGAAAGTGAAGCAGTTATTCAACACATGAACAATTAATACATTTATGAATTGGTTGATCAACTACGGAGCCAGTAATCGTTAATTCGTTTTTCATTTTCTTCCTACTTTAAAGCTGGTCGACTGTAATTTAGCTGTAATTTGTTTCACACATTCTGAAATAATTACATAATAGGAAAATATCATCTTATAGTGTTGTAGAAGCTCAGTCTACTGTTATACAAGCCACTGCCCTTTCCTAGCCAGTCTTTTGACCCCATCCAATAGGAGACCAGCTTGTCGTAGCCTCGCCCACTAGAGTCCCAGGCTCCTTACGAATCTCCCCACTAGCATACTGCGTAGTAGGTGAGAGTGGTTTGTTGTATGTATGGAACCATAGATACACAAATATATGCAAAAAAGCATACTAAAAGTGCCAGGATGGCACTTTTAGTATGCAAAATTTGTAGTGTGCAAATGTAAATGCATAACAATAAACAAAAAAAATATATCTTACTTTTGGCTCACATACCAATAGTACACCAGCAAACAGTACACACTGTAGTCAGTAACTGGCCTGATGTTTTAAACCCTGACCTCTTCACAAAATTGTCTTTTTCCAAAGTTTTTTTCCCCCTTCATCTCCTGCTATTTTCCCATCTGTCTTTTTATATACCTTTCCTTTCTATTTCTCTCTGCCCGTCCCTCTCCTCTCGACGAAGCCTCACTGGAATGACATCCCCATTGGATTGTTTACTCTCCCTCTTGCGCTTAAATGAGATCTCACGTGATCGCCACGACAACAAAACATGGCCGACGGCGGCGGTGGCAGTTTTTGTTGTCATCCCTATTTTTTAGCCTCAAGCTCTTCATATTGCTTCATCTTCACCAGCTCCCTCCCTCCCTCCCTCCCTCCCTCCCTCCCTCCCTCCCTCCCTCCCTCCCTCCCTCCCTCCCTCCCTCCCTCCCTCCTTTCCTCTCTCTCTCTCTCTCTCTCTCTCTCTGTCTGTCTCTCTCTCACTCTCTCTCTCTTGTTGCGAGCTCGCCAGACAAGGCCCAGCTCCTGGCTTTTGATTGGATGTCACCTGTGGTTGCTGCAGTACTGTCATTTTGGCGTGTTTGACCCCCAAGCATCCAATTCAATCACTGCCTGCCTACGAGTAATATCCCTGTCCTATCAGGAGCTCTGCACCGCGGCCAACAGCAGACAGCCTACCTCTGAGATTAAGAAATCCAGGGGGAGAAAGGATTGTGTTCGGTGAAGGACGGAAGAAATATCAGGTTGGAGGAGACGCATGGAAAAATGTGGAGGTGTTTTGGAGGTGGACACACACACAATGAGGTTCTCTGGGAGAGCAGCAGCTGTCCCTGTCGCCCAGGGCTGGCCGAGATGCTGGCGGTGGGCAAGAACGAGTCCAGTCATCCACACAGAACTCTGATTGATAATATATTGTAGGCATCAGACAAAAAAAAACTAAAAGCAACATATTCATTGGCGCCTCAGGACCTTTGTTCGGTAGTCGCTAAAGCAAATAAACCCACGTGCCCGACCAGAATGTTCCAGAAAGTTGCAGAATGGCGTCCTACTCTCTCTCTCTCTCTCTCCCCCTCCCTCCATCCCTCATTGTGTCTGTGTCTGCTCTAGGGTAGAGCATGCCTATTACAAGCTAGTGGGTAATATAGATGCTTTTATCCACTTTTGGACCCAGGGGGAGTGTTGTGTACGATGCCAAATGAGGATGAATTGTGTTTACCCTACCCTTTAAAAACAATTAAATTAAATTGATGTTTTTTTGGTGTCATATTAATTTAAGTCATTATAGATTTTTGTGTTGTAAGTCCTGTATTTTATTTTCCTCTCTCTCTCTGTCATTCTCTCTCTCTCTCTGCCAACCCTCTCTCTTTCTGTCTCCCCCAACCCTCGCTCTCTCTCTTTCCGTCTCCTCCAACCCTCTCTCTCCATCTCTCTCCACTCTCTCTGTCTCCGTCAACTCCCTCTCTCTGTCTCTGTCAACCACTCTCTCTGTCTCCGTCAACTCCCTCTCTCTGTCTCCGTCAACTCACTCTCTCTGTCTCTGTCAACTCTCTCTCTCTGTCTGTCAACTCACTCTCTCTCTCTCTCTCTCTCTCTCTCTCTCTCTCTCCCTATCCCACTCTATGTCTCTCTCTCCCTTCCCCGTGCTCCTTTGTTGCGTGTTGTGGAGGCTGGCAGACACCAGAGGTTCCCATGCATATGTTGTCCTCTGGACGCAGGGCCACTAGAGCGGAGGAGCAGGCCTGAGGATGAGCTAATGTGGCATCCCCCCCCCTCCCTCCCTCCCCCCCTTCCCTCCCCCAGCTCCCTGCCCTCTCTCGTTCTCTATTCTCCTCTTCCCACTGTCAAATCTATGTCTCCCTCTCAGACCATCTTTTCCTTGAATTACCATTTCATTATCTCTCTCTCTCTCTCTCTCTCTCTCTCTCTCTCTCTCTCTCTCTCTCTCTCTCTCTCATCCTCTCTCCACTCTGC
>JAOPHQ010001992.1:285000-305000 GCA_030340625.1 Merluccius polli | reverse complement strand
ACATACAAGTTAAGACTATCCCGCAGCCTTTTATCCAAGGCTTGTGCTGATGTTGACAGGCCTGTGCCAATGCGGCGCAGCGCCGGTCGTGCGCTGGTGGCGACGGGAAACGTTGGCGACTGTGGTGGAATTGAGCCACAATGCCTCCACCAAAACCCCATTGCCTTCCAATGATATATTAGGGCTGTCAAGCTAATTAATGAATACATTAATTAATGCATAATCAATATGCAGGCCCGGTTCCAGAACAGAATGCCTTGGGGTGCATCTGAGATTACAGGGGGTGCACCAGTAGGCTACTATAGAAGTGGTGGGGACCAGTACGCAATTGTCGACGGGGGGGGGGGGGGGGGGTGCGCGATTGTCGACGGGGGGGGGGGGGGGGGGGGGGGGGGTGCGCGGTTGTCGACGGGGGGGGGGGTGCTGCGCGATTGTCGACGGGGGGGGGGGGGGGAATTTTCTCCCTCCTTTTTTCAATTGAGGGTGCAAACAATTTTTTTGAGGGTGCAATGCATGCTTATGCACCCCCGTAGAACCGGGCCTGAATATTTCCCATGAGAATCATAAAAATATATTTCAATTCAAATGGATTTTGATAGATTAGTGAATCAATGATACATTATAAATGTCAAAAGGTCAACATCTCCTTTATTTCGCATACATTCAGAAAACATTTTTTACTGCAATAATGGCCATAACAATAAAAAATATGACCTAATGCATTTTATTTGAAGACGCAAACTGTAACGCTGTTAACCCTGTTAACCCTGCCTGCCGCTTTTCCAAGACAAGGTACTGCTCGGCTCGACTCTACTCGCTTTTGGTACCAAGCACTTTGTTCTCTCCTGCAGATAGTACCCCGTCAGTGTAGGCAGGAGCGGCGCCGCGTGCAACTGCCGTGACATCTTCAAAGCAACACAAACACAAAGGAACAACTGCCTTTATTCACTGACAAACTGTAACACTGTACAATTTACTGCTAAACTGTCGCCTTCACTACTAACCGGCTACGCTGTACTCAGAACTGGAGTTACATCCTAATATGCACTGCCCTAAAGGAGCTACGCTAGTCTTATAGCACACTGCCCTATGCCCTAAAGGAGCTACGCTAGTCTTATAGCACACTGCCCTATGCCCTAAAGGAGCTACGCTAGTCTTATAGCACACTGCCCTATGCCCTAAAGGAGCTACGCTAGTCTTATAGCACACTGCCCTATGCCCTAAAGGAGCTACGCTAGTCTTATAGCACACTGCCCTATGCCCTAAAGGAGCTACGCTATAATAACACACTACCAGGAAAAGGCACTTAAGCCATGTCACGTACTTACGATATCAAAAATCTAAGACCATATCTAGTGTCATGTCTCAATTTCGATTTATACAATATATTGCCCAGCCCTACGTTTACATATTACGCTCTGAGAGCCCAGGTTGGAGATGGATGCTGGTCCATCATGGCTTCCCCAGATTCATCCCACATGCGGGAAGGAAGGCAGGCAGACAGACAGGCTGGGGGCCTGCCCCGTCATCTGGGGGGCTGCGGGGGGGTGGCTGCTGCGCGCTGGCTGATGGAGAGGACCTGTCAAAGCACCTGCGGTCGTGGCCTCAGATGGACTTTGGACGGGGGATGAATAATGCAGGCTGTATGGGGGGGTGGGGGGGTGGCTTGGGAGTGATGGGTGGTTTAATGACGCGAGGCAGAACGGCAGGCACGGCGAAAAGCTCCGCGATGGGCCACGCGGTTTAACCCGCGTGCCGATGTAAGTGCATGTGCTTGTGTGTGTGTGTGTGTGTGTATGCACACCACACACACACAGACATGATTGGCCGTTCACAAGACACATGGGCGTGCGGTGTTGCTTGCATATGCACACGCACACACACGCACACACACACACACACGTGCACACTCACACATGCACATACAGACCCAAATACACAACCGAAAATATATGGCCATTCACAAAGCACATACATGTGCATGCACACACACACGCACACACACACGTGCACACTCACGCACATACAGACCCACCCACACACATTTATTTAGTGTGGTATAAAGGAGCGATCCCTGGTGATTGTTCTTCGTTCAAGGGTAAAATATACGTGTCATACCGACACGCGTTCCCCAAAAAAGGTTAGGGTTGATTAATCAAAAGCCTGGAAGCTTGCCTTCGCCATAAATCACTCTTTACTAGCTTAGCCTGATACAAGCCACCCGTCAGAAGAAAGTAGACACACTTACATGTGTAATATATTGTAATATATTTTAGAAGAAAGGAAGGAAGAATGAAAGAAAAACAAAGCAAGGAAATAAAATGAGAACTACAGAGAAACATAAAGAAAGAAAGAACCAAAGGAAGAAACGAGGAAATGGAAATGGAAATGGAAATCAGATTTTCTCCATTTAAAAGGAAAATAACGTACAGGCCTACAGCTCTCTTCGGAAAGCCAACTGTTAATTACATGTGTGCCGCCGTCTTAATTTAAAAACCGTGTGACGCCGACATTGTTTTCACAGGAAGGCGCCTTAGGGAGCTCTATCAGGATGCTTTATTAGTCTGTTTAGAGATGTGATTAAACGCCTTCTCCCCGGGGGGTCTCCATCACGGCTTGGGGAATAACTCTACCTATTGTTTATGGCCTTAATTGCAAGAAGTATGCGTTCGCCAACTCTATATAGAAATGATCATCACAAATACACAGCACCATGGAAATTATATATAACTTTGTTTTATATTCCATATTTTGACATCTTATTATTTGTGTATTTTGGTATTGTTTGGCATAATGTGGATTGTGTTCTGAGTCCTATAGGTATTACACAAAGCCAGAACTGACAGGAACACAAGGAGCTACTCTGCACTTTTTTAAATAATAATACTAAAAAACAGGCTCAAAGCACAGGAGAGCAGTGCCTATAAATATTTCCAACCAGAGACCTATTAATCACAGTCCTCAACCTGCCTCTCTCTCTTTATGTCGCTCGCTTTCGCTCTCGCTCTTGCTCTCTTTTGCAATCTCTCTCTCTCTCTGTCTCCCTGCCTCTCTCTCTCTCTCTCTCCCACTCTCTCTCTGCCTGCCTGCCTCTCTCTCTCTCTCTCTCTCTCTCTCTCTCTCCACTCTCTCTCTGCCTGCCTCTCTCTCTCTCTCTCTCTCTCTCTCTCTCTCTTTGTCGCTCGTCTCTCTCGCTTTCACCCTCGCTCTATCTCGCAATCTCTCTCTCTCTCTGTCTAGTTGACAATCTCTGTCTCTTTGCCATGCTTTCAGAACTACCTGGCCCATGCTATAGCAGTGGGACTCTACTGTGCTGCCTGCTGCAGTGTCTTTCATTCAGCACATCAGAGGTCTTGTAAAAGCCTGAACTTAAAAGCTTCTGGCCCTATGAGAGGGAAGAATAACAAGAACTCTGTCCTGAAGAGAATTGATCTCTCTTCCCTTCTCGGTGGTGATCTGACCGTTGTTATCCGAAGGAGTCATTGGAAATCAAGAGGGGAGGAAACATAGTGTAGCGGCTTGGGTGTTACTCAAAGGGTACTGGGTTCGATCCCTAGCTAAAAATAATCTATCTTACTACTATGGTACTATGAAGTTTAACAGGGCACTCCTTGTATTGTTGTCTTTTAGCAACCAATCAAGTAAAATTAGTACACAACTGCCACCGAGTCCACGAGGAGAAGAACCTCAATAAAACAATTAGGACCGTAAACTACCATCTGGGGTTTATGGGAAGCCATTTTACCTGCCAATTACATGGGTGGATGGATTATGGATTAAAAGTCGCAAAGGACACAAATCTGATGTGGACAATGATCTTAGAGTCCAGTTTTATATACACATTTGGTGATAGTTTATGTGGTGGAGCAGTACATGGGTCATTATTATAATAACTGTCTACATTGTCCTTTGATGATGGAACCACTTTGGTTGATGCAGTAGAAAGAAGATATATATGTTGAGGTCGCTATTTCGTCTTAAGAAGTTCATATGAACAGGACTGTCCATTTTAACCACTTCTGGAGCCACATCCACTAGTATAATTGTGCCATTATTGTCATTTTCCAAAACAGTGACACAGCATAATGTTTGCTGATTTTTCCATCTGGCTTCTGCTCTCTGCAGTCGAGGTGTTGTGGCTGATCTTAGGTCAACATCGCTCCGTTCTTACCCTGCTGTTTCTGTACGGGCCTACAGGTACTCAGCTCTTGAGATTCATTTGAGTTGTTCAAAGCAATATAAATATGTATGATGTATTTTACAATGTATTTTAAAACCCCTGCTAGTATAAACCTTTGTATTTAATTTTAGAAATGTACTGCAGCCGTTCTCAGCCCCGTATTACCCCATTGTCAGCAAGGATTCAGTGCTAAATCCACCGCCTGGTGCAGCTGAATTCGTTCTCTTTGCCACGCTCTCACATGTTGTTACAATCAAAGTGTTCGTTGAAATCTGCCTTTCTGCGTGGGAAAGCACTCCCTTGATGTTCCCCGTGTTCTGGAGGTAAAACACTGCTTTATACAAAACACTTTCGTTTCAGCGTTTCAACGCTGCACTGAGTCGCCTATCTGAAATGTCAGATAACTTTCCTCCATCCGTTTTGCTGCCCACTGCATGACTCCAAAAGGCCAGCCGCCTGTTTGGTGAATGTTTTGTCGGGGAGCAGACTCATCTCTCTTTCCCTCCATCCACACTGCACCAACTCATCTCTCTTTCCCTCCGTCCACACTGCACCAACTCATCTCTCTTTCCCTCCGTCCACACTGCACCAACTCATCTCTCTTTCCCTCCGTCCACACTGCACCAACTCATCTCTCTTTCCCTCTGTCCACACTGCACCAACTCATCTCTCTTTCCCGCCGTCCACACGCTGCAATCTTCTCCTACTTTTAACGATCTTCCCAGTACATCTGACATTTTTTCTTCTTTTTGGGTAGAATCTCTGAGAAATAATCAAAAGGAGTATATCATGAGCGTCAGCCGCCATCCTTAAAATTGGCGGGAACAAGATGGACGACCGGAAACGACCTTTATATGCTAATGCATGTCTCAAGAGGCTTCAGATGCGGGAGAAGTTCAATCTGAATATGGGAAGCTTCTCTTCATCGTTAGCACTTTATTAGCACATCCGGAGATCCACGCTACACACGGCCAGAGAAATAAGCTATTCTTTCACTTTCACTTTTCCCTTGCAATGCTAAGCAATGAATATGTAAGTAATTAATCTACATCTCACAGAGCTTGGGAAAAAATTGATTCGCTCGATGACTGATTTGTTCCAGAGTTTAGGCTTGGAATGAAACACTGTGTGCTTCTAGCGAAGTCACCGGTTCACTGCACTCCTCAGTGGGCCCTCAGTGTGTGTGTGTGTGTGTGTGTGAGCGTGTTTGTGTACTTGTTTTTCCCATTCAACGTGTCCACTCTCATCACATGTAGATTTTTCTGAAACATATTCTTCTCATTAAGGTCCATGTGGAGAAAACAAACATGACCTTGTTTTTATACGACACAGTGAGATTTGTGTTGGATTTCCTGCCTGCTATAATTATGTAGTACGAGCACTGTGGCGTATGTCGCCCATGTCTCAGGTGTGCCTCAAATTGTAGATGAGCAGATTGGTATCGTGTGACCCTTTTCCCCCTACTTCCACTTGGGAATGTCTCATCACCGAAAATGTTGGCCCCCGAAATAGCGACGATATACCAAAGAATGTGTAAGAAGTAAGACAAACAGTAAGATTTTGAGTGATTTGTGGTCCTGTCTGTGTCTAGCTCAGTTGTCCTGTCTAACTGAATTGATAGGGCTTGGCATTAACACTGCCAGGGTTAGGGGTTTGATTCCCACTGGGACCACCCATGCTAAGAAAGTATACAATCATGGTATTGAAAGAAAATTGGATAAAGGCATCCAGCAAATTGGCATATCTAAACTGTGTTTCCTGAAATTTGGTTTGAGCCAAGAACGATTTTGCTCAATCACTCATGGACGTATTATGGTATCACCCATATTCTAGAAGCCCATTTAAGAAACTTTAATTTGTGATATGGACCAATTGGATTTCCTTGGCAGCACTTGTTTTATTGCTTTTCAGACTGTATAAGGCCAATTTGATTTTTATTATTATTTTAGCGTGTTTTTTTTCCTTTCAATTGCTTGAGCTCACAGCTTTTTTTCTAAACTTGATAACATATTTCAATATTATGAAGCCAATTAACATTCCTCTCACGTAATGATTGTATCCAACAAAGTTAAGGACATTTGAGCTACATATTTGCTTCTGATATGATGCATCTTCCAAGTAAAACATCCAAAAGGTATCTTGGCAGGACTAAATGGACTAGCTAGTATTCTGGGAGGAATGTGCATTGATTGTTCAGGGTTTGAGGAGTTTTGGAGTCCTTGTTACTTACAGTCTCATCAATATCATTATTGAGTTGGGTATTCTGCCTGCTCAGACTCAATTGTGACACAATGACAAAAAAAGGTTTCAGAGAAAATTATCTGGCAAAAAACTGTTTTCTTTTAAGATTTTTTTCCCAGTGGCTCACCCCTGATGCAGTAGATTGAGATGCATTCAGCGGGTTTTATTGGACAACACGCTGTCAATTCAAATTCTCATCTCTCGCTTATCTTTGAAGGCTACTTTTACAGCAAATAGGAAGTGACAAGGCTTGCCAGGCCAGCCAGTGTGGAGCAGAAAAGCAACTGTCTCAGCCAGCCCTGTCAAAATGAAACTTGTGTTTAAGTGATCTATTTCGGGTTCTTCCCCCTTGCTTATTAGTTCTCGTTGCAACCAGATCTTTTATCATGGTGGATGTTAATTATGCGCACCCCAGAGTAACCTACAATCTAATAATTATTCCCAAAAGACACTCACCCTCACTCAGGCCCTTTTGCCTTAGAGGAAGAAGTACCAGGAAGGTTAGAGTGAGTGACATTTTGTCATCCTTTTTATGTTTTATGTATGATATTGTTTTAATGTTTTACTTTTCCGCGTCTTTTAAAAGTGTAAAGTTCGCTTCAGTATTGTAGTAAAAGAGAATCAATAATCAACTCCAAAAGCGGGAAAAAATAAATTGTCCCTTTACATTGTTTCTAACACCGGAAAATACTTTCCGTGGCTGAAGCCTATCGCCATCACTTTCACACTTTTTTTTATTAACTCAAGTTCCGGTCTTATTTATTGCAAAGCATTCTGGTCTTTGTATTTTTAACTCATTAATTAACATGTAAATAGTTATTTATAATTAAATATAATGCAATTCTCTTTGCTTGTCTATGAATAAATTAACATAAATTATGCGTTTAACATAAAAGGCCCTATTTTAATGATCTGAAACAAATGGTCTGAAGCGCACCGCGCAGGTGAATATAGAGCGTGTCCCAATCAACTTTTGCTAGTTTAACGGCGGTAAAAACAGTCACAGCCCCAGGTGCACGATCCAAAAGTGTCATCTCCCATTCCCTTTAAAAGCCAGGTGCACTTGCACCTTGGCTATTAGGACCAGAACGGCCGCACAATGCCGTAAGCGTTATAATGATGTCAGGAGACGGGAGAAACAAAAGCTCACCACTCACCGAAAACAGCTGACGGAAACGGGAGTATGATTTAATATGCTGGAGAGGGAATTGGGTGGAATCCGGCAGAGTGTTCGGTGGGTGAACACCCGCCTGACCCGCATGGAGATGTGGCTGCGGCTCCGCGGACGCATCGCGGACAGCCTGGGAAGGCTCACTGCAGCAGTTGAGCACCTTGTTCGTGCAACAACACCACCTCCTCCTCCGTCCACCCGATTTTTGTAATTTTTTTTGTAATTACAGTTTTTGGTTCTCTTTAAAATCTTTTTTTTTCAGTCATGAAGTAACAGGTAGAATCAGCTGGGATTTAATTACTGAAAGTATGGATACCTGATCACTGTAATCTCAATGTTAATAAAGAATATTTTGTATTTGTAATATTGTTTGTTCAAAAATGGTTATCATATCAAAGATGGTTCATATGGTAATCGACCCCCGGGGTCACATTTCAAAACATTTGTAAAATGCAATGTGATGTAAAATTCAAAAATAAATGCAATATTTATACTTAAAAAAACGGATTTCTTCTCACCCGTGCTGCTGCTGGTGTATTTGGGATTCATTGGCATTGGCACATGCAGTTCAGCATCACGCCTTCTGAAGTTCTGATATCTTTCCTCATTAATATCCACGAGACATCAGTGACTCATGGCACTGTTATGCAACACACAACATGCCACAACGACGGCTCCGACCTTCTAAGGGCTGTATTGTAATGTCTCCCCAGGCAGTGGTTTCAAGCCCATCTGCCAGGAAATGGCATATGTTAGTCACAGCCTGGCGGGATGGGCGAAGCTTTAGGCGACACTCATCTTCACTAAGGGACAGGTATGTGGTGAATCCTTTGCCTCCTCTGTCGATCAACCCTTTGACCCATCAGGTACTCCATCCACTGGCGTAACTATCGACGGTGCAACCGGAGCATTGCACCGGGGCCCAGACGCCGGGGGGGGGGCCCATGAAGACGCCGGGGGGGGGCCTACCGTCAACAATCGCGCAGCACCCCCCCCCCCCCCCCCCCGTCAACAACCGCGCAGCACCCCCCCCCCCGTCCCCCCCCCGTCAACAATCGCGCAGCAACCCCCCTCCCCCCCCCCCGTCAACAATCGCGCAGCCCCCCCCCCCCCCCCCGGTAAACAATCGGGCAGCACCCCCCCCCCCCCCCCCCCCCCCGTCAACAATCACGGGGGCCCTAAAATATTATTTGCACCGGGGCCCATCATCACGTTGTTACGCCAGTGACTCCATCTGTCGAGTCGAGAATACATGATGAAATGCAATGGCACCGGCAGCCGTAATCCTGTACACCGTTTTTTTGTAACATTCCATGCCTGTCTACCCTTATTGAAAACTATGATGACATGTTAACGACCTTGGTTGAGCTCACTTGAGCTATGGAGTCATTTGAATTCATCGTCTGTTTAGTTATTATGCTGGGCTATATTCAATATTGTATAAAATAATGTAGTATATTGATTGTAGCCTATTATTGAGCTGGCTGCTGTTGTTTTTCAGGCCTGTTGGCTGGTCTTTGAAATGCATGTGGTAGGGTAAAATAGTTTTGTGGTGGTGTTGTATTGGTAATGTGCAAAAAAATTAACAAAAATAAAAACAATGGATGTTGGGAGCCCGCCGGTAAAGACCCGGGTGGCAGGGAGGTGAGAGGTCCACCCACCAGGTGAACTCTCCTCCCATTTTGCTTGAACCTCAGGAGAGTTAGTCACCCACTTGTAGAGATCCATGCCTGCAGCCGACAGAATCTTCCTAGCAGCAGTAGTCACATGATACGCCTCTTCCAAGTTGCTTGAACTGGAGATGTAATCATCCACATCGAGTGACTCTCTTACTGACTTCACAACTTGTGGTTGTTCTCTTTCATATTTCTTGAGATGCGTTCTTGTTGCTGCTAGCAGGAATGGGCTTGATGAAGCGCCAAACACCACACTGGTCATTCTTAGCATACGCAGCTCCTTGTCGTTGTTGTCAGTTGGTGGGCCTGTTAGCGTCTCTGTCTCTCTCTGCGAGGGATATCTGCAGGAACGCCTTCTTTATGTCAGCCATGAAGGCAAGCTTGTGCTATCTGAACCTTATCAGTATGCTGAGGATGTCTGGATTCAGTTTTGGTTCGGTTAGCAGATAATCATTTAGAGAAGGGCAGCAATCTTTATGGGAAGAAGCGTCAAACACCACTTTAGCTTAGTCATTACCTTGTCCTCTCTTAGTACTGGATGGTGAGGCTGGTAATATTTCACATTATCTGACCTTAATGCTTCATTTTTGGAACATCCTCTGTCATTCCCTGTTGTAGATAATTCTCCACTACTTCATTGTATCTGCTGTACAATATCACATCCCTTTTCAGTCTGTTTTGCAGACCCTCCGACCTTTTCCTGGCGATTCTGTAGTTGTCCTGGAGCTCTGGTCACTCTTGTCGCCAAGGCAAATCTACTTGGTATCACTCATTTTTGAAGGTAGTTGTTTCGAGCCTCAGCAGGGCCTGATCATCCTCTGGATGCTCTGTTTTCTCATTGGTGATGCCTAGAGACTCTAATTCCCAGAATGCATGCAACTGTTCATAATGTACTAACTCCCCAGGCACCTTCCTCACTGCTGTGGTTAACTCTGGAGTTTCTGCTGCATCCATTTCAATACACTGCTGTGAGTCCCAAATGTTCTCAAGTATAACCTTAACCTGTGTTGCGCTTTACTGCCTTAGGTTGTGTGAAGCCAAACACATGCAAGTTAAATGTCTCATGGCCTATCACTGGTAGCTTTAAGTCCTTTAACATATCTTCACGAATAAAGCTTCTATGGCTCCCTCCATCCAGAAAGCAGTGGACTATCTTCCTTCCTCCTGGACCCACTACCCACGCCTTGGCAGTTTGTAGCAACACTGTACTCTAATTACTCACTTTCATAGTCACTGACTGTGGAATAACAGTAGAAACTACAGCGTCTGTTGTGCGCTCAGGTGCGCTGGAAGCCTCCTCCCTCTTCTCGCATACAGCAATTTGATGTCTATGTCCACACATTGCACATTTTTCACTCTACAGAACTTTGCAATGTCCCTTGGTCCCAGACACACAAAGCATCTCCCTTGTTTCTTTATTTTATCTTTACATGATGCCTTGTATTCTGGGCAGTCTTCAGATTTGTGACCTTCTCTCTCGCATAACAGACAGTTTAGTGTTCTCTGGGTGACAGTGTGCAATGCTGCGATCTGATTCAACAGCCTCGTAGTTGAACCTCGTATAGTGCGCTGCATTCGCCTCATTCTGTCCGCCCGTCGTCCGGTCTCGTTGTCCTCGCTCGTCATTATTTCGCCTAATCCCGGGTTTCGGCACCAAAATGTAGCGAAAGACGATCAATAATCCACTCCAAACTGAGGTATATGAGTTGAAAGCTCTTTTTACTGAAATAAATTGTCTTTTTACATTGTTTCTAATGCCGGAAAATACTTTCCCGTATTAGAAACAGCTGAAGGCTGAAGTAAATAGTTATTTATAATTAAATAAAATGCAATTCTCTTTGCTTGTCTATGAACAAATCAATTTAAATTATGTTTTTAATAGTCACAACAAATATATCCCTGCACAACCCATAAAACCATGGCCTTGTCTGACCTTCAAACATTTAATAATAACTAATGCTAACGATATCTCCATATGTCGGTATGTTTTCTTTCATTTAAAGTTTATGACTCCACATTCTCCCAGGGCTTTATTCAATAGGCCTATTCATTCATAATCTATTTACCAGATAACTTCGTCTTCTCACATTAGTTTGAATGTGTCGGAAAAAGAAAATCAAGTGGTTTACTGTGAAGACAATTCAATTCAATTCAATTCAATTCAATTTTATTTGTATAGCGCCAATTCATAACAGAAGTTATCTCAGGGCACTTTTCAAATGGAGCAGGTCTAGACCAAACTCCTAGACAGACAGAAGTCTTGCTAAGAACATTGATATCTGAAATATCAATGTTTAATCAAATGTAATAATGGCGGTAATGGTCACAACTCAAAAACCCCCTTTGTGCTGCTCCTACCTTCATATTTCATTATCTTTCATTATTTAATTAATTCTCTTGTTGCTGGCTTTTATGACTGATGAATATCTGACGGGAACCAGATGGAGTTCATCTATTCATAAAACTCGAATCAGATTTTTCCCCGATGCTACGGTTGATACTGAAGAGACTCAGTGAGAGTCTCATTTGGTTTAGCCGCAGAGTTGGCAGTTGGTAGCAGCAAGGAAACCAAAAGCATTTTGTTGCCCCTGCCATTTACAAGGATCACAAGGATCACTCAAGAGTGAATGTGCTGCTGAGTAACGGTGACGAAAAAATAAAATGTGGACACAAAATAACACAAAATAAAATTAAAATAAAAGGCAACTCTTCTTAACCACCAAACAACCGATACACCTACATGCAGGCTTTACCGTCGCGTGCCCATGATGGGCACACAAAATAACCCCCAAATTTGAGGTCAACTAAGCCCTCCCTCTTTGTGCGCCGCCGCCCGCCGGGAGATGGTGAGGCAGCGATGGAGGCTGCTTTTAACCTCCGTCGCTGAGTAAAGTGTCAAGGCGCCATGGGGGGGTGTAACCCTGCCTAATGATTTCAATTTAATGAAGTTCAAACATGCCACTGCGCTGGGAGAAATGTGTGTATAATATTGTAATATTGAAAATGAGCGTGCAGTATTGTGTTGGTCTAGAAAGTTGAGTATGTAGTATTGTATTGGTTTAGAAAGACGAGTATGCATCGCATTGGTCTAGAAAGATGAGTGTAGTATTGTATTGGTCTAGAAAGATTAGTATGTATTTCTATGAGTAAATATAAAGATAAGTATGGGGGACAGGATAGTGTGTTGGCAGGATATTCGACTACCAGCTGAAGGTTTCTGGGTTTGATCCCCAGGGTCCGCAGCCTCCCTGTAGCCAGCACCTAAGCCCTACATGACATGGTTCTGAATTCACTATAAGTCGCTTTGGCAGAATGCGAGTGCCCCCCTGTCTACCCCATGTCATCTTGAATCTTTGCTCAGATCTGTGCTGAATGTGATTCAGCATTACAATGGCGTTCAACTGCTCTTTGGTCTCCCCTGTTGAATGCCCTGTGTGTGTGTGTGTGTGTGTGTACAATGGACTGAAAATAAAACTATTCATAGGGGGAGGGGGGGTTGTTATTGTGAAGGACATTATCAGTGTTTTCAGGGCAAATCGTTTCTCAGTGATGGTAGATTATATTGGTACATACTGGCTCAATTGGATTTGGCTGGCAGTGGAAGTTTCTTGTGTTTTTTTCCCCCACCATATAGGCCTATTGTATGTATTATGAGATTGGGGTTTAGTTTTGTGTTTGTTTTTTAAGTCATTTTGTAAGAATTAATATGAAGGTGGAATGGATGGGGTGGGGGGGGGGGTCTGTGGTGGGGTGGTCTGGGGTGGTCTGGGGTGGTGAGGTTTGTGGTGGGGTGGTCTGGGGTGGGGGTGGTCTGTGAAGTTGGGGTTTGTGGTGGTGTGTCCGGAACCAGGATGCTGAGTTTGATGAGCTTTTATTGTGACCAAAGGTGGAGTTATGGACTGATGGAATGAGTGGTTCTGGAAACACAGACAGCATGAATCAGTAAGGCAAATAGTTGATGTCGCTTACAAATCTAATCTAATAAATCGAATATATCTAATGTATAATAACATCTAATAACTCAAATATATTGACATCCCTGTTTACAAGTTTACAACTGTGTTTCTGTTACTGGTAATACACATTTATTTCTTAACTATAGCCTACCCAAGGAATACACCTATACGATCACAAGCTGCCGGTATACAGATATAATTGTACAAGATCCAATTATACATCATTCGCATGGACGACGCCACACTTTCACACACGGCTATGTAAACATTACCGCCGAACATGAGTAAACACAGTATCCTCCCGTTCTGCGGGCTTAGCGGGCAGACCGAGTGTACGTCGGCTTCAATCGAACTAAACAATGTAGCCAGCCTAGCTTTGTGCGCCCGTATCAAAGCTGGTTTGCGGTAGTGCACACACTATAATGTACCCCGACAACACCGTGGATTCATTATTCTAGGCTGTTTATGTACATTACATAACAACCACTGATATCTCTGACTTGCGTGAATATGCACTCAACCCTTTCAAGCCTCCCGGAGGAATAAACACATTGTCTCTCACTAGTAGCTGCCGGGATCGAGAGCGATGGCGCTCGCAGGCTGGACGGCTGGTTCACTGTCCATGCCGACTTCACGGGACACGCCAGTGTCCGTGGCTTGTATAGGTGAGTGAGAGGGAAAGAGAGAGAGAGAGAGAGAGAGAGCGAGGGAGAATCGCGTATTGCCCTTTTTTTTTACACATTTATGCTATGTCATACCAAAGACGCAAATAGACGCAGATTTGCGCCAGGCAACGCGTATCCGCAAGTAACGCAAGGCGAAAATGCGCTTCCTGTTTGGTGTGAACACGGCCGCAAGCAGTTGGGCCTCAACAATGAATCAATCGTTCTTGGTTTTTAATAAGCACAGAATATTGATTCTCATTCTCAGCATTCAACAATGGTAATGAGGTCCTATTCAAATATCATATCATATTTGTTTTCCTTTATCACTGATTTCAAATCATCGACATGGACTGTTTGTTTACTTGTCGTTAAAGCCTTGTATTGTTTATATATCAGGCAAATTAACACAATTTCTGCTTCAACAATTGACAGTTGAAGAACAAAACTACGATTGCTTAGGCCTTGTATGAAATGCAATCAAGGACATATGACATGGCCATTTCCATTAAATACACTCAATATGGACACACGGACACACACACACACACACATACCCACCATTACGTGAGAGAGCCATATGAGGTCAATCACACTTTCACGGACCCCCTACACACACACACACACACACACACACACATACACACACACACCACTACGTCAGAGAGCCATATGAGGTCAATCACTGTCAAAAATGGAGAGATGCACCCATAGCGCGTTGTCATGGCGACAGCAATGATGTTTCCGCGGGGGGACGTATAGATGCTAACAGATTAAAAGACACACAAAACCAAGAGGGTCTGTGTGTGTGTGTGTGTGTGTGTGTGTGGAGGGGGGGGGGGCAGTGGCATTGATGGAGCGGCTAAGCGAGGGAGACATTTATGTGCAAGGGAGCTGCACTACAGAAGGCAGGCTGGGTGTGTGTGTGTGTGTGTGGGGGTAGGTGGGGGTTGTACCTGCTGATACGTGATGTTCACTCAATGGGAAACAAGCTGGAGGGGGCGAATGTAGGACACACCCTTGCAAATACATGTGCACGCACACACACAAGCACACAGGCGCGCGCACACACACACACACACACACACACACACACACGTGTGCACACACATGCAAGCATGTAAAGTAGAATGTCCAAATATTTAAACTTCACACTCTGTCTCTGCAAATTAGACTTGATCACGTCCTCTGAGAAAAGTAGTAGGGAAAATCGAATGAAACTACCACTGCGACCAAGTTTTCAAATTATAGTGTTGAAATAGCAGCCTTTCTCTGCTGCCACTTCAGGTCTCGGTTCAACTCCAGCCCTCTTGAGCAAATGAAAGTCTGTATTATATATACTGTATATCGGCATTCAGATGTTAATGAACCAGCTTGGGTTGTGTGTGTGTGTGTGTTTGTTTGTTGTAGAGTGCCAGAAGAATCCCAGAAAACATCCATCCCCACTCCTCTCTATCCCTAGCCCTCTCCATCTCCACCCCATCTGTCCCCACCCCTCTCCATCCCTACCCCTCTCTGTCCCCACCCTCTCTGTCCCAATCCCTCTCTGTCCCCACCCTCTCTGTCCCCACCCTCTCTGTCCCCATCCTCTCTGTCCTTCTCCCTGTCTGTCCCCACCCCTCTCCATCCCCACCCCTCTCTGTCTCCACCCCTCTCTGTCCCCACCCTCTCTGTCCCTAGACCTCTTGCTCTCTGTCCCCACCCCTCTCCATCCCCACCCCTCTCTGTCCCCACCCTCTCTGTCCCAATCCCTCTCTGTCCCCACCCTCTCTGTCCCCACCCTCTCTGTCCCAATCCCTCTCTGTCCCCACCCTCTCTGTCCCAATCCCTCTCTGTCCCCACCTTCTCTGTCCCAATCCCTCTGTCCCTAGCCCTCTCCCTGTCTGTCCCCACCCCTCTCCATCCCCACCCTCTCTGTCCCTAACCCTCCATCTCCACCCCTCTCTGTCCCCACCCCTCTCTGTCCCCACCCCTCTCCATCCCCACCCCTCTCTGTCCCCACCCTCTCTGTCCATAACCCTCCATCTCCACCCCTCTCTGTCCCCATCCCTCTCCATCCCCACCCCTCTCTGTCCCCATCCCTCTCTGTCCCCACCCCTCTCCATCCCCACCCCCACCCCTTTCTGTCCCCGCGGCGCCTCCAATGAGAAGCTCCCAGCTAGCAGCTATGGGAGCGGCGGCGTCTGGACTATGAGCTGGTAGCTGTGGTAGCTAAGGGGCTGAGGGGCTGTAGCATCAGCAGCAGAGGAGGGATCGCCCCAACTTCCACTAACCCTCATCAGGCACCGCCAACACCTGAGGGAGCGGATGCACTGTTAGCGCAGACACACGTACAGTCAAGCACACACACACACGCACACACACGCACACGCACACACACACACACACAAACACAGATCAGCCTACGTAGACATTTCATTAACGCATGCACCCATACACACACACACACACACACAAATCCACGTGTACTCTGACACAGTCCTCTCCAGATGGCCACCTGGAGACTCATGCTCCATGAATCATGAGTTTCGCTGCCGTTCATCTCTCTCTCTCTCTCTCTCCTCTCTCTCCTCTTTGTCTGTGTGCCCTGGCTGCATCCTGTGGAAGGTTTTTAACGCGAGTAAATGTGCCACTGAACGCATTAAAATTCTATGTATGCCGAGTGTCGTACGGGGGTAATAAGATTTGCAGTATCACTTGGGAATTCAGTCCAAATCAGTGTTATCCGTCCCTGCTGGCTGCGACTTTAATTAACCAAACGTGGTTTCTGTAACTAGGAGTGAAACCCAAGGCTTTTATCTTCCATTTCCACATCTCCATTTAAACACATCTCCTCTTTTGCCTCCTTGGCACAAGGGGGACGTGGGCAGGGCGGTGCCTCCTGCTGCCTTTTTGCTACCTACCTTGTTTTTATACCTGTACCATGTCTGATGCCAGTTCTGCGGATTTGACCCTTGAACCCCCTGGTTAATGGAGTTCTCAGTGTCTGTAACCAGTGTCCTGCTCAGACTCACGTGTCTGCTGTGCTGGTGTCCTCAGTTTGAACCGGAGTGAGGACAGAGAGAGAGTCGATCTAAAACCCCTTTTAACGACGCTTGTCCAAGCTTGTTGAAGCATGTCTCACTCGGATGATGGAAAATGTGCACATTGGATCCCCCCCCCCCCCCCCCCCCCCCCCATGCCCGCTCCCGTCTAACAAAAGGCCATTCTAATAACTGTCTCTTCACTGGCATGTTGAGCTTGTCAGTGACCACGTGGGTGGACGACATTAAGCTGATGGCCTTTGGACCATCTGGGAAATGTTCGGCGTGTGTTGTGGGGCCACGTAGGTGTGAGCAAGAATGTCCAGGAGACAGACTCTGATATCTGGTTCAGACATCACCCACCCCCCCCCCCCCCCTCCCCCCCCGCGAGCCTCACCCCCCGCCGCCCTTCCCGTGGCTCAATTTTCCTCCTTGCGTCTTCTCTTTCTGCTCGTCAATCCTTCTCTTTTCTGTCCTGTCCCGTCGTCACTCACTCTGTCTCCATCTCTGTCTCTATCTCCACCCGCCTGAAGTCATTCTGCATTCTCTGCCTGAACCGAAGCAACACACAAGGTAAATATACGATACTATACTTAGATGTGCCAGGCTACAGAGAGCCTGAGGAGGGGAAGCGTGTGTCGTTAATATCAAAGCAGGACCGGCGCCAAGATGAAGTGACTGAGGGGGGGCTGTTAAAATAAGCCAGGGGGCATTTTTTTTTTACATAGAATAAAATGCATTGAATTAACAACAGCAGCCTCAGAAAGGCTAAATAACAACAACATAAGGCTGACTGTTTCAAAATCAGTGAATACATGTGTATTCATCAGAGCACTCACATACAAACATAGCACTAGCAGAGCGCTAGATATTTTTTAAATATTTATATTGTCTATAGATACATAAAGCTCACACAGAGGGGGCGAAACATACATCTAAGCCCCCTTAAGATCCCCGGTGGCGCCGGGCCTGTATCAAAGTAAGCTTTGGACAATGTGTTGCGTGGGGATGAAACGGATTTCGTCCCACATCCGTTTGGACGTTCGGTTCTTAATGAGAAGGGTGGCCGGCTATATACGTCTCAGGTCGATCTGAGGTGCTTGATGTCTACAGAGTAGTCAGACCTGGGCTGTATGTGGGCGGCTAGCGCTGCTTCCAATGTTTTACGTGCATATGGCGATCTCTTTGTTTCCCTCCTTGCCTCTGTGTTTCAGGGAAGCTGTGCATCCAATCTGTAATCAGCCTGAGCTCCCCTGATCAGAGTTTCACACGTCTTGCGAATCTGTGGTCTCAGATGTTGTTGTTTTTTGTTGGGTATTTCTCTTCTGAGAAAATGTGTGCGACCGATGTTACAATGCCGTTTGCTGTACCGACGCGTGAGTTTTGAACAGTTTTGGCGGGGAAACGTTCTCCCGCCACATGAAGTTTACACACCCACAGCTATAGCATCAATGTTCTAGCAGGAGGAATACTGTCGTTGTCACTTCTCCGCATGTCTGGGTTTTGGAAAAATGGAAAAACGTTAGCGGTGCTGCGTCTGCCTCAATGGGCGACGGCGCTTTCAATCCTGCTTAAAACATAATAACTCATGTGTCGCAGTCCAGAAGAAGGACTATCTGATGGGTTTCCACGTGGGAGACTCTGAATCAGTCATGAGGAGTAAGCAGCCGCCCCGCGAAAGCTCTGGAATAAAGAGATTTGTGGAAGGAGCTCATGTGATGGTTCAGAGTGAACCGGGTTTTGCAAACGGGATATGTGTGGTCTTTTGCGTGCAAACCCGTGCATCCACATGTTTCTGCAGATCTACAATACTGCTACTATTTAGTCATTTAGCAGACGCTTTTATCCAAAGAGACTTACAGTGAATATTATGTGTTCTTCAGGGATGTTCTTCACAAAATACCTACCTACCAAAATGCTGACTGACCTTCCTACCTACCTACCCCTACCTAACTACATTCCCTATGTACTTACCTTCCAACCTTAACTACCTATCTTAACTACCTACCTACTTAACTAGCAACCCCCTTTATTCCTACCCCACCTACCTCTCTATCACCTTCCTTCCTACCCACCTACCTACCTACTTACCTGCCAACCTACCTGCCTATCCCCCTTTCTTTCTTTCTTTCTTTCTTTCTTTCTTTCTTTCTTTCTTTCTTTCTTTCTTTCTTTCTTTCTTTCTTTCCTTCTTTCCTTCCTTCTTTCCTTCCTTCTTACCTAACAATGTATACATGAAAGTACTGCGTTAATGTGTTATCTGTGATCCCCAGGGGGGTTCGTGAACTGTTACCAGTCTCGCGGTTCATGTTGTTATGTCATTATTTACATTATGCAAATACAACGCGTTGCCTCTATGTACACAAACACACTCACATCCACAATGTACGGTGGTTAACACAGAACACGGTGAAATGGTTGATGTTGACGCAGGATGAAAGAACCATTAGGGAGAGAGCATGAGAGAGTATGAGAGCTGAGGGATAAGGAGGGTAGAGCTGACTTGTATAGAAGTCTCCCGCAGGAGACTTCTATACAAGTCAATGGGCTCTGTGCACAAGTCTAGTGGCGAACTTCCGGTTTCGCCGCATATCGGCATACTAGTTTCCGGTTTACTTCCCGTCTGAGTTACCACGGTAACCATAAACAGTAGAGAGATGGATATTTCGGCGAAAAAACGGAAATTTAACGTACGAAATCGCTTTAAATTACAACGGAGTGAAGGCGGGTCTAATGAGCACTGCTGTGTACCTCTATGCTCAGCGTCAAGCAGGTACAACAGCAGTTTGAGCTTCCACTGCTTCCCGAAGAACAGCAGTCTTCGGGCACAGTGGATCCATAAGATTAAGAGGACGGGGTTTATTGTGACAAACCATACGAAGGTATGCAGTCGGCATTTCGAAGAGAAGCTTATTAGATCCACAGCTAAAGGGAGACGGGTCCTTTTGCCTAACTCCATCCCATCTTTGTTCGAGTGGAACAAGTATCTTGTTAAGCAGACATGGGCTGGTGTTTGGGAGCGACAAGCAAGACCGTCAAGTCCCGAGCCTGGCTCCGACCCCGAAGACCCTGAGCATGAGGATGAGCTACC
>JAOPHQ010001992.1:275000-280000 GCA_030340625.1 Merluccius polli | reverse complement strand
AGTTTGAGGAATCAGGGCTGTTTTAGGAGATCGGTGTGGACAGCCTCCCCCTGCAGTGGTGTGTAATGAGATTGGTACAGAACGCCAGCGGCGACAGACGCTTAGCGCCCGCTGTGCTGCTCCGCGTGGCGGCGATGTGCATCCGACGCCGGGTGGGAAAGGACCGGAGAGAGCAGGAATCACCAGATGGAGGTGTATGTGATGAGCGCCTGGCGCCAGGCGGAATGTGCTGTGGGAAAACTAGGATGGAAGGGTTGCCTTGGCCCCAACAGATGAGCCGATGTGTATGTGTGCAATTGTTTCAATCAGGTCCGTGGTAGAGTATGTGCTTTTTTTGGTTTTGCCCAGATGAATACATTTTTCTTATTTTTTTTTTTTTACCTCATTGAAATGATCAAAAGCAGCAGGGAGATTTTCCCTCGGATGTCATCTATTCTATTTTCTATTCGCCTGCCTTTGATGGGGCGGACTTTGAATGAGGCCGCTCTGTAAAAGCGTGTTATTCAGAGCACATGAATATGATCCCCCCCCCCCCCTACGGCTATCACCAGTAAGTGTTATGTGGATGTAAAACCATAGAAGGAGATGTCTTCATAATAGCCTGTCATTCCAGTGAGTGACAGGCCTCTTAGTCTTTATGAGCTGAGAAAAGCAAGAAGCTAACTGCCCGTCTGGCTCCTTTGTACCGCTATCCAATTAAACTGTTAGCCGATGAAATACCTGTGGTTAATAACGGAAAATGTAAGTTTCCAACGCGAATGTAAAAGCTGGGCAGGTGTGACCGTTTTTAAGGAAAAGCCCCCCCAAAAAAAGGCATCTAAAATCTGAGTGAGTTGTGCATCGAATGGATTTCATGGTGCTCTCCTCCCAGTGTTTGGAAAAGGAACGATTGAACGATTCTTCACAGTGCAGCGCAGCCTTTCTGTTATCACACGTTTAATGGAAAGAAGTTTCATTACTATTGGGGCAATTTGCATGGAAACGACATAACCAAATCACAACACTGTTTGCCGTAATGCTAGCGGTATACTGGCATGATATACTATACTATTATACTATAAGAATACGTGGTGCGCCTCTTAAGGTCTTTACACACCATTGGCGTTTTTTTTGTGCGATTAATTCGCACTTCAATAAATTTTTTCGATCTATTGTTTTTGTTATGAGTACTTTCACACTGAACGCGAATATTACGTGGCGAAAAAGGAAACCAGGACGATTTCAGAGCTTTCGCACGGCGAATAAAGGCATCAACCAATCACGTTGTGCGCCTGCAGAACGGACTTAACTACAATGGCGGACCAGTTGATTGTTTGTGTTTCTCATCACCCCGTATTATTTGACAAAGGACATACAAATTATAGACAATGGACTGAAGGACAATGTGTGGAGTAGCATTGCCGAACAACTCAGCTATAAGGATAGTGAGTAACTTATGTAGTTTAGAAAAATAATATGTATAATAATACGTATAATAATTCATATGTCCGAAACCGGCCCATGGTAGAGCTTCAGCTCCTGTATGAAGCAGTGCAACTCTCCTCTTACTCTACCTTGTAAATGGGATGTACCCAAAATCTCCTAGCGCATCGCCCCCCCGTCTAAAAAGGCCAGTACCTGCGTTACTGCGTCAACAAGATTAGGTAATAAAGTGAGCAGGAAACAGTGGAAAGAATATAAGTTCATTGTTTTGTGTTAATGCTGGAAAAAAGGCTGGACACACTACATTGTGTTTTTGTTCTTAATTGATTTCCAATAAAAAATATACATACATTTGCATAAAGCAAGTAGCCTGGCTAACACCAGACTAAATCACAAATGAGATGTAGTCTGGTGACCACCTATTCATTTTCCTGTAGAGGAGGCGTGGTTCCCGATTATCCAGAGCCGTTTATTGGGCGCTACGAATGTCTATCATAAGCGTCTGTTCGTAGCTCTTAGCCAATCGTATCAATTATACCAGATGACGTATGTAAAGCGACAGAAATTCGGCGAGCAAGCATCGAGGAAGAAGATGACATTGTTTACAAGATGTCGTCGAACAATTATTGCCGTTTGTGCATGGTGGTGATGAAGGAGTGCAAAGCCAAACGTTGTTCTTATTTTAAAATAAACTTTTGTTCTAAACTATCTACAACACTGTCCACAGCTAGATCGAAAGAGAGCTTCGCTTCTGCTGCAGCCATGTTGGATCCGTACGAACGAACTACAAGCTTCCGTCTGTCGAATAGTACGCATCATCGTCTTTCCGTCCCTCCTCGTTCTGTGATTGGATATCAAAGCCTAGCAAATTCTTGCGAGAGGAACCGGTCATAGCCACCAGGCTGTCTGGCAGTTCGAAATTTTTGTCCACTATGTTGATTAGTGTATAAAAAACTTGCCCTTTACGGTATATTTTGAACACATACAAAATGTGCGATTAATTTGCAATTAACCGTGATTAACTATGGACAATCATGTGATTAATCGCGATTAAATATTTTAATCGATTGACAGCCCGAAAATACATTATCATGTTTAATACACTATAATGTACATATTTAGTATATCCTTTTACACGCATTGGTGAACACTCTATTCTGATAAATGATTGACTGTGTTCTACGGTCCGTTATTTATTAATAGCAGGCCGCTGCTATGATTAATTGACCGTTGCTGTGGACACTATTTCCAACCATAGAATCTAACTCTATTTTTGTTTAGCGGAAGCAGTACAATAATTTGTTGTTGTTATATTTTCACGTCAGGGTCCTGCATCACCCTGTTGGGGTTTATTTTTTGATAATGTCCAGCTCACTGTACATTATCCCTTACATATAATATACATTATATGAGAAACGTATCTATATGCTCTTATATAATGATCTTTTAATATGTCACTGTCAATTTCTACCAATGAAATGTGAGAATTATTTTTTGTAACTGTTTCAAAAATTCCTCCAAATGAAAATAACTGAATAACAATATACTTTCTTTCTTTACAAAACAAATCAATACCAAAACCCTGTCACATACACTGATAAGAAGCACAATTATATTTATAATGTGTGGCTGTAACATTGGGGCCGGAAGTTCCCAGACCTATTCAACAATTATATTTCTACACTGCAAGCATTGTAATCTAGATCCTCTGTTTTTATGCCAGCCCTCTGTTTTTGTGCTGCTAATGGAGGTGCAGGAAGATGAGATAACAGGTTCCTGGGAAAGCAATCATTAAGCTGATAAGTCCTTCTCTAACTAAAGGCAGCAGGCAGCCGATGTTTCTTTTCCACTCTTGCTATTGAATCTCTACCTGCACATTAGGGATTCTCTCGACGGTGTGCACACAAACTGTTTTCAACACCAGCCGAGGCTAGGTCGGTTTTTTCGTGTCCAACAAGGTGGTTATTGATGCAGACTGCGATTGTGTATTTAAATGGCATATATCCCTCGCCATTTGACACCATTAAAGCTTAGTCAATCGTGTTGAACGTGTTTACAGTGTTGCTATGCACGGGTAGAGTTTTTAACAAACGTGTGAATACTGTATGTGTGTGTGCATGCTCGCGGGTTTTGTGTGCGTGCGTGTGTATGTGTGTGTGTGCGTGCATGCGTGTGTGGTTAGGGTTAGCCAGGAACGACAATATCACTATTGTTTAGGCCCGGTTCTTAACAAAGGTCCTCCGGGGCCTGGCGTGGGCGTCGCAGCAGAATGATGTGAATGTGTTTGGCCGCATGGCTTGGATGACTGCGGAGGTCCGGCCCACGCGGCACTGTCAGTCTGAGGGGAAAGGGAGACCTCTGAAGCCTTGTCTGAGGCTGGCTGCTAACAATGGCATCGCCACCACACTATCTGCATTGTTTCTGTTGTGTATTCGTGTTGGTGTTGTTGTTGTTGTTGTTGTTGTTTTTTCCATTGTTGTTCCTGTTGCTGTTGTTGTTTTCCCAGTTCTGTTTATTTTCATTTAATGTGTTTTTCAGCAAAACAGCCTTTTCTCAAACTATGGATGCTTTCTACGCTGCTGTCACGGTGTCATGTAAAGGCAACTGTGGCACCTTCGTGTTCACATTTCAGTTAACTAGCTCTGCCTTTACTAACATGCAAACCTGCTGCGTGGAGGGCACTGCAGCTGTGTTTATTTATGTGAATAACTCTGTGGACTGAGCCCAATTAGCAACCGTAGCGGTGATTAGGGTTATTATTGAAATAAGGTGTGCAAGTGATCCCTCGGGCTCGGATGGAAAACAAACAACTGGGCGGTGCATTCCCTCTCTCTCTCTCTCTCTCTCTCTTTCTCTCTCTGTCTGTCTGTCTCTCTCTCTGTCTCTCTCTCTCTCTGTCTCTCTCCCTCTCGCTCTCTCTCTCTTTCTCTTTCTGTCTGTCTGTCTGTCTGTCTGTCTCTCTCTCTCTTTCTCTCTCTGTCTGTCTGTCTCTCTCTCTCTCTCTCTCTCTCTCTCGCTCTCTCTGTCTCTCTCGCTGTCTCTCTCTCTCTCGCTCTCTCTGTCTCTCTCTCTCTCGCGCACTCTCCGTCCTCTCTTATCCACCCTCCATCCTCCGCCCTGCTCGCTGCATGCTCCTGACCCCAATGTCACAGCCACCCAGATCCGCCTCGGGCTTGGACTTGCCCCCCTGGTGTTCCTGCCAGTTTCCCCCCCCCCCCCCCCCCCCCCCTGATATCCCTAGGCGATCCACACACTGCTTGCAACTCCGTCCAAATACATGTTAATAATTTTTAATTCTTCCAGGGTCAGCAGCATGAAAAGAGAGAGAGCTGGGGTGTAGTGAAGGGGGTGTTGGACTTACCAGTGAGTAAGAACACACAGTCTTGTGATTCTGATTCGCTTCCTACAAGTGTAAGTTTAGCTTTTTTTTTTTTTTTGCCGCAGAATGTGTTTGAGTTTTTTTATTGGTTTCCTGAAGAGGGCTGGCAGACGCTGTTCTGCCGTTTTAGCAGGTAGCCCACGCGCTGCACTTTTGACCCATATTTCACAGTTCAAGCGACTGTTTGACCCGTTTGATT
>JAOPHQ010001992.1:220000-270000 GCA_030340625.1 Merluccius polli | reverse complement strand
GCTTACTGTGCACATACCGAGGCACCTCATCAGGAATTCTTTCCCTACAGGCAGCTGCAAGGTTCAGGCCCAGAGACAACACCACCTGGCTCCTGGTTCACTCAGGTCTGCCCACACACCGTTGAACTGAGGACCCCATCAATAAAGCGTGATAATATGAGCTTGACTTCGGCACGGCCACTATCCACAGCGCTATGCTGGCTCAGAACCCATCATCTGAAACCATGTTCACTTATTCTGCCCTTTCCCAGAGTAATAGGATAAACCGACAATCTGTACCTGACACATTGAGGTCTGTCCGCCATGTCAGGATGGTTAAGAGTCACGCGGCGTCGACGAACCGGTGACTCAACCTTCTAGTCGCACCACCGCTGTTTGTTTACGTGTCGAATGAGGTTGAAGCCCTCATTGGACACATACTGTCCTCACCGGCAACCTTACTGCGTTTGAAGAAGAATGTATTTATAAGTATACTTTAAAATATCACGTGCCTTAAAACTAGGCCTCAAAGTATATACTGCTGTGTCCTCTCTGGATGTATTTGAGGTGTTGAGAGTAGCATTAAATGGCTCTTTCATGTATTGAAATGTCAAGCCACAGATCCTCCACGGACAAACTGGTCTGTGTGCCTTATTACTATCCCTAATTCCTGCTGTTCTCGTCCCCCTCCCTGCCAGGCCTCTGTCTCTAACCCCCCACTGTTCTTAATGAGTGGATCAGAAAGCAATAGAGGTGTGGGGCTTAGCATTAATTAAAATCCCTTTCATGCATCAGTCAATCAACAAATCCTCCACAGACCAACTGGTCTGTGTGCCAATCTCACCCAGGTATCACATCCCGCTCAACCTTGAGAGGGACCAGTTTGTGATTGGCTTGTTGAAATTTTGGTTACCCAATAGGAAATACGGGGGATGCACTTGTTTAGATTGTATAGCCTAGAGAAGGGGTGTTAACAGGTAACGATTGGAGGACCTCAGATAGCTCTGCCCGTGTCATGTGTTTTGATGTACTGTTGAATAATATAAATAAAAGAGAAACCCCTGAAGGACTGAGCCTGTGAATAAAGGATTGAACGCTACGTCTTGACTCGTGGCGTGTTTGAAACAAAGGACTCTGTAGACCTGGAAACTACACCCTGATCTCTCTCTTGCTCTCGCTCTCGCTCTCTCGCTCTCTCTCGCACTCTCTCGCTCTCTCTCGCACTCTCTCGCGCTCTCTCTCTCTCTCGCTCTCTCTCTCGCTCTCTCTCGCTCTCTCTTGCTCTCTCTCTCAGATGGCAGGAAGCAAAAGAAAACATTTAGAAAAATTGCTGGTGGGACACACACACACACACACACACACACACACACACCATGCAACCTGGCCCCAGCACCCCAGCGTGACTGATAAAAGAGTGTGTTTGGTTCTTCAGAGGATGTCTCTTGCTGCAAGCATGTGGCAAACAGACACTCCCTCCCACTTACGTGTTCCCAGTGTGCTCTAGCGCACCTGTAAGCAGCACCAATCTAATTTACATAATACTCCATCATGTTCGTGTCTGATTGATTTCTTGTTGTGACAGGGCTGTGCCTATTGGCGGAGATACAGTGTGATATGTATTTGTGTGTATAGCACACAGCAAGAGACGTGTTAAACCTTCAGAAAACACACACACACACACACACACATGCATATTGATTGTTTTATAAAAACCCATTCCATAAAAAATAAAAAGAATAGGCTAAATTGATTTTGTTGATACTTTCATTTGCTGAACTAATTATATTGTACTCAACTGATTCTTAGTGTGTGTGTGTGTGCGTGTGCGTGTGTGTGTGTGTTGCATTATGTTGCATTGTTAGGGTGCGACTTGAGGCCTTCTCTGACAACAGTGGCAAGCTGCAGGTGTCTCTGCAGGAGATCGTCGAGTGGCTGACAGCTAAGGATGAAGAGCTGTCTGAGCAGCTGCCCATAGGGGGGGATGTCGGAGCCGTCCAGCACCAGGCGGAGTTTCACCAGGTACCGTTTTTGGGACACAATGTTTTCCTTTACTTCCCATTTAGTACATGATTACAAAATGGTACCGACAAGCAGTCTAGTCATACCATGAAATAAGGAGATGAAAGGTGTCAGTGAATGTAGTCTCACAAATCAGACTTTAGATTGACATCTAAAGTCTGATGGCAGACGAGCAAAAGCAGACGAGCTGATGGCAGAAGAGCTGGAAATAACTTAACTGGCAGAACCACAACAAACGTAATATGGCTGGGATCTTGGATGCAGAAGAGGACTGATAGCTAACTCGCATCTTCTTCCCATTGTCGGTATCCTTCCTTGGCCAACAGCGTACATGCAAACTTGGCCACTGGTAAACTAAACTTTTCCCGTAGCAGGTGGGAAGACAAGTTAAAACGTTGTGTCCGGACACCAACATCCTTAAACAAAGTATGTTCGGAACAACATATCCGTCACAAAACAGGAAACACTGCGTAAACACTGGTTTTACGGCCCAGGTGCTGTGCAGTCTCCGACCCAGAAGTTCAGCTAGAATTGTCAAACATCTGGATCCGAGATTACAGTGCATGCAACAAGGCAAGTCATGACTACGGTGAAGTGGGTGAGGTTTGCAATCTAAACGCGGATGTTTCCTGTAATCAGCACTCAAGTGTCCATCCAGTCATTTATAGACCAGTGGGATTAGTTTAATGCACACTAAGGCAAAATGTATTTGAAACATTTGAAATGACAGATGGGGGGGTTTCCTGACATTTTCCTGGATGCCCCGAAGTCTTCATTTCCCCCTGCTGTTACCAGGGAGAATCTGAGTGACATTTCATCTCCTCTATGGAGTAGCCTACCTTTCACTACCAAGTTCTAAGCTCCTATTACCCAGCTGTCCATCAAAATAATGACTTCATTTCAGGATGCATCACTCTGGCTTGTTATCAATGAAACAGATCGATGGGGGAGAGAAAGAAAAGCTAGGTTTGCTCTGTGGTAAGGCGGTCACTCAGCCAGCAAGATGTCTTTAAGTCTTTATACTGATTCTTGCTGAATTAACTTGTTTTGCAGCCCTTTCTGTGTGTGTGTGTGTGTGTGTGTGTGTGTGTGTGCGGGCACTGCCTCCAGCCAAATTCATCCCGATGTTGTGTACATTTAAAAGTTAGTTAGTGGCCAAGCATCACCAATGTTGATGTCATTTAAACACAATTAAAACATTTACTCACCAGCATCAATCACTAGAATTGACGGTTTAATCGATTTTAAACAAAATGTTGAATTGAATGGCTACCATCAACATTCACTTTCACCACAAACCGATCAATGATGCTTGCCTGCAAATGAACAGTGATTGGATACTTCTGAGACAAAAACATTTAAAATGGTGACTGGATGCTATCAGTCCCTCTGGTGTTGGAGAGCAAGGTTATATCGCTGGATTTACTGTAGATTAAGGTGTCATAACCATTTTCTATGGATGCTTTCTCTGGTGAACTAATGCTGGGTACACACTACAGGACAATTAGCCTGATTGTGTGCTCGATTTCTGACTGAATTTTTGATGGTTGAAACACGTTTTTTTCTAGATTATCCTGTGGTGTGAGATATGTTAAGAGATATGTTATATGTTGATTATTTAACTTTCGATTCGAAATTGCAAATGTTCAATATTTGCAGTCTGATATCCTGTGGTGTAGGGGAACCCCGAAGATAGCCGAGGATGCAGTGTAGTGGTTGTAATGTGGGAAAGACGATAGCCAATTGGGAGCCACGCTGACCGGTAATCACAACAGAAGCCAAAGCACTTTCGCAAAAGCAAAAGTTAGATGTACTCACGTTGTGGATTATCCCTTACATATAGCTTGCTTGCTATTTTTTTTGGTAACCCTTCCTTTTACAGTACGGTAATTACCAGCTAATGACCTGGTAATAAGATGTATTTACTATGTAATAACCAGGTAATTAAATGTAATTACCTTGTAATTACCAAGTACTTACCAAGTACTTACCAGGTAATTCGACAGTATTTAATTACATATTTATCTGGTAATTACCAACAAGTTACCTAATGTAATTACCTGGTAATTACCAAGTACTTACCAGGTAATTACACAGTATTTGAGTACATATTTATCTGGTAATTACCAACAAGTTACCTAATATAATTACCTTGTAATTACCAAGTACTTACCAGGTAATTACACAGTATTTAATTACATATTTATCTGGTAATTACCAACAAGTTACCTGATGTAATTACCTGGTAATTACCAAGTACTTACACAGTATTTAATAACATTTATCTGGTAATTACCAACAAGTTACCTAATGTTATTACCTGGTAATTACCAAGTACTTACCAGGTAATTACACAGTATTTAATTACATATTTATCTGGTAAATACCAACAAGTTACCTGATATTTACTAGATATTTTCCTGATATCTACCAAGTAATTACCCAATAATTACCTGTTAGATATCCAGCAATTGCATATTGTAGACAATAAACCCACTGAATGTGTCTATATGTGACTTTGTTAGGGTGATAATAACTTATATATTTACCTGGTACTTACCAGGTATTTACTCAAGAATGATTGCATATTTACCTGGTAACTACCACTTATTAAACCCTGTGAATTACCGTGTAAGGAAGGTGGAACTGTACTGTAAAAGGAAGCGTGGTTTGTTTCAATGATATTACCATATACTTTCCTGGTAACTGTAGATTATAATCCTCTAGTTTTGAACATGGTCTCTGGCAAAAACTCCCATATCTCCCTGATAATTATCGGGTAATTATCAGGGTGATATCAGAGTTTTACAGAGTAGTTACCGTGTAAGAGAGGTGGAACTGTACTGTAAAAGGAAGCGTGGTTTGTTTCAATGATATTACCATATACTTTCCTGGTAAAGATTATAATCCTCTACCACCCATTAGGGTGTGTAGTTTTGAACATGGTATCTGGCAAAAACTCCCATATCTCCCTGATAATTATCGGGGTGATATCAGAGTTTTACAGAGTAGTTACCTGTAAGAAAGGTGGAACTGTACTGTAAAAGGAAGCGTGGTTTGTTTCAATGATATTACTGTAGCTCCCAAGTAGTACACACGAGGCCAGAGGTCTTTGTTAGAAAACAGGATTTATTTTCCAGGTCGAACCAACCCGTGAGAACTGGGTTTAAAGAGAACAATAATTCAAATCAATAAATACAATTGACAATATGCAAATGTCCGTTTTTTCAGCAGCACAACAGGTGTTACATTTACACCAAAAACCACTACACACACCTCACATACAGTCCACAACTCAATATTAACTTGTAAATGTACAAACTTAACTTACATATACATATTCACCACTTTACGTCGTATGCAAATCCCCATCACGCACCAACCATGCAATGAATGCAACACAATACAATCGTTCACGTTCTTCATAGACGTAAATAAAAGATAAACATGCCTCGTCCACTGCTAACTACTTAAGGAGGGAATGTTCTAGTATGCTTCTTCCTTGTCCTTTATAGTTGTTCTACTTTAAGTGCCTTTAGCTTTTAACTTTAACTTATAGCTTATAGAACGTGCTGCCTCTTTCGCGCTGTTTGGCTAGGTGCGTTGCTAAAAGGTGTCGTATTCCGGCGGCAATTAGTTCCGCCCCAAACAGTAGGAACAAAAAAACGGGAGGTTAACAAATTAAACAAACTATACCAGGAAAGTACATGGTTACCATATACTTTCCTGGTATAGTTTGTTTAATTTGTTAACGTCCCGTTTTTTTTGTTCCTACTGTTTAGAATGGCATTGGGGCGGAACTAATTGCCGCCGGAATACGACACCTTTTAGCAACGCACCTAGCCAAACAGCGCGAAAGAGGCAGCGCGTTCTATAAGCTATAAGTTAAAGTTAAAAGTTAAAGGCACTTAAAGTAGAACAACTATAAAGGACAAGGAAGACGCATACTAGAACATTCCCTCCTTAAGTAGTTAGCAGTGGACGAGGCATGTTTATCTTTTATTTACGTCTATGAAGAACGTGAACGATTGTATTGTGTTGCATTCATTGCATGGTTGGTGCGTGATGGTGATTTGCATACGACGTAAAGTGGTGAATATGTATATGTAAGTTAAGTTTGTAAATTTACAAGTTAATATTGAGTTGTGGACTGTATGTGAGGTGTGTGTAGTGGTTTTTGGTGTAAATGTAACACCTGTTGTGCTGCTGAAAAAACGGACATTTGCATATTGTCAATTGTATTTATTGATTTGAATTATTGTTCTCTTTAAACCCATTTCTCACGGGTTGGTTCGACCTGGAAAATAAACCCCGTTTTCTAACAAAGACCTCTGGCCTCGTGTGTACTACTTGGGAGCTACAGTAATATCATTGAAACAAACCACGCTTCCTTTTACAGTACAGTTCCACCTCTCACAGGTAACTACTCTGTAAAACTCTGATATCACCCCGATAATCATCAGGGAGATATGGGAGTTTTTGCCAGATACCATGTTCAAAACTACACACCCTAATGGGTGGTAGAGGATTATAATCTACAGTTACCAGGAAAGTATATGGTAATATCATTGAAACAAACCACGCTTCCTTTTACAGTACAGTTCCACCTCTCTTACACGGTAACTACTCTGTAAAACTCTGATATCACCCTGATAATTACCCGATAATTATCAGGGAGATATGGGAGTTTTTGCCAGAGACCATGTTCAAAACTAGAGGATTATAATCTACAGTTACCAGGAAAGTATATGGTAATATCATTGAAACAAACCACGCTTCCTTTTACAGTACAGTTCCACCTTCCTTACACGGTAATTCACAGGGTTTAATAAGTGGTAGTTACCAGGTAAATATGCAATCATTCTTGAGTAAATACCTGGTAAGTACCAGGTAAATATATAAGTTATTATCACCCTAACAAAGTCACATATAGACACATTCAGTGGGTTTATTGTCTACAATATGCAATTGCTGGATATCTAACAGGTAATTATTGGGTAATTACTTGGTAGATATCAGGAAAATATCTAGTAAATATCAGGTAACTTGTTGGTATTTACCAGATAAATATGTAATTAAATACTGTGTAATTACCTGGTAAGTACTTGGTAATTACCAGGTAATTACATTAGGTAACTTGTTGGTAATTACCAGATAAATATGTTATTAAATACTGTGTAAGTACTTGGTAATTACCAGGTAATTACATTAGGTAATTTGTTGGTAATTACCAGATAAATATGTAATTAAATACTGTGTAATTACCTGGTAAGTACTTGGTAATTACAAGGTAATTATATTAGGTAACTTGTTGGTAATTACCAGATAAATATGTAATTAAATACTGTGTAATTACCTGGTAAGTACTTGGTAATTACAAGGTAATTATATTAGGTAACTTGTTGGTAATTACCAGATAAATATGTACTCAAATACTGTGTAATTACCTGGTAAGTACTTGGTAATTACAAGGTAATTATATTAGGTAACTTGTTGGTAATTACCAGATAAATATGTAATTAAATACTGTGTAATTACCAGGTAAGTACTTGGTAATTACCAGGTAATTACATTAGGTAACTTGTTGGTAATTACCAGATAAATATGTAATTAAATACTGTCGAATTACCTGGTAAGTACTTGGTAATTACAAGGTAATTACATTTAATTACCTGGTTATTACATAGTAAATACATCTTATTACCAGGTCATTAGCTGGTAATTACCGTACTGTAAAAGGAAGGGTTACCTTTTTTTTTTTTGCAGTGCCCTGACCCTTCTACATTAACCCCTTTGCTTCATCTCTTTATTAATTGTATCCTTTTCTTAAAGTCACGTACTACTTACTAAACAGCGTTTCTCCTCTCTCTCACAGGGTTACAGCTAGAAACACAGGCTAGTGTTTGCACTTACATTTACCATCATACCAACCTAATCTTAATATAAATGTCCCATTTTCAGCTCAGCGCTCCTGTATAATCCACGATGCCTTGGCTTCCTAAGCATCTGCTAGCTCTCAAAACTGTCTTCCAGCAAAGTGGAGAGGGAAATTGCATCCCAGTTTTCTTTGGAGATTGAAAGCGTTTTAAAAAATGTGAATTATTGATCTTAAGTGGATTTATTCCAATGCCTTTTTTATGCGTGTCTGTGTCTGGAGTGTGTGTGTGTGCGTTGATTTGGGACTGTGCACTTGGCAGGAGGGACGCGCCATGCATTTGGGGGTGCGCGCGGGGGCGGGGGGGGGAGTAAAACACTCACTTGTTTCGGTTGCCACGGCAGCACTTCTGGGTTCTCAGATAGAGAGCAGCAAACGGGGTGCCACATATCTAGAAGAGGCGATGAAGTCACTTAGGTTCCCCCTCCCCCGACACCCCCCCCCCCCCCCCACACACACACACACACACACACACGCACACACACACACCCTGACCTCCCCCATCCCAGTGTGAAATTTAGCTGGAATTAAAGAGAGAGAGAGGAAGGGAGGGGAGCAGGAGAGAGAGAGAGAGAGAGAGAGAGAGAGAGAGAGAGAGAGAGAGAGAGAGAGAGAGAGATTGAGAGAGAGAGGTAATCCACTGTCCCAGAGCTTGTGTGTGTTTGCATGGTGCTTCGTGGTATTTGCCAGTTCAGCATGGCTTCCTGTTTGAGTCCATGTGAGTGCTGTGCTGTTGTCAGGTATGCCAGCCAGTGGGTCCTGGGGTTATATCACAACACAGTAACAAAAAAAAAAGAAGAAAGCAGCGAGAGTCAATGCCGACGCCGCCCAACAGCTACTTATCCCAGCTAGTATTCTGGATTTTTTTCCAATTGAAGCCTGTATTCTCTTGACCTGTATTCTCTTTCCACCGGAAAAACGATTGCGCCCACAGATTTATTTCTTAAATAAATGATACCTGCGGTGTGTTTTACAAAGAACATTCGGCAAAAGATTAGAGTGGTAGTGCAAGGGAGGATTTCAATGTTGGTCTTACTTTCTTAAGACCCTGTGTGTCCGTGCATATGTGTGTGTGTGTGTGTGTGTGTTTCAGCGCAGTCAAAGGACTACCTTACACAATGATTGAGAATCTGCATTACGTACTCCATGTGTATGTTTTTGATTGTAGTGTGATTACATTTTATCTTTCCTTTTTTGTCTCCCTCCCTTCTTTCTTCTTATTCTTCACTTGCGCGCACACACACACACACACACACTTTCCCTCCCTCCCGCCAGGCGTTCGTGGAGGATGTGAAGTCCCGGGGGCCCTTCATCTACTCAGTGCTGGAGTCCGCCCAGGCGTTCCTGGCTCAGCATCCATTCCAGGAGCCCGAGGAGTCCCTTCCCGAAGGAAAAGGTCTGGTCCCTTCCCTCCTCTTTTGCAGCTGCCGTGTCAGCCAAAATATCACACTCACAAATCCACTGCCAAAGCCTCAAGAGTTCATTTACTGTATAGTCGGCGAGCCATGCAGGTGTGCCTTCCACCCTCCCCCCTTAGCTGTTATTAGCAGTGATGATCAGTCCTCTGATGTCACACTGGGGGAGAGTCATCCAATTAGATCTTGTGCAGTGGCTTCTGCAGTAACTTGTGCTTAGATCAATAATACAGTATGATGTGCTGTCTCTCCACCCACTCGTAAACCCCACCACGGCCCATGGTTGGCTTCACTCCACCACCGGTCGCACTACACTGGAGGATAAACCAGAGCCTTCTGTCACGCTCTGGCTGCTGTGCTTCTTCATTCCTCCCGCATCCTTTTTTCTGTTTTTTTGCCCTTTCGTTCGTTTGTTCGTTTGTTAGCCCTTTCTTTCTTTCTTTCTTTCTTTCTTTCTTTCTTTCTTTCTTTCTTTCTTTCTTTCTTTCTTTCTTTCTTTCTTTCCTTCTCTCTTCCTTTCTTCTTCATTACCTCATCCCTGGTCTCCATTCCTCTCCATTTGGCGCACTCTTTCTCTTTTTGTCTCTCCATCCTTCTTCCTCTGCTCCCTAAATATCTAATGCAGCCCCCTCCTGTCCTCCCAGAGGTGTCGCCACGACGACGGGTCCTGAACATGAGCCGCTCGATATGGAAGCAAGCCAGTGTGACCAGCGACCTGTGGGAGAAGCTGACGGCGCGCTGCGTGGACCGCCACAGGTCAGCCCTGCCCATCCCAGAATAACCCCACTATTGGAGAGATAGTTAAAAGTTTCAAGTGTTGTTTGAATTTCATTGCTTTCGTTTTTTTCTCCTCGTGTTTTTGGGGGCACTTCTCAGCATGTTGTCCGAAGCAAGAGGCCTAGAGATGGAATAGGAATTGTGAAAATAGTTTGAAGAAAAACAAGACAAGGCACACAGATGGAGTTGGAGATGCACTTGGGTCTTTGCCTGCGTTTGAACTCCCATAGCTTACATAGTTGATCTAGTATGCTTAGTCGGTCACAGGTGGTGATGTAACCTACAAAGCGAACGAAGCATTGAGAACTTTGTGAGTGTACAGACTGCCTTCACAAAAACAAGTGGGCGCCATCTTTGGAAAACAGTCACGACCAGTCGAGCGACGAACGCAGCCGGGAAAAGCACAAACACAAACCATTTTCTCTTCTCTATGCACACGCAGTGTTCGCACTTCGCACTCCTACTCCTTCTTCTGATTCATTGACATCTCATGTGTACGCCTCTTCCGGCTCATTACGTTGCACGGCGTTCGTCGCTCGACTGTTCCTGACTGTTTTCCAAAGATGGCGCCCACTTGTTTTCGTGAAGGCACTGGCTTTCTAAACTTTCTTTTTAATAAACTGTCTGTACACTTACAAAGTTCTCAATGCTTCGTTTTACATGTAGGGACCCTCATTATGCTACCGTGGAAGTGTGGTGCGATTTTGAGCCTTGTTAGTGGTATATAATTGTGATGTATGTTACATGAATATCTGCCCCCACAGCTAGCGTTATAAGATAATTTGCGGTTTTCGAGAAATTTGGTTCCATTCGACTAGAATGAAAACTGATCCCAGAGAACGGTCCAACTCGGTGGACATGTGTAATGATTACATGGTCTCATTTTGCGCCGGAAATGTCCTTTAATGTTTAGTTTAGTTTATTTAACAGGGACAACACAGTAGTTGGGCCAGAGTTAGCTGGGTAGCTAATTTGCATCTGTGGTCCCCGGGAAAGTATAACTGTTCCCGGGGAACAGTATAACTATATATATATATATATATATATATATATATATATATATATACACACATATAACATACATATATAACATTACATATAAGACGGCTTCATACAGAATATACATAGCATACTCTCCAGGTTGGAAAAAAGTTTCAAATACAGAGGTTTAGACCAATGATCACATGCTTGGTTTGTCTTGAGCCTTGTCTAGCAGCCAAAGGTACTGGGTTTGATTCCCACGATGTTCACAGCCTACTTGTAGGCTTCCCTGCGAGATGCGTAGGCATCCCTGTGAGATGCCTAACCCCTACCTGTACCTTAACATGTGTCACTGCATATCACTTTGGATGAAAACGTCCTCAGAATGACTAAAACATAGTAGAATAACACACACACAGACACACACAGTTCCTCCACCCAAAGCCCACCTCCCCTCATGTGTGCTCTCTGCTATGGAGATAATGTACAGCGAGCTAGTCATTATGTAAGGGATAATCCACGATGAGGTGTGCATGTATCGAAAAATAATGCACAACGCTCGTGTCTGCTATTCGTAAAGACTGTTGAATGCTGGAATTGACCAATCAGCATCGAGTATTCAACAAAGCCGTTTAATATGAAGACAATGATAAATAGTAAGCTGGCAACCACTAACTGTCCAAATGGGCTTCCTTGGGGGTGACCTTTGACTCCCTGCCGTGTGTCTTCTTCAGGCACATGGAGAGGACGTTGGAGCGGCTGCTGCAGACCCAGGCAGCCATGGAGGAGCTGTCAGGAGCCATGGAGCAGGCGGAGGGGGTCCGGGACGCCTGGGAGCCTGTGGGGGACCTGTTCATCGATGCCTTGCAGGACCACATAGACGCCACCAAGGTACCAAGAGCTGAAAACAGACGTAAAACAAACAGCGACATTGACACATTAAATAACAATACATACATATAGATACCTTTTTTAAGAATGTTTCTTTACTTATGTATTTAGTTATGTATTTGAATATATATATATATACTGTATATATGGGGCTGGGTGATAAATGCACTAATAACGGCATTAATGCAAATTCGTTTTATCACCACTCATTTTTTTAATGCACTAAAGCAGGTACTGGCCTTTTTAGACATCACGCCTGCTAGACATTCATTTTCAATGGGAGACGGATGGCAACTAGCAATCTGACAACAAGGTACTGCTCCTCCAGTAAGTCCAGTACCTGCATTAATGCGTCAAAAGAAATGAGGTAATAAAGTGAGCAGGAAACAGTGGAAAGTGGAAAATTACAGAAATAGGACTCTTTTATACTGCAGGTAGGCGCCGAAACCTGCCGACACGCCCACCATATAGAACACAGACACATTTCTTTGACGCAGCAGCTAGGCTATACTTTCTTTTCTTCGGGTACAGCAGTTAGGCTATACTTTTCATTTCTTGGGCTTGAATTTGCCAGGAGTTGTGATTTAAGCATATTGGTTATGCTTGACCTGTGTGGGTCCCTGGTTTTAAGTATGTTGTTTTGTGTAAATGCTGGAAAAAAGGCTGGACACACTACATTGTGGTTTTGTAATTAATTGATTTCCAATAAAAAAAATAGACATACATTTGCATAAAGCAAACATATATTGTCCACTCCCATGTTGAGCATTAAAAACTTGAAGAATGCACTTTACAGTACATTTTTAACAGATAAAAAACGTGCGACTATGGACAATCATGCGATTAATCGCAATTAAATGTTTGAATCAATTGACAGCCCTAATATATATATATATATATATATATATATATATATATATATATATATATATATATATAAATATATGTATAGAAGATTTGATATGTCTGTACCAAAATTCAATGAAAAACCCCCCTGAAAAATAGTGACTTAATTGTCTCCCCTGAGGGGAAGACCTTTGACATACCACCACATACCTGAAAAGAGCACATTGAAGCAGAGCGAGGGGCACGAATGTACTAGATGTCAAAGGTAAAAAAGTGCAAAAAAATGACATAAATCTGCTTTCGTGATAAAGGTCAAATTGATTATCTGCCATGCAGTTTTTTGATCCTCAAAATCTAAAACAATGGAATCAAATGAAAGAGTTCTGCTCTGTTGTGCTCTCTGTGACTCACTGTGCTTGTGATTAAAAACTGCGCTGTAAGTGGTCGGTCTTACACACCTCTGCCGGAGCAGTTGCCTTCATGTTGTAGCGGTCGACGGGGAGAATAGAAAACATATACTTGATGGGCCGCACTTTGTGTGATACCCTGTGTCATTGAACAAACAGTCATTGGTTTTTTTTGTTCACGGCGGAGAGGTCGAGAGGCTGGCTGCAATTAAGCAGAGCCGTTAATTCAAAGTGAGGACACTTCACTGCCATCATGTCACTGTTTACACTGCTGTCACAGCCGGCACATGTTCTGCCGGCGCTCCGGCGGCACGGCCTGACGCCTGCCACCTCGCCTGTAGACACACTAGCGCTGTAAGTGGTCGGTTTTACACACCCCTGCCGGAGCAGTTACCTTCGTGCTTTAGTGGTCAACGGGGGAATGGTAAACAGATACACTTGATAGCCGCAGACACGTGGAGACGTGCCGCGCTCGTTGGATACCGCGTGTCATTGAACAAACGGTCAATGGTTTTTTTTCACACCGGAGTGCGCTCGAGAGGCCGGCTGCAATTAAGCAGCGCCATTAATTCAAAGTGAGGACACTTCACTGCCATCATGTCACTGTTTACACTGCTGTCACAGCCAGCACATGTTCTGCCGCGACGCCCGCCCCTTCGTCTGTAGACACACTAGGGCTTCGGCTGCTAGACAATATAGCGATATTGTGTCGATATCATCGTCATGTAAGACTAGATATCGTCGATTTCGGATATTGTAATATCGTGAGATGTCTTTTCCTGGTTATAAAGGTAAAGTGAGGAAAAAATGAGAAAATACTCTTTTTATACACTATTTATTGAAGTACCAGAAAATATGCTATATCGTGATATCTATCGTTATCGATAGATTTCAAATCTAAAACACATACACACACACACACACACACACACTAACAATATCAAAGATAACATTGCACATACACAGCACAACAAGAGAGTTGTAAGAGTATACAAGACGGTATACATATATAAGAGTATACAAGAGTATTCAATACATACTGATAAGCAAACAGTAAGCTGGCGCTAAGCGCATTGCTAAAGCGTGTCTTTGGATCAGCCAAAGCAAACATGTTTTTAAATAAGCCTGTAAACATCCGACAAACTGGCTGTATTTATATCTGTCTATCGTCCTCTCTCCTTCCTTTTTTTCTCTTTTCACACACACACACACACACACACACACACACACACGCTCGCACACACGCACGCACACACACACACACACGCACGCTCGCTCGCACACCTACACACACACACACAAACACACACAGTTGTTCAAGGAGGAGCTGACCCAGGTGAAAGAGGGGATGAAGCATGTCAACGACCTGGCCCACCAGCTGGCCATCTCCGACGTCCACCTGTCCATGGACAACGCCCGCGCCTTGGAGCACCTCAACGGCCGCTGGAAGCTCCTGCAGGTACGCTCCGGTCCAGAGGCTTCACCCGTGTGGCTGAGACGGTTCGGGATAACAGGCGTGTGTGTGTCTGTACTGTACTTGTTTTATATGAGGGGACACAGGCTCCCTGGAAAAGGAGGCTTATGAAGTTTGATACGTTTTTACATTTAAATGTGATTCTATAAGGCTTTTATAATAATAATAATAATAATAATAATAATAATACATTGGACTTATATAGCGCTTTTCATTAGATATCTCAAAGACGCTTTACAATAGAAAACTAGGAAGCTAAAATAAATTCATAAGAAAAATGATATACAAATATGATATATATAAATAAATCCATAAAAATCACATATATATAACATAAACAAACTGAGTGCCTGAACCTGGACTTGTATGCCACAAGCGCCTTTATTCTTTTCTCAAATAAAAATAAAACTAATAAACAAAATATCCTCCTGATTTCAGTCCTTCGCAGGTGTAGTGGCTCACCATCATTTGCCAATATGGCATCCCCAAATGACACAAAGGCAATTACCTACCACAGGTAACTGATGTTCTAGTAAACGGGATAGGATAATGTGTATATCATTACAGGCAGTGGTTAGGGGGAGTGTGTGAGTTTATTGTGCACTCAAATTGCCCAATATACTTCCCCAGGTGTGATTGCATTTTCACCTCCAACAAAGCAATTCTATCCAATCAGTCATCCTCATTATATCTGGCTGCGGCTCGGACCACGAAACATGTTGTAGTTGTGTTATGTATTGTACTCCTTCCTTTTTTTTTTCTTCCATGACCCGGGTAGCACTTTAGGAACTACGGCACACAGTGAACTGCACAATGGTTTTCTGTACTTACGTCTGTCAGATCTATCTATCTATCTATCTATCTATCTATCTATCTATCTATCTATCTATCTATCTATCTATCTATCTATCTATCTATCTATCTATCTCTATCTATCTGTCTGTCTGTCTGTCTGTCTGTCTGTCTGTCTGTCTGTCTCTCTTTCTCTCGCTCTCTCTTTTTTAGACTTTTGCTTACTCTGTCTGGACCCAACACAGCCAACTGAAGCCTCCTACATTTTCTGGCAGAGTAGGCAGGCCACTTGCCTTAAGAGCCCTTTCTGAACACGTCGATGCACGGGGCATTCAACTGTCTCCTTTTTTTTCCAAATGTTGATGCAGGCGGTCAGGAAGCCAAGGCCTGCTACTACCGCCATTAACAACTCCACTGCCATTCGTTTAGCGTGAAGGGTCTACATTTCAATTATCTCACGCACGGTGCGTGCAGGTGTACTTTACACCTTGACTGCGTTCTCGATTTTCCTTCCAAAACAGGACGTCATAATCCCCGGTTTTAAGGGACACGTAACCTTGTCCCGTGGGGTGTTTGGGAATCTGGCAACCTTTTCTCAGCGCGTGCGCGTGATGATGCCCAGCCACTGCCAGACAACCTTCACAGCTACATCCTCACACAGCCCCCCCTGCTCCACTGCCTCTTGTTTTTTTAATATTCTAGATAGAATTGCTCTCTCTCTCTCCCTTCCCTTCTTTTCCTCTGACTCCCTCTGTCTCATTTTCTACCGCATCTCACCACTGCACACCAACCTTCTATTTTCCTCTTCCTTTCCTTTCTGCATTTTGGGGCTTAGTGTAGGCCCTATGGGCTAATTTAACAGTGCTTGGATTCACAAGCTGTTGCCTTATAGATTACTAGTGAGAGAGTGGGTCTAGTCCAGAAGTGTCCAGAAGGACAGGCTAGAGGGTTATTGTATGTTTTGAGCTGAGATAACTAGTCCTCCACCACCACCACCACGGGCTCTCCGTTGTAGGGTGACTAGGTGTCCCTGTTTTTCGGGGACAGTCCCCGTTTGTAGGATTTTAAAAAAATATATGAATATATTTTGAAATGGCAAAGGGTGTAGCTTTCTCATGAAAATTATTTCAAGACAGTTGGTATCTGTGGGGTTGTGTTCCGAGGAAGAAGGCCGCCGACACAGGAAATGCTTTAACTCACTTTATTTGTTTAGCTTTAGTTATAGTAATCTACGTAACAATGGAGGGGTATTGTAAAAGTCACGCGTGGAGAGACCCCCTCGCGTTGCCTCCGTCCGGTGGCGCTGCCTGGGGGTTTCTGCCCTCCCCCGGATGTGTTGCCCGGTAGTAACCGGGCAGGCGTGGCCTCTATGACGCATAATGGCTAGCGTTGAGCTAGTGTAATTATGTGTGCCGCCATCATGTGGTCAGGTGGGGTAAATACAACTTGTATATTTATTTCTATTTCTATTCCTTTGTGGCTATGTGTAGATATTACAGCCTGCTGATACATATGTTATTATTTATTCTCAACATATCAGATATTTTGTTGATATATGGACTGTCAAACTACAAATCAAACGCCAAACTAAAAGTCCCTGTTTTTCATTTCAGAAATCTGGTAAGCTTGGATCCATTAAATCAAGTTTATAACTGCAACAACTAACTTTAGCCTTGTCTTGAGCAAAACTTTTTGGATTGTTCTAGTCTCTGAACCATGCTGAGCAAGGCCAAGCCAAGCGAAAAATGTTGCTAGCCGTAAGATGGCGTCATCCTAGCATTCGTCCCCACTATTCACGCCGAAGCCCAAACAATGGAGCAACCTTTCCCTTCATTTGTTCTTCCAACTCACTAGATTTTTCCTATTCGTTAAAATGTAAAGATGTCAGACCCCATTTGCATCTCCCATTGACTCCACTGCTTATTTGAATGCCATTTAATTCCAAGTTCAATGTTGGGTAATTTCATCGTTTGTCTTCCTCATATCTTTCCGAATTGCCCATAGAACCAATAGAACAGCTGCACAGTTTGGCAGGAATGTCAGCACCACGCTGCGTTAAACAAAGCCTTCTTTTTTTGCTTCCAACTTAATGTTGTATGTACACTGAATGATGTTCCCTCTTTACTTAAGTTCCACCGCCACGATCGCTGCAATTTAGTTTTCATGCCCTCTCTCTTTGTTCATATCAAACTTTTATGCATCTTTATTCCCCTTGAGTTGTCTGTCTTGAGTTGTCTGTCAACCTCTTTGCGGTTTTGTGCCTCTCGCATTTCCTTTGTGCAACACTTTGAAATGGGTTTGTTTGAGAGAAGGCGCTTCCGTGTCTTTTTGACAATGATTTGGTGGCGTGTCCAAATTCAGTGGGATTAGGGGCCGCCAAAATCACACCGGTGAGCACAGCAACTGATGAGAAAAGCTGGAAAAACAAAACAAAATAGCAAACCTCATTTTGGAGAGTTGATTTTCCATTTTCATTGACACGTGCGCTGGAATATCCCTCGGCGACGCCGATCCTCTTTTATCCCTGATCCCGCGGTGTGTGTTTCAGTACGCTCACAAGATTAACATCATAAGGAGAACATGCAGTGTTTAAATAAGTAAGACACATGGATGAGCTTTTGTAGGCTCATGGTGCCTACCTAGTGCTCTTCAAAGCCCATTCAACGTGGAGGAACATTTTATATTGTGGCTAATTGGGCAGAAGCAGGTGCTGTATGGTTGTGTGAAAGTGTGTGTGTGTGAGTGAGTGAGTCTGTGTGTGTGTGTGTGTGTGTGTGTGTGTGTGTGTGCGTGTGCGTGCTAATGCAAGATAAAGTAAATAAATCTAAATATAAAAGTTGTATGACTCTCTGCATATTTCATGCGTGTGCCTGTGTGCTTGTTTGTGTGTGTGTGTGTGTGTGTGTGTGTGTGTATATATGTATGTCCATGTATGTGCATGCGTGCGTGTTTGTCCGTGTGTGTATGCGTGCACATGTGTGTGTGTGTGTGTGTGTGTCTATTCACAGGGCTCCATCGAGGAGCGGCTGAAGCAGCTTCAAGACGCCCACCGAGACTTTGGTCCGGGATCACAGCACTTCCTCTCTAGTAAGCACCCCTCTTCCTTCGTTTTGAGGCCGGTATACCGCCGTGCCACGCAGCGCCAGGGTAACGTCTCAAAGAGTAGACGGGGTGAAAATGAGACCTCATAGTGCACATGGCATGGTGTGTATCCAGGGTGGGAGGAGAGGGTGTAGCAGCCATTCCCCCTCTTTGTCTGTCGTGGGGGTAGGGAGGGGGGGGGGGGGGGTGATGGTGATGGTGGTGAATGCGGGCCTGGTTCTGTGTCCTGGTGTCAGATCATGTTTCTTCATTCTCTCTCTTCCTGCCTCCTACTACCTCCTGCCCTTCAGGGTCTTCCAGGGGAGTCGCAGGAGGCATGTGATGTCTGTTTGGGGCGGTTTTTGGTTAAAGTGGCAGTAGACATTTTTTTTGCTTTAACATATAGTAACATAAAGTAAATGTTGATTGCACAGTGTAATGGCTACAGAATAATGACACCATCTGCGTTTAGATGGGTTCCCTTAGCTTCCCTATAAGCCTCGCTTTCACTATGCAGCTCTGTCTGCCACCGGGTACGATCTCCCGGGAAAAATTAAGGCTTACTTCACGGCACAAACAAAACACGTCAACCATTGCGCGTGCAACCAAACCAGGAGGAATAGCGGGAATAGCAAGGAATTTTGTTTACCCAGTAGCTATCCCCATTAGCTATCCCCAGTAGTGGAACTGGCGGAGTATACTACCTTAATAAACCTCATGTCGCAACTCGCCAGGCGATCTAGTCAGGCTACCAACCCAGCAGTTCGCTTTTCTCAGCACATACTAAATAATTTGTATCTGCTTTCATGTCTCCATTATAGACCAAATGAATGAATAAACTCACGGTTTTCCTCCTAATGTTTTCGGTAGCACTTTACTTGAAGGCGGGTGAATAAGACTGTCATGATGCTGTCACTTTATGAATGCTTATGACAGTCGTCATGCATAAGTGTCATTCGAGGACTCATGGACAGTGCTGGTACGTTACCTGCGCTCCACCCGGCTCCACCCCGAGCACTATGGGAGGCGTCAGTGGGGAAAAGAATGGGAAAATGTATGTTTTTGCATGTCTAACCTGGTGTCCTCTGTGCCAGTTACCTCTCAACCTATTTCCAACCAAAAAGATAATGTAAAGAATGTAAATAAAGCAGTAAAAAGAACCAACAAAATGCCTTGTCAATTCTGAAGATTCCGAATTACCGAATGACACTTAATTACGACTGTCTTATTCACCCGCCTTCAAGTAAAGTGTTACCATGTTTTCTTCTACTGTGTCTTTCTGTGTGTATATGCGTGTGTATTTGCTTGTGTGTGTGTGTGTATTTGCATGTGTGGGTGTGTGTCTGGGGATGTGTGTTTGTGTATCAGCAGCTCCCACATTGCTGTTATGCCAGCTAAGCAATGTCACACTGGGTCTTCTACAGTGTTATTTGAGAAACAGTGTTTCTCAAATAAGGGGTACGTGTACCCCTAGCGACAATTGCAGGGTTGTAGAAGGAACATTTCTTAAAATATGTCATTTTCATTGTTTTAATATTGGTTTGAACAATTGTAAAATACCTTTTCTTAAAATAAATTGAATCTGTAATCCATAATACAATTAAGTAAAGAACACTAGTAGAAGCATTTCGGTAAATCTTTCCAATAAGAGCATATCACTTTAACTTTAAAGGGGTACTTGGCTAAAAAAACTACTTTAGAGGGGGTGCATTAGAAAAAATATTTTGAGAACCACTGTCCTATAACACCACTCTCCTATAACACCACAGTCCTATAACACCACTCTCCTATAACACCACTCTCCTATAACACCACTCTCCTATAACACCACAGTCCTATAACACCACTCTCCTATAACACCACTCTCCTATAACACCACTCTCCTATAACACCACAGTCCTATAACACCACTCTCCTATAACACCACAGTCCTATAACACCACTCTCCTATAACACCACTCTCCTATAACACCACTCTCCTATAACACCACAGTCCTATAACACCACTCTCCTATAACACCACTCTCCTATAACACCACAGTGCTATAACACCACAGTCCTATAACACCACTTTCTCCACTCTGAGAGAGGATGTCTGCATCCCTCTGCAAGCAAACAGCTGTATTGGAGTAATTGTTTTATGATCAGCGTTTTTATGTGCCTAATTTAACCAGACGTGCCGTGTCTTTGGGTATTTCATCATTTTTAATGGGTAATGTGTTCCATTCCAACGATGAGTAATAATGTGTGTGTGTGTGTGTGTGTGTGTGTGTGTGTGTGTGTGTGTGTTTGTCTGTTGTGTGTTTTCCTGCGTGGACACATGCTTGCATCAGTCCTCGTTTGTTCCTGAATAACACACGTGGTTTCAGCCAGCAGATTGCCGGGGGCATGCTACCACCCCCCCACCCCACCCCTTCAACCCTAAACCCGTCCACAGACCAACGCCTCCTCTGTGGTCCCTGTTGTTCTTTTTTGCGTGCACCTCAAACAACCTCTCTGTCTCCCTGGGAAACAAAACACAATGAGGACAGTGTCTGTTTGCCTTCTCTTAGGCTATAGGGCTTGTATATCACAACGACACACCACAATGACCGCTGCCATTTTGAGAGCATAGGAGCATTGGAATTTTTAGTTGTTGTGTTGGCTGTAATGGGTTTTTTTGGTCTTTGTTCAGTAAATCATTGTAAAATGATTTGTCTTTATGGGGAAACAATGTCGTGTTTGAAACAGCCACAGCCTTTCTGTCGAGTTTTCACGAGCCTAGGATTTTACAGACTCTCTTGAGTCCTCTCAATATGGCGGAGTATCGGCAAAACAAAAAAAATCCCATGATGCAATCTGATGTATGCTCCGACGCTCTGAATGGGACAATGTGAAGTCAGTGCTTGACAGGTCTGCTCCGGTAGTGATGTCGTGATGATCCTCTGTGTGTGTCTGAACAGGTTCTGTGCAGGTACCCTGGGAGAGAGCCATCTCTCCGAACAAAGTGCCCTACTACATCAAGTAAGTTCATTCAACACATGTATGTATGTGTGTGTGTGTGTGTGTGTGTGTGTGTGTGTGTGTGTGTGTGTGTGTGTGTGTGTGAGTACGTGTGTGCATGCACGTGTGTGTGTGTGTGTGTGACTGATCGTGTCCCCACACATGTCACAATCTAAATCCCAAAGCACACAAATTTTAAATAGAAGCACATTGTTTTAATGGAACAAAGCAGATGTAGCGGGCTGCGTTTTTTCGCCCGCTCCGTATAATAAGGCTCAATTTTGGACACAACAATTCCCAAACATTATTTTGTGTCTGTCCCGACACATTTGTGCGCTTTGCTTAACATGCAAATAGTGTTACACAACTATTTACTTGTTAGCCGCATTTTTTCATTTACATTTGATATCTTTTATGCTCTATTGTACTCTTTTGTAGTCTCTCTCTTACCATATATGTATGCAATTATGAAACTTTTTTTGGTTTGACAAGGGAAGCCTTGGTAGATTGTTCCTGGGGACAGTCAGTGTGTATTGGTTCAGTGTGGGTTTTAAAAGCCTCTTATCGGCCTTCAGAAGTGGGTATTGAGCTGGCTTGAGTGAGCACATAATCAATCATCAATGGTAGCGAAGCACATTATTGGAGTACACTGTAAACCTTGTTTCCTCTGTCTATTTAACTCCTTATCAATACCTGGACAGTTTTATCTCGAGATGTGTGTGTGTGTGTGTTTGTGTGTGTGCATGTGTATGCGCCAGTGTATTTCTTTGTGTGTATGTCCGGGTTGATGTGTTTTGATGTGTGTAGGTGTCTGGATAGGCATTTTTGTCTGTGTGTGCGTGTAAGCATTTTCTTCGTCTATGTAGACAAACGTGAGGTTGGTTGTTGTGTGTTGTTCTGTTTAATTGCTGGCAGTAAAACCTTTCAGGCCTACTAAGTGCCCGTCCTCCCTCCGTATCTCTTCATTCTTTATGAGCTGTACTGCTGATGATGGGGCTTGTATATACACATGACAAGACCTCCAGTGGATACCAATCAGTAAATACTCTCCTTGGTGTTAAAAAAATAACTTGTGCTTCTCCTTCTCCTTCTCCTGGTGTTTCCTTCTTTTGTTTCTTTTCTTTTATTATATTTCTTTTTATTTTATATACTTCTTTTATTGAGTATTATTTATTATTTTCTACATTTCCCTATAGGGAGGGTGTGTGTGTTTGTGTGCGTGTGTATATGCATGTGTGCACGTGTGTGTTTGTGCGTCTGTGTACATGCATGTCTGTGTGTGTGTGTGTGTGTGTGTGCACGCAAGTGTGTGTGTGTGTGTGTGCGTGTGTGTACATGCTGATGTGTAAAGACATGCACATGTGTACGTGTGTGTCTGTACACGTTGCGTACAGACACACACGTGTTCAATTTAACTCGTTGTCAATACCTGTACAGCTTTATCTCGAGATGTGTGTGTGTGTGTGTGTGTGTGAGTTTCAGGTGGGATTTAATGAAGTGCCTGTGTAGTGTCTCCACACTATGCAGGGGCTGTATTGACTGCCGGTTACACAGCAGCCAATAAATCTTCGGTAGCGCAGTGCAATTACACATTGAGGCTGAGCCGCCTAAACTTTGATGCTCCTAATGTGACTCCCATGTCGAGTTTCGCGTATGACGGCTCCTTACAAGCCTTCGCTCCGTGTTAAACAATGCCTGTCCACTGCCTCTTCTCCCCCTGCCCCTCGGTTATACTCCTTCACTCTCTCTCTCTCTCTCTCTCTCTCTCTCTCTCTCTCTCTCTCTCTTTCACTCTCTCTCTCTCTCTCTCTCTCTCTCTCTCACTCTCTCTCTCTCTCTCTCTCTCTCTCTCTCTCTCTCCTTCTTCTTCTTCTTCTTCTTCTTCTTCTTCTTCTTCTTCTTCTTCTTCTTCTTCTTCTTCTTCTTCTTCTTCTTCTTCTTCTTCTTCTTCTCTCTCTTGCTGTCCTCTGATCTTTCCCTCTTTGGACTGTACACCAATTATGGTTTTCTTCATGACATCTCTGCTCGTTTGCGCATCTTCTTCTCTCTTGATCTCGTGCTCTGTCTTTCTGCCTTACCTCCACTTCATCCTGATGGTTCTGTGAGTCTCTGCTTCTCTTTTTCCCCTCCTCTCTCTCTCTCTCTCTCTCTGTCCCCCCCCCCCCCCCCCCCCTCTCTCTCTCTCTCTCTCTCTCTCTTTCTCTCGTTCTCTCCTGTACCGCTCTCACTCATTTTCAGCCATCAGGCTCAGACCACATGCTGGGACCATCCAAAGATGACAGAGTTGTACCAGGCGTTGGGTGAGTACGGACGCCCAGTTTGCAGGGACCGGTCCTATAAACCGCCCTCACTCTAGCAAGGCACGGGTTGTGTTTGTTAGTGTATATGTATATTAAATATTAAAGGATGACTGAAATATCGATAGAAATATGTTTGATTGATGATTAATTAATTTTGATTAATACAAACTCTCCTTTCCACGCCAACGACTAAATTAAAAAAAAAAAGCTTTTAGTCCAAGCCCCCTATTGGCCTTTCATCAGAACATCAGAACTTCAGAGCATCTAATTAGAAGAAAGCCAAACACACTGACTGGTTAATCAACCTTATGACTCCATGTTAATCTGCAAGGCACTTATACTTTCACACTTTCGCACTATACTTTCACGCTATTAATAAATTGGGTAACACTCCATAATAAGGGTCCTTAATAAATAGCAAACTAGTCATTAACTAACCCTTTGTTAATTGTTACTAAAATATCTATTTGCCACAAGTTAATGGTTTTTTAATCATTAATTAAATATTAGTTATTTGTGTATAATCTGTTTGTTAATGTTTTAACAAACAAAAAACAATCTATTAACAAATACTGTATTAATAGTGTTTTAATAGTTAACTAAATGTATTCTTGGCACTAATTAACAGTTATTTATTACATAATTAGAATGTTAAATGCTTATTTACAAACTATATGTTAATATAGAAGTTAATGACATATTAGTATTTAACTAATTGTTACTAAACTGTTTCTGCCTATCCCAATTGTTATTAAACTGTGTTTCTGCCCATCCCAATATGAACCACTTCTCATAGGACCCTTATAATAAAGTTGGTTACGCTTAATTAATATATTAGTAATATATAACTATCAGTGTGGGGCCCCTTATAATAAAGTTGGTTAAGAGTTATTCATATATTAGTAATATATAACTATCAGTATTGGGGACCCTTATAATAAAGTTGGTTAACCATAATTAATATATTAGTAATATATAACTATCAGTATTGGGACCCTTATAATAAAGTTGGTTAACCATTATTAATGCATTAGTAATTTATAACTATCAATATGGGGGACCCTTATAATAAAGTTGGAACAGTAATCATTAATTATTTACAAATGTTTCTTATAACATGATTTGTGAGGTGTTCATTGAGGAAGAAGGCCGCCGACACAGAAAACGCTTTAACTCACTTTATTTGTTTAGCTTTAGTTATATTAATCTACGTAACAATAGAGCGTAACAGTGACCGCCCCTTTTTAACAGCTCCGGTGCCGGAAGTAAATTTCCCATGCATTTATCTCGTCCACTTTTCGTAGAATCCTTATAAAAAGAGTATTAAGCCTTTAACCAAGCCGATCGTTCGTTGTGGTAGTCGTGACCATATTATGTTTGATTCAGGCATAAAAAGAATTTGGAAAACGGAAGAAAAGCCAAAGGTACTTTATTTTGTTGACCGAGTGAGGAACTACTCATCCCGAATCAAACATAATATGATCACGACTACCATAACGAACGATTGGCTTGGTTCAAGTCTTAATACTCTTTTTATAAGGATTCTACGAAAAGTGGACGAGATAAATGCATGGGAAATTTACTTCCGGCACCGGAGCTGTTAAAAAGGGGCGGTCACTGTTACGCTCTATAGAGGGGTATAGTAAAAGTCACGCCGCGTGGAGAGCCCCCTCGCTTTGCATCCGTCCGAATGCGCTGCCTGTGGGTTTCTGATTCTCACCGGATGTTTCGCCCGGAAGTCTCTGGGCAGGAGGCGTGGCCTCTATGACGCATAATGGCTAGTGTTGAGCGCCCGCCCCCAGTGTATTATGTTTGCCGCCATCATGTGGTCAGGTGGGGTAAATACAACTTGTATATTTATTTCTATTCCTTTGTGGCTATGTGTAGATATTACAGCCTGCTGATACATACGTTATTATTTATTCGCAACAGTATTGAAGATAGAAAATATTTTACACTGGGTCTCTCACACTGGAAATGAATGATCTCAGCACACACTGTTGGGAAGGGGGATGAACACACTTTATTTATAAAGTTAAAGAACTCTCCAAATAGCTTATTATTTTCTGGAAAGCTGACCACTAAAGGTAACACTGTTGGAAAGGGGGATGAACACACTTTATTTATAAACACTCCAATAGCTTTTTATTTTCTTTTTATTTTACAACTGACACCTTAAGGTTAAGCTGATGGCCTCCTGGAACACCGACCACTTAAACAGAATGTATGAAAATGAAAAACAGGCAATATTTCTACATTCTGTTTTACAACACTTGAAGCAAAACAAACAAAAAAAACCCACAAACTGAGGTAGAAAAAACAAAAACAAAAAAAACAATTATGCTCTCTTTCCATATGGAATTAATTTGCATTGACTTTTTAAGTCTCCCACTTTTGACTGAATCTGGGCATCACCTTTGATGTAGTTTTGGCAAACAACTGCCACATCTTTCAGCTTTGCTTGTTTGGCTTGATCAAGGAGCTTTGTGAATGGGGCCCCACACTGATAGTTATATATTACTAATATATTAATTAAGCGTAACCAACTTTATTATAAGGGTCCTATGAGAAGTGGTTCATATTGGGATGGGCAGAAACACAGTTTAATAACAATTGGGATAGGCAGAAACAGTTTAGCAACAATTAGTTAAATACTAATATGTCATTAACTTCTATATTAACATATAGTTTGTAAAAAAAAGCATTTAACATTCTAATTATGTAATAAATAACTGTTAATTACTGCCAAGAATACATTTAGTTAACTATTAAAACACTATTAATACAGTATTTGTTAATAGATTGTTTTTTGTTTGTTAAAACATTAACAAACAGATTATACACAAATAAGTAATATTTGATTAATGATTAAAAAACCATTAACTTGTGGCAAATAGATATTTTAGTAACAATTAACAAAGGGTTAGTTAATGACTAGTTTGCTATTTATTAAGGACCCTTATTATGGAGTGTTACCATAAATTGTGATTAAACGTGAACATTTTGTTCAATCTGATTTGACACAGGAAGCTGGCAGATGGAGGTGTGTGTGTGTGTGTGTGTGTGTGTGTGTGTGTGTGTGTGTGTGTGTGTACGTGTGTGCGCGAGGGCAGTAGTGATAACAGTGGGTGTCACATTACAGCCAAAGCTACGTGCACAAGCTACGTGTGCACATTAAAGCCAAGCTACGTGCACCGATAACATCTTCAACTAGCTGTGAGCTCCTTGCCAAGCTCTGTAATGACTAGTGATAAACACGGGGGGGGGGGGGGAGGAGGAGGAGGGGGACGACGAGAGGAGTGGAAGGGAGGGTGTGGGTGGGTGAACAGGGTGGGCTTATTTGTCGGTGCACGGATGTGTGTGCTTGTTTTCACTTTATTTAGTTATTTACTCTAATCTATTTTTTTTCTCTCTGTCTCTCTCTCTGTCTCTCTCCCTCGCCTTCTTTCTTTCTCTCTCCCTATATCTTTCCACTCTCTCATCTTCTATCTCCGTGCCTCTCTCGCTCTCTCTCTGTGTTTTGCCATTAGCGGATCTGAACAACATCAAGTTCTCGGCGTACAGAACGGCTATGAAGCTGCGCCGTGTGCAGAGAGCACTGAGACGTATGTGTTTCGCCCACTGTGTTTTCCCTCTTTGATAATAAATTGACTGAACAACCAAACAAACAACCAACAAACAAGGGCTTGGCCGCATGGAAGAACGTTTTCAAAGTTATTTATTTATTCAGGGCCAAAGGGATATAGTTTTAGTGATCGTTAACTACGAACCATAACTAGTCCAATTAGTTTTTGATGAAATGAGGTTCAATGGTAGTTTAGATTCGCCAAATCAACACACACTTTTATAATTTTAACTGTTTGTTCAAAGAGAACATCAGATATTTGACCCACAATGGACCTCGGAGGGGCCTTTCAGAGAGCTGGTTGATTATTCGCTGTCTTTGCCGTGTGGATGTGATTTGCCACTTTGTGCTATTCAAGCCAAGATAAGGCGTTCAAACACATTGATCCATAAGATATTGACCCTTCCGATAGTGCTGCTTCTTATCGCTTGGATTCTTTTCTCTTTTTTCTCCATTCCTTGATCATTGTCATGGCCGCTAATTAGGGCTATGAATGGCTCCATTTGCTTTCCTAAAGAGAAGAAAATTGGGTGTAGCTAATGATGAGGCGTAAAAAAGCGCCCTTCAGGGTCACACTTCCTGGTTTAATAATCCTGCACCCCCCCCCTCCCCTCCAGCTGCTTCTCTGGCCGCTGCTATTTATGACCCTAATTCCATTCTCCTGTCCTTGAGGGCGAACATACCTTTTACTCCCTCATTTTTCCAGACCATTTTCCTGTCCCGTCCTCTTCCTTAATGGAGTCCGTACCGTTTCTCTCTTCTTCTCTTCTTTGAATTGAATTGAATTGAAACTGAAAATGGGGGGGGGGGGGGGGGGGGGGGGGTGTAAAACATATTGTAAAACTCTGTCCCCTAATGCTGCTGCTGAGGGTGGAGGGCGGGTCCTTCCCTTACTCTCGCCCCGGCATTGGCCTCACGGCCGAATCTCATCCTATTTCATGCATGTGACTGCGTTTTTTTTTCCTTTTTTTCTTTTTTCTTCTCTCTCTCTCTCTCTCTCTCTCTCTTCCTCTCTCCCTTCTCCATTTCTGTCTCATTACACCGTGGTTGACCCATTCTCTCTTTCGTGCTTGTGATTTTTTCTTTCTTCACCAGCCAACATCTCACCTTTCTCCTGTTGGAATAATTATCCAACACCTCAGGTTACCACCCCTCCTCCTCCTCCTCCTCCTCCTCCTCCTCCTCCTCCTCCTCCTCCTCCTCCTCCTCCTCCTCCTCCTCCTCCTCCTCCTCCATACACAACCTGATGAAGCGGCTCATGGTACATGGAGCTAAAATGCCCTTTATATTTTCTTTGTGGTTCCGCCCTGCGTAGAGCAAGCTCAGACTAGCGTCTCTGTCGCTGCCACTGTCTCATTAGCCTGAGATGTAATTATAGTCAGCAGCAACAGCCAGCAGGGGACTCCCCCCGCTTTGACCTCAGTCACAGGGGTTGGCGCCTCAAATTAGTTTAAAAGAGCAGAATCTGATTTGTGTTGATGCTCGTGAAACATCTGGCGGCACAGTGGGGAAGAGGAAAAAAAGGTGACACGCATCTGAACGCATCTGTTTGCTTTTCTGGCTTTGGTGGGCGAATAAAGGTCATGGTTTTTACCGTGTGTGTGTGTGTGTGTGTGTGTGTGTGCTTTTGTGGCTTAGCGTGTGCTTTGTCTGTGCGCCTGCCTGCCTGCCTGTGTGTGTGGTTTTTGTGGCTGTGTGTGTGTGTGTGTGTGTGTGTGTGTGCACGCCTGTGTGCATGTATGTGTTTGTATTGTGACTGTGTATGTATGTGTGTGCATGGTGACTGTGAATGTGTTGTATATTCATGGAAACTGTGTGTATGTACGGTGACTGTGTGTATGTATGCTGACTATGTGTATGTATGCTGTGTGTATGCATGGTGACTGTGTGTATGCATGGTGACTGTGTGTATGCATGGTGACTGTGTGTATGCATGGTGACTGTGTGTATGCATGGTGACTGTGTGTATGCATGGTGACTGTGTGTATGCATGGTGACTGTGTGTATGCATGGTGACTGTGTGTATGTATGCTGGCTGTGTGTATGTATGGTGACTGTGGGTATGTATGGCGACTGTGTATGTATATATGTGTGATTATATTGTAACAATGCTTGTGTGTGTGTATTGTCCCTGTGTGTGTGTGTGTGACCTTAGTGGACCTGGTGGCACTGGGCAGCATGGCGGAGGTGTTCCGGGAGCAGGACCTGCAGCATGGGGAGCGCGTGATGGACGTGGTGGAGGTCATCCACTCCCTGACCGCCCTGTACGAGAGGCTGGAGGAGGAGAGGGCCGTCGCCATCAACATCCCCCTCTGTGTCGACATGTGTCTCAACTGGCTGCTTAACGTCTATGACAGGTGGGCACATTGGATGGTAGGGGGTGGGGGTGGGTCGGTCCATCTCTAGGTAATCTCAGATCCAGCAGTGCTACTATGTTACAGCAGAACCTCTGGGGGGAGAGACGGCACAGAGCCTGGGGCGGAAACCAACAACTGCAAGGGGGCGGATTTACACCGTGTTTCCTGTTTCGTTACGGAGATATCCTACCGAAGAAAAGTCATGGCGCGCGAGTGGATGAAGCTTTCAGAAGGGGATTTTATTAAGTGTATTTCTACAGTGGCCAGTCTGCACGGGCTTGATTTGAAACCTTTGCAGACAGTTTTTTTAAGTTTACTAGTGCTGGCCGATTTTGTGTTTTGCCAATTACACGGTTACAGATCCCCGCCTCCAGCAACATGATTGGTTGAAACAAATATGAAGCGAAAGACATTAAATGCCACGTTCACCCAGATTTGAGCTAAAGTCTAAGTCTAAAGTCTGAGTCTAAAGTCTGAGTCTAAAGTCTGATTTTTGAGACTAGTCTATAGATAGACTCTCCAGACAGAATGTGTAGGCTTGAGCTCGTCTCTTCTGTCCTGAGAGACTAGTCTGTAGGGACCTTATATGGCATCTATATTTCATTAATAATTCCTTGCATTTTGTTTGTATTTACATTTCTGCATATCGCTATCGCTGTTGCTTTTTATGCTTTTTATATTTGAATAGCTGTGATGTAATAACCGTACACCAGGCCCTGAAGTGAGCTATTGCTTTTATAAAACGGTCACCACTTGTGCCAATGTGAAAGAAACAGACACTCCAATTTAAATAGTTTTTCTTTATATATCAAATCATGTGCACAATAAAATAGGCCCTCCTCGCAGCCTGCACATAGGTTGCTATGCAACGTACACACTAGCAGCTAGCATATTTATTTTTTCATCACAGGCGTAATATTGATTTTATTACTTGGCTATTGATTTACATTAATTTGTATGTTGCCATTTATTGTGCACTGAAAAACTGTCCAGCGTCAGCAGGATCACTTTAAAAACGCTAGTTTGTTAGGCATAACGTTTTTTTTTCTCAGACACAAAGTGCTACTGAATATATTGAAGAGGTTCATTCAGCCTACTGATATACTTGTTTTATACTGCTTCTCTATAAAGGCCAATAAAGTTAATGTTCTGTACCTGACAAGTTTCGGCTACCTTGCCTCTGTAGCCTTCATCAGAGGTGTCACGTGATGTTGGTGTGACGTCGTCTGTGATGTGTTTATATGGAGTTTTCCATCCCACCTGATGTGGTGGGATGGCCGTGTCCCCCGGCCCTGCGGCCCTGTGTCCCAGGTGTGGGATAGTTGGTAGGCTCTTTCGTCCCGGTTGACAGTCTTTGGGGCCCGCTTCCTGATTTCAACCAGCCTCTTTGATCCACCGATGGAATTTGTTGCTTTCCGTTCTGATGACCTTGGCTGCATCCCAGTTCATTAGGTGGTTTTCCCTCTTACAGTGGTCTGAAATGGCAGATTTCAGATTTTACTGCATTGCTTTCATTCTTGTTGCTACTGATGAAGGCTACAGAGGCAAGGTAGCCGAAACTTGTCAGGTACAGAACATTAACTTTATTGGCCTTTATAGAGAAGCAGTATAAAAAAAGTGCTACTGAATTGGGCAAAGGAATTTGACGTCATTTGACGGCTATGAACCAATCAGATTGCTAGATTTGAGCTACCCATTTTATATTAATATATTTAGTTTCAAGGGTTAGGGTTAGGGTTAGGCCTTGTGTTATACAGTGCATTCAATGTATACAAAGACTTTGACATTCTTTTAGCTAAAGTGCCTTACAGTGAGTTCAGATACAAGTCATTGAGGAGCAGGTAGAGAGCAAGGATAGAGCAGTGGTTCTCAAAGTGGGGTCCAGGGGTCCCTGGCATATGACCACGGGGTCCGCAAAATAACGAATAAAAATCCTACATAATTTATCAAAAAAGAGATAAGTTTGGAGATAATTACTCTTTTTTTTCAACGGGGACATAACTTGAAAGTTCATTGAGCCAGGGAGCACAAGATTTCCAATGAATTGTTATTAATACATTTCCTGGCAAGTAATACAAGGTCAATACATTTTTTCTGGTACTTCTCAGGCCACACACATGAACGTCACCGGCACACACACACATACAAACACATACACAGGAACACTGGCAGCCGCGGCACAAAACTGCAAACCGTACACAAAAGCAGAACACACGCACTCACTCACTGTATATACCCCTACTCATCCGCCAGGAAGAGTAGAAAAACCCCCCGACAATCACTTAAAAGCAATGTGTCTAAAGACAAGCACAGCACTGTGTCTGTGTGTATAGTGCTCCGATTATTAGTTTAATGCCTTGTTGCACAGGGATCCATAGAGAGCCACAGAGCGGTTAGCACTCCAATCACCTGGCACCGGTCCAGTCGTCACCCCAGAGGAGACACAGCGGCAGTCATCCTCCTGCACAGTTGCTCCTTTCACGTCCTCCTCTTTTTCAGTGTTTTTTCTTTTGGGGGGGGGGGGGGGGGGGGGGTTGCCACCGATCGAACATCTCTTACTGCCAAGGTGGCCACACAGAGAGTACAGTGTGGTATTAGCCTATATGACGCATAGAAGCGCTGCTCTTTGTTTTAGCTCTTATCTATGTATTGCTAATGACACCGGCGCCTTTAGCCTCTGCATCCATTCAGCAATTTATTTTGCAATTATTTGTTTTGTGTCAGGGTTATTTTTGGCGGTCGGGGTCCTTTTCTGTTCCGCACATCTCTGAACTTGACAAACGTGTGCATGCGGTGTGTATATATCCTCAGCCTCTACTGCACTGTGTGTGTGTGTGTGTGTGTGTATGCGTGCGTTGGTGTGTGTGTGTGTTTGTGTGTGTGCGCACGCGTGAGTGTGTGTGTTAGTGCGTGTGTGTGTGTGTGTGTTTGTGCATGTGCGCGTGCTTACATGCATGCTTACGTGCGTGCATACCTGCATGTGTATGTATGTGAAAAGTGCTGTGGAAAACCAGCTCTCCCCATGTTGTCCCCCAGGTCCTGGAAGACCGCTTCCACTCGGAATCCGATACGAGTGGCGGAGCGTTAATGGTCCCCATAAAGGCTCCCTTAAAGGTCCCCATTTCAATAATTTCCCTCGGGATAAATAAAGTAATATCTTATCTTACCTTAAAGCACCCAGCATGTTTTCTGCGTGACTCATAATGTCCTCAACTGGGCTCTAATGGCCCAGGATGACTGATGTTTATTTGGCCCCGTTTCACTTTGTTAATTCTTTACTCCATTTGCTTTGATCTCCCACCCCTCGACAAGATTAATATCCCGTCGTTCTTTTCTTCCATGCAGCGATTGAAAAATGTTGATTCTGTAAGCGTGAAGTGTGTTCAGCTCCATATGAAAGTCTTGTTAAATGTAGCAGTACAAGCTTGTTGAAAGACTTGTAATTTCTCAGTATTTTTGTCGGTTATGAAACCTCTGTTCCGTGGACATATTCGTTACTTCCCTGACTCATGTTATTGTGGGCATCCTCTAAGGTTTCACACTTTGGCAATGAACTGTGCAGCATTGCTTTGACCCGCATCATTTCTGCCCTGAATGGTTCCACTTAACTCTCTACCTGATTCAAACTGTTAAGTAGAATAACACTTCTTGTATCTGAACATACAGTTATATAAGTTGTTGTGTCAGTTATATATAAGTGGACGTGTCTGTACATAGTTAAATAAGTTATTGTGTCTGTACATGCAGTTATATATGATGTATTCTCATTGTCTCTTCTTCCATCAGTGGTCGGAACGGGAAGATGCGTGTGCTCAGCTTCAAGGCAGGCTTGGTGAGCTTGTGCAAAGCGGACGTCAAGGAGAAATACAAGTGTGAGTGTGATACACGCCCACCTGTCTAATGTGCTCCATATAGTTAATGCAAATACCAACGCTCTCTCTCTCTCTCTCTCTCTCTCTCTCTCTCTCTCTCTCTCTATAGCTCTCTATAGCTCTCTATCTATCTATCTATCTATCTATCTATCTATCTATCTATCTCTCTCTCTCTCTCTCTCTCTCTCTCTCTCTCTCTCTCTCTCTCTCTATCTATCTATCCATCTATCCATCTATCCATCTATCCATCTATCCTATCTATCTATCTATCTATCTATCTATCATATCTTAAAAGCAGGAAGTCTGTTTAAAAGATGCCACAGCACACATTTTCCTATCCTTTGTCTTTTCATGTATGCAATTTGTGTGTACTGTACAGCCTGTGAGTATCCTGTGGCTATTAGAAGTAAGGATTGTTGGAACCAGTGAAATATATATTTAACTGGACACCAGTGGACGACGGGAGCAACCCAGCACTTGAAGCTCGGCCAGGCTTATGTACTTGGCACAGCCTCCGTGCCAGCTCATAATGGAGCGAATGGCAACAGAGTTAATTTAATGGTTGGCCAGAGGGATAAGCCTTCGTTTTGCTGGGATCAGCGAGACAATGGCGGCGGTCGTACATTAGACTCTAGAGATTGATGCGATGGTGTTATTGTAAATAACACATTTCCCTGACCTCTGTGGGTTTACACACAACAAGAGGAGGAATTGATTTGATTATGACGACTGGGGGGGGGGGTGGTTTTGTTAAACTCACCCCCTGTCGCGGTGGACGTGCGTTCGGACATTGCGTAGTTGCGCAATGGGGCACAGATCGGCGAGACTGCTGTTCTAGTGCATTGATCTGTTAACACCTCTTGTTTTAAGTAGGCTTAATGAGCCTCTTATCGCATTGTGTTTGTAAAATCTGTGTGTGTGTGTGTCTGTGTGTATGGGCCAGGACTTCTCTAGCCCAAGAGTGAGATCTCTTTGGATGACAAAACGTTGACTATCTCAATGTTTATCTGGCTTCAAAGACAATGTCAAATGGAAACGCTTCTTAGCGTAGCACTCCCGAACAGACACATATTTCTGATCATGTCACCGAGTCTGAGCGGGAGTGCACACCATTTCAACAAAAGGATAATATTGATAAGACAGCTATGATGTCCTCGGAGAAGCACTTCCCACTATCTGCAATACTAAACCCTCCTAGAGCCCTCCTACATTTATTTTTTTTCCACCCTGATATTCGATGTTTCGCTTGGAAAATGCATCCAATCACAGAAGCAAGGATGGTCGTTTTAGTGGGTCTCTAAATTACACCATGACACATCTTTATCTCCCATCTGTGTCACTCAATTGTAATACCCTTTGTAGAGTTAGCTGGATAATACTGCCGACACTCATTTCATTCGTCATAAACTGTTCATCAGTAAACGCTCAATTTTCATTTCATTTTCATTACTTTCTGCATAACAACCCCCCCCCCCCCCCCCCCCCCCCTCTCTCTTTTTCTCTGATGCTAGTTCATTTTATTCATTTACATTTAGCAGATGTTTTTGTCTAAAGCGTCTGCTAAGCACATTTGTCAGTAGAAAGTAAAACAACAATATATCCTTGTTGGTAGTGCACCATAATTGCTAGGTTTAGCTATCCTGGTATACAGCATGGATAGCTAGGGTAAGTTGCTACACGATCCTAAGTACTACTTAATTGCCAGGACATACAAGGTAGACGTACAAGGGGGTAAGGTAGAGGAGGGTGGCTATGCAGAAACCAGGTGAACTCTGGACTTTGGCAGGTTGAACACGAGGCGTGCTGCGTTGTCTGGACATACTGCAGAGGTTTGATTGCGGTGACAGGAAGTACAGCCGGGAGCGAGTTGCAGTAGTCGAGGCGGAAGATGGCGAGCGCTTGGACCAAGAGCTGTGCTGCTTCCCTCGTGAGGAAGGACTGGATCCTGTGGCTGTTGTAGAGAGTGAATCTGCAGGATCAGGTTACTGTGGTGGTGTTGGCAATGCAACACAATTGTCCAGGACCGAGGTTCCTCACGGTTGGGGAAGGAGACACTGCAATGTCCTGCACAGTGACCTGCAAGTCCATATGGGGGCATTCTTTCCCCGGCATGAAGAGGAGCTCGGTCTTGTCAAGGTTGAGCTTCAGGTGATTGTGCAGTCGTCCATGTGCTGATGTCTGCCAGACATTCTGAGATGCGTGTTGCAACCAGGGTGTCCGAGGGTGGAAAAAAGGAGTGTCGTCCACATAGCAGTGGTAGGAGAATCCATGTGATGTGATTACACAGCCTAGTGATCTAGTATATGGGAAGAACAGTAGGGGTCCTAGTACTGAGCCTTTGGGGACACCAGTGTCAAGAGAACCGGGTTTAGATAAGGAACCCTTCCATGTGACCTTGATATGTGCGTTTCGCCAAGTAGGAAGAGTCAGCGATGCCGAGTTCAGTGAGAGTGGAGAGGAGGATCTGGTGGTTCACGGTGTCGAATGCAACAGATGAAAGAGATGAGAGGGACTTGGCTCTGGCAGCATGTTACCACGTGGAGGGCCGTCTCAGTGGAATGTGCAAAAAGCATGTGCAAAAGCATGTCTTGAAGCATGACTGATGGGGGTCTAGAAGGATGTTTTGCGAGAGGTCGGTTTGAGATGGCACGTTCCAGGGATATGAATGAAATGAGAGATGTAATTCTGGATGTCAGCGGTGTCCAGGGTAAGATTTATAAGAAGCGGCCTGACTCTAGCAGTGTTGAAGGACACTGGAATCAGGCCTGAAGTGAGGGAGGAGTTGATTAGGGTGGTGAGGAACGGCAGGATGTCGCTGGAGATGTCTTGGAGAAGGGTAAAAGGGGCAGGTGGTGGCGTGGTTAGATGTAATCAGTCTGTGGACCCCTTCTGTGGAGAGGAGAGCGAATCAGGTTAGGCCAGCAGAGGTGGAAGCTGGAAGAGGAAGGATAGCAGCATGGGTAAAAGAGGAGCGGATGTCTTTCACCTTCTTCGTCAGGAAGTGTTTTATGTGTAGGTGTTGTCTTCCAGCTGTCTTCCCTCTTAGGGGGAGTTGAATTTGCAAGAGAGAGCGAGGGAGAGAGAGGGAAGGGATAAAGGTGACAGCTTCTCATACTATTTATACTGCAATTGTGAAGCACCTTCACACGCTTGTCAACATTCATCTCCTCGGTGACAGTTGAGAGGACTCAACTAATCCACAGCCTTAAGGTCTGAACGCGATTGTTTGTTGCAATGTTTTTTTCCCCCATGTCAATAAAATAATAAAAAATCATTCAATCATTCAATTGAAGAATCAATCGTTTTGCCGAACAAAGGTCGTTTTTTGACGGCTCTAGTCTGCGAACAAATCAGTTTAACCAATCACAATCATGTATTTTATCATAGTCACCATGGTTACTATACATGTGAAATGGCAGAGGTATACCCTACTCAATACCCTTTTGATGTTTCTCAACAGTCCTCTTATTGCATTTGTAGTGGTAAACTACATTCATAGACCTAGAATTATCGCCATCTGTTAAATGTATTGATCCAATGTTTACGTGCACTGCGGTACGTGAATATAGGTTGCGTTTGATAACATGATGGTTTGCAGTTGTATTGCAACAGTTTCGTTTTGAGGTTTGACTTTCAGTTATCAAACAGGGAAAGAATCTCAACTCAACTAATGTCTCCAAAACATGGAGGTATTAAAGAATGCTCCAAATGCACACCCACTTATCATAATCCCCCTCACTTGTAACAGAGTGAAACTCTGTTATAATTGAATCCGCTAAATACATAGGACATTTTGGTGAAAGGACGGAGCATAAGCTCAACTTCACTAGGCTTTAAGAGGTTGAGGGTTGAGTCCATCTATCATGTTCACCGGTGTGATTCTTATGTTTGTTTGTTTCAATTTTTCGCTTTTTCGCATCGTTTATTCGCTACGCGTCCGATGTAAAAGGACCTTTACTCAAAGATTAGACCACCCAGGACATTGCTGGTCTCTCTCTCTCTCTCTCTCTCTTTTGCTCTCTCTTTTGCTCTCTCTTTATCTCTATGTTGATCTCTTAATCTCTCTTTCAATCTCTCTGTGTCTCTCTCTCTCGATCTCTATCTCCCTCTGTCCAGCTCTCTCTCTCTGTCTCTCTCAGCCAGTTGCTGTATTCATGGACAGAACACTGTCAGATTATTTTATTCACAGGCATCTTGTTTGTTTTCTTTTTTTTTGCATTATTTACATTGCAAAATAAGTTTCACATTTCTCTATTTCACCATATGCGTATAATGCACCCTAATATACATGTTTGCACAGATATATATATATATATATATATATATATATATATTAGTGACGGGCCGATAACGGTGCACAAGATTTTTATCGCATATACGATATACGATATTATCGATATTATACAACCGCGCAGACCCACTTTGAATCATTATTTAGGTAATATAAGTCATTATTTAGGTAATATAAGTCATTATTTAGGTAGCAAACACAGATTATGGACACCTTCGACATCATTCAAAGGAGCCACGTTAATCTAGATTAACCTAGATTAATTTCAAGATTAGTCTAGATTAATCTAGATTAAATATTTTAATCTATGCCCATCTCTAATATATATATATATATATATTATATACAGCAGTGCCTGAACTTCCCCTCGAGCATAAATAAAGTATAGTCCTATACGGTCTAGTTTATAAGAGTGTAATATAAATAGTCTCTTCACTTTAGCTACCTACCTAGCAGACAAATGTCTGGAAGGAAATGACGGTACATTTGCTATGCAAGCCTTTTAGTTTGATACGTTTCAAAGTGTGCAAGCCTTCTTTTTAGAAAGCATGAAATAAAAAGGCATCATTATACATATATATGGTTTCTTATGACGATGATGCATCAACACACACACACACACACACACACACACAAACATTACAATGGTCCATTCATGGTTGTGTGTGTGTGTGCGCGTGTGTGTGTGTCTGTTCATAACATAATGTTCCCTATGGCAGGAACCTCAATCTATTACTTATGGGTCATTTGGTCCCCACTCAGGACTCCCTAATTATGTTAAAGGGTCCCTATTTCATTAAAATTGTGATGTCACTACCCACTACCCTCTATGATGACTAGATCAGTCTACCAGCCTACCCAGTGGACTGCACCAACTGGTAGGCTGGTATCTATCCATCATACATCTGGGTGGACAGTCCCACTAGTGATGTCACTATAGGGTAGTCACGTGACAATTTTGAAACTAATCACACTTACACCTGCAGGTAAAATAGGGGCCCTTTAATAACCTAAACGTTGCGTCGTGTGCCTGCAGACTTGTTTCGCCAGGTGTGTGGACCGGGGGGGCAGACAGACCAGCGACACCTCAGCCTGCTGCTCCACGAGGCCATACAGATCCCCCGTCAGCTGGGGGAGGTGGCGGCGTTCGGGGGGAGCAACGTGGAGCCCAGCGTGCAAAGCTGCCTCCGCATGGTGACTATATATAAATATATATATGCAGACTCAGCATGTGCACATCAGAATGAGTGCACTGCACGCATGGTTTGGTACGCATGCAGCGCCGTTCTGTCCTGAGTGAGGTGCATTGTCGAGCGTGGAGGAGGAGGAGGAGGAGGAGGAGGAGGAGGAGGAGGAGGAGGAAGAAGAAGATGTGTTTCTGAGTGGAATAAAGTGTTCCTGTGTTATTGCTTTTTGTCATCGTGTGAGCTGGTATGTTAAAAACAATCAAACCCAAGCTTAATCTGAAAGCTGAGAGTTGGTTGTGTTTTAACCGTATCCATGACTACATAGCTTCAAATTCCCTGGCGTGTTATTTTGATGCACAAACGCTTTTGCCTCGGCTAATTAAAAACCCACACGTTTCCCATAGATATTCAAGCCCCCATAAAGACACTTTAACAATCACTGAGGTACATTAGCATTGCATAGTAGCCTAGTCACACATTAAGAAGAAGAAAAACGGTTAACAGCCACCCTTCACTACTCTGCGTAAGCCTACAAACGACAAGATCTGGAAGAAGCTAGAAGGCCAATACATGGCGGATCTCGCTCTCAGTGGGACAGTGCTGCCTTTAATGAGGACACATGCTCTGGCTCAGCCAACTCGTTTCATCTCCTCCCAGGTCTGGTTCAGGGTTTTGTTCCATCCCACAGCACTATGCTATCTAGTTTGACGGTGGGTGGCCTGGGTCACAGGAACTGCACCCCCCACCTGGCACTCACCTCAGTAGTCTCCATGATTACAGGTGCCGTTCAGGGCTGGCCTCAGTGTTTTGGATCCTGGCCCTGTTGAGAACCTCCTAATTACCTGGTTCTCCTTGCCAGCTCCTGATTTATTGCACTTTATTCTCGTCCACACTTTCAAGCTTTGAGCTGGAAGCTATGATTAAAATCAAATATTTTCCTTTTGTGTTGGCTGCACGCCTCTTTCATATGATTTAGATGAAATATCTATGCACAGCCAAAAGGTTGAGAGACCCATTTGCTCCTTTATCAATAGCTTTGTTAATTAATAAAGTCAATTAGGAATATGATATTTTTTTAATTATCCATTTAGGCTTCTGCTCTGCAGGATCTGGTAACAAAGTCAGCCATGGAATATATGCAATTAAGATGATTATGATCCCTGATTTATACTACTTTTTATTAAAGTCACAATCCTGCGTTATTCTTGAATCATGTAGCCAATGGTGTAGATGTGCTATGTGATGTGATAATGAGGTGTCTTGTGGCTTACAATTGGGGCAATTGTCAACTAACGATTATTTTCATTGTCGATTAATCTGATGATAATCTTTTTGATTAATCGATTAATCATTTAGTCTAGAAAATGTCATAAATAATAGCAAATGCCATCACAAGTGACCAGAGTCCAAAGTGATCTTAAATGTGCTTGCTTTATCTGACAAGCAGCCAAGAAAAACTATTCATTTTACAATAATCCATGCACTGAACATTTTAATTTCTGAAGCACTGAGCAGCAGATGTTTGGTATTTGTTCGTCGGTTTGTCGATAAATCGAAAAATCGTTGCAGCCCTGGCAATGTTTCCCTCGTTTGAGGCTTTGGGGATATAAGGAAGTCACTTGAAAAGCTCTGAAGTGGAAGTTTTGACAGTGAGAGATGATTTGGTCATTTAGTCGGCCAAATCCCGCTGCCCAGCTGAGACAGGGCGTCTTGCCAGCTCTGATTCCCCAGCGGGGGGCTCCAGGTGCTCGGCACGCAGGGGGGCTGGTTGTGTGTCTCCCACATGGAGAGAAGCAGACTACTCAGCCAGGGAGAGAGAGAGAGAGAGAGAGAGAGAGAGAGAGACGCACACACACACACACACACAGTCCACATGTATTATGCCGCTTTGCTTGAGCAGAAGATAAAGCCCCAAGGGAAATCTACCTCTTAATACAGCTCTGATGCAGACTTAATGAGAATTTAGCACATCACAGCTTTTCCAAATCCCCTCCTTTCGCTGGAATTTTCAACAGGTCCTCCCAGAATGGAACGCATACAAATACATATTAAATATCAAATACATATCCTGCCCCATATGTTTGGTCTGCTGCAGAAAAACTCCTCCTCCGCGCTCATCCCATTTACAAATCCCCCCCCCCCCCCTACCCAGACTCTAGCACAGCTGGCACCGTTGTAGAAAAAAGAGATAGCCCACCTTCCTCTCTCGTTACTGCATGTACCTTCAACCATGCCCATGCTCTGTCCTCGGGGTTTAAATATAGGCTTGTTTACGGTTCCCTCCATCCCCACCCCCTCTCTCTCTCTCTCTCTCCCGCCAGGCCCCGGGAAAGCCTGCCATCGAGGTGTCTCATTTCCTGGAGTGGATGAGCCTGGAGCCCCAGTCCATGGTGTGGCTGCCCGTGCTCCACCGTGTGGCCGCAGCCGAGTCCGCCAAGCACCAGGCCAAGTGCTACGTCTGCAAGCAGTGCCCCATTAAAGGCTTCAGGTATAGCCCCCCCCACCCCCCCCCCCCCCCCCCCCCACACACCTTGATTTGATAGAGATGAATTCCTCCAGGAAATGTTTGACAACAATGTACATGATGTAATAAAAGGGCGAGGCTGCGGTGGCAAGTATATGGTAATGCAAAGCGATATAACTCTATTAGCGTTATATCAGCGGAGGAGACCAGGGGAGCCATCTCTAGCGCAAATCAAGAGAGGTTCACTTAAATGCTGGTTAACCACTGATCAAGTCAGGAAGATCGTACATCATGTATATGACGCAAATAGCGAGACTCTATTTTCTCCCTCAACACTGACATGAAAATGAGTAGAACAGAATACTAAAAGAATAATAATGCATTTGATGTAAATGTTTTTTGATTTACTGTGACAGGTACCGCAGTCTGAAGCAGTTTAACGTAGACATCTGTCAGACGTGTTTCCTCACCGGACGCACCACCAAGGGAAACAAGCTGCACTACCCCATCATGGAGTACTACACCCCGGTAAGACCCTTCTTCGGCAAACACACCGCAGCAGTACTTAACACGAGTCGACACTCCAAACGTTAAAACCCACCACAACAAACCCACGTCTTTTTCTCCGAGAATAGTTTTGAAAAGTTTCTTTGCATGAATACCCATTTAGATTTCACTTTGTCTATTTGGAGTGTGGAGAGGGGGGGGGGGGGGGGGGGGGGGGGGAGCTGTCAGGCTACATGCAGGTAGGGCTAAATCTGGTGCGTTACACATTCAGCCTTGTGCAACGTTGAAAATAATTTGTCGTTTCTCTCTTTCTGATGCTTAATTGTTTCATCCTATTATCGATATACAGTATAAATCATTTCGTAAAGGCAATGAGATTTTAAAAAAACGTTATTAACCGTTCTCCTATAAGGTTCTTAACCGGTTATTGATTAGAGGAGAAGCCTGGGAACGCTGGAGCGGAGAAATAACGTTTCTGCTCAGAACGAACCGAAATTAAAAACATTTTGTTTTTTAAAACCCTGCCCTCCACGCCCCATAATGCAGCCTCCGCACATCGCACACAGGGATCTTCAAAGGGAGTTCGTAGTTCTTATTCCTGTGTGGTAGCAGAGCTATTTGCGCCGGGGCATCGGTGGGGGGGGGGGGGCTGGGGGTGTACTGTGCCAGATATCAGCCCTCAGCCATAATCAATGCTGAGCGGTGACATATGGCAAAAGGCCATCTGCACTATGATTTTCCTTTAGTGGACCCAGTGTTTTAGAGTTATGGTTTTAAGTGGAGTTTATTAGGAGATTTCTGGCACCAGGGTAGACTGGCTGTGTACTGAGGGATAGGGAAAATGAAAGAGGAACGGCGGTGGCGGAGTTCGTATGGGATGGGGTTTATGGACTAATGTTATCTCATAGAGAGGAAAATAGAGGAGGTTTCTTGAAGTGACAGAGAGCGCCGGGGGAAGAGGGCTTGGGGTCGCTGGAGGCAGAAAACAAGGGCTATCGGCAAAAGAAACATAAGGAAAGTATAGAAGAGTGAACATAAAGAAAGAAGGGGGAGAGGCTGAGCAGAAAGGGGGCTCGGGAGAGAAATAGAAACCAAAGAGAGATACATTGAGATAGCTAAAAGGAGGAGAAATGGCAGACGTGTGAAGTCAAACGGAGTCTAAGATAGCCGATGGCTGTGCTGGCCCTCTGGGGGGCTTGTTAAGTTGTTTCAGATGGGCTTGTCTGGGAAAGAATTTGTCTCCCCAGCAACGTTGGAAAGAATTCGTAAGCACTACAGTTTGTCCTCTCTCCTCTTCCTCTGCTCTCTCTAAACCAACTGCTTCTCCCCAACCTCCTCCTCCTCCTCCTCCTCCTCCTCCTCCTCCTCCTCCTCCTCCTCCTCCTCCTCCTCCGTCACATGGCAGACCACCTCGGGAGAGAAGATGAGGGATTTTGCCAAGACTCTGAAGAACAAGTTTAGATCCAAGCAGTACTTCAGTAAGCACCCTCAAAGAGGCTACCTGCCTGTTCAGTCGGTGCTAGAAGCAGAGAGTGCTGAGACGTGAGTCACACACACACACTCACACACACACACACACACACACACACACACACATGCACACGTACGCACGCACGCACACACACACACACACACACACACACACACACACACACACACACACACACACACACACACACAGTGGCAACTAGCCCTGAGATGAATGATTTAAAGGCAGGGTTAAGATGCAACGTAGCTTTATTTTGATTACAAGGGAAAGGAGTGGTGAAGGCCATGTTCTTATTGAGGGTTCTTGATCCAGGGACTAACAGGAGAAAACACCAACCTGGGGACACACACCGAGGTGAGGGAGTGAGACACACAGGGTGGGGGAATCCCGTCTGTCCGTTTGTCCGCTGTTCCAGTCCATCGCCGTGTGGTTGGCAGTTGGTTCCTTGAGGGTGATAAGAGGGTGATACGTTTCTTGCCGAAAGACAATGATATTCAAGTTTGCTTCTTTTCTCTGTCCAATCTCTACTTCTCTTATTACTCTCTCACCGCACCGTTGGAGATTCGGTTTGCCCATAGGCGTAGATTACGGGGGGGACGGGGGGGACATGTCCCCACCACTATTTATAATTTGAATTTTGTCCCCACCACTTTTAAAAATGTGCAAACCAATTGCAAAATATTCCCCACATACTCGACCGAAACCGTCGCGCCCCCCCCCCCCCCCCCCCCCGTCGACAATCGCGCGACAACCAAACTGACGCCCTTGGGTTTGCCAACCTTGCAACCGCCTCCTCTCCGCAGGCCGTGTGTCTTGTGAGGGTATGCAAGCCTCCAGGCTTAATTACCCAGTTGGCGCCACGGTGTGTTACCTCCAGGTGTGCCAGAGTTGGGCTGGGAGAAATCTGTCCTCCCACACCCTTGTGGGCGTGGCTGCTGCTCCACCCCCAGGATACCACAATGCATATATATCAGAATCAGAATGAGCTTCATTGCTCAAGCATGCGTAAACATACAAAGAATTTGACACTGGTTTCTTGTGCTCTCATAGTGTACTTACACAGAATAGACAGAAAACAAGAACGACAAGCTGAACAAGATGAATATATACATACAGATATAAACATATATAGAAAAAAGTATATATATATATATATATATATATATATATATAATTGTTCATTTTTGTATATATATAAAAAGGAAAGCAATGAATTTGTAGCAGGAAGACAGTGCAATGGTGCATAGTGCAAAGATGCTGGAATAAATATGGAATAATTAACAGGTTATTTATATACATGAGGTAGGAGGAGATGACAGAATATGCATGTATATATATATATATATATATATATATATATATATATATATATATATATATATACTGTATATATTCTGTCATGTCCTCCTACCTCATGTATATAAATAACCTGTTAATTATATACAGTATATATATATATATATATATATATAAATTAATTAATTATTCATTTATATATATATATATATATATATATATATATATATATATATATATATATATATATATATAAATATATATATATATATAAATATATAAATGCATGCATACATACATGCATACACACACACACACACACACACACACACACACACACTGACTGACACACACACACACACACACACACACACACCTACCTACCTACCTACGTACCTACCTACCTACCTACATACATACATACTGACAAACACACGCACACACACAGCTAAAAACAAAAGACTCCTTATAAATAATATTGACAACTGCAACATTTCTAATAGTCACGCTCCACAACTCCCAGGTGCAAATTCAAATGATGTGAGAAGAGTTCAGTTGACAGTTCTGTGTGTAAAAAGGGCCCTGATGTTATTTATTTAGTCCTCATCCTGGCAGGGAAATGTATGCACACGAACGAGTCTCTCTCAGAGCTAAAAACCAGAGTCTAATCTAGGATGTCATCACGAGACGGCTGCGGGCGATACTGTTCCCAGGATAGTCTTCCAAGATGATGGTTATCTGCTCCAGTTAATTTTGTTATTTTATTATTATTCACCACTTAATTTATTCACCATTAAAGGTCCTGTAGACAACTTTGTTGCTTCAACGTAACAATATGAAGTAAATGTTGATTGCACAGTGTAATGGCTACAGAATAATGACACCATCAGCGTTTAGATTGGTTCCCTTAGCTTCCCTATAAGCCTTTCACTATGCAGCTCTGTCTGCCACCGGGTACGATCTCCCGGGAAAAATGAAGGCTCACTTTACGGCACAAAGAAAATGCGTCAACCATTGCGTGCAACCAAACCAGGAGGAATAGCTTTTGTTTACCTGGTAGCTATCAGTAGCTATCCCCATTAGCTATCCCCATTAGCTATCCCCAGTAGTGGAAATGGCAGACAGGGGAACAACCGAAGTAAAGCCACTCTGATGACACTACTTATATCTGCGTACACTACGGTTTTGCATTGAGTATGCTACCTGAAAACCTCATGTCGTGACTCGCCAGGCGATCCAGTCAGACTACCAACCCAGTTATCTTTTCATTTCTTTTTCTTTAATTTGTGTCTGCTTTCATGTCTCAATTATAGACTAAATGAATGAATCAACTCACGGTTTTCCTCCTAATATTTTCTTCCGATGCTTCTTTGTGCGAACCAATACTCAAACTATGGTATTACTATGCAATGCACATCATTATAAAAGCTTTTGCCTGTTCCCAAATAAAAGTATGCAAATTTCACTTTACCTCCTCAGTGAACATGCTTCTTTTTTTATTTTTTCCAAAGTGTTGATCGTTTCTTTAGCTGAGATTTCCAAACAAATGCGCATCTTGTGTTGTTTGTGGTTGCTAGGCTTTGAGGAAATGGAAGGCAATCCGGTTCTTTGCAACAGCAATTAGCATGCAAAATCCACTGACCTAAAGGAAGTGAAACCAATTATGCATATTATTACAAAAAAATATACTGAAAGTAAGGGAAGGCAGATGGACAGTCAATAAAAGGCACAGAGATAGGGTTCTAGGTGACTGATGCTAATCATAGATATAATTTATATATATATATTAGAGATGGGCATAGATTAAAGAATTTAATCTAGATTAATCTAATGGTAATCTTGAAATTAATGTAGGTTAATCTAGATTAAAGTGGCTCCTTTGAATGATGTCGAAGGTGTCCGTAATATGTGTTTGCTACCTAAATAATGACTTATATTACCTAAATAATGACTGAAAGTAGGTCTGCGAGATTGTTGAGCGGGGGGGGGGGGGGGGGGGGGGTGCTACCGGATTTCGGTTCCGCGATATATCAGCGATAAAAATATTATCACCGATAAGAGTCTCGCGTTATCGCAGCGTGGTAACGCCGATAACGGCCCATCACTAATATATATATATATATATATATATATATATACATAAAATAAGATATAACCAATAACACTGTTTATGCTTTACATTAAAATTACATTTAGGTTTGAGTTGGAAATGTAAAATAGCAATCTGTCAGCAGTTTGTTGAGGTCTATGAGTTATTACACAACTGTATGCTAGCTAGTTAGCTAGATCGTTAGCGATCTAGCTAGCAGAAAAAGCTAGCTAGCTAGGCTTTTGTGCTGCAAAGATGACATCCACACAGACAGAGTTGAAGCAGGTGCAGTGGTGACACAACTTCCTTGTTGGTAAGCCACAAGGTCATATCTCTGGCCTTGTTACGTAATTGGCTAAAAGGGACATTGTTCTAGTTCCTTCCATCATCTCTCCCAGGCAAAAGGAATGGAGTCTGAATCGATAGTGAAAGTGAATTACTTGTCACTAAATGAGAGGAAGTTTTATGTCCAGACAAAAGTTCATCGCAAAGAGCATTGGTTCTGTTATTCTATTGCATTGTTGAATTATGCATTATCAATTAGGCCTACAGACATATCTCCTTACTGTTACTGAAAGGATAAACATATCATAGCATATTTCCAAACACATCTTTGCATTGGACAACATGTCCATGTGCAAGCTCCAGGCTTATAATCTTATTAACTTGTCAAGATTAAAATGACACACACACACACGTACACACACACACACACACACACACACACACACACACACACACACACACACACACACACACACACACACACACACACATACAGCAGACAAGCAAAACAACACACATCTCTGCACAGAATGTGTCTGCAATGCACTCTATACATTATTACATTTTTTTAAATTTGTTATTATTATTATTATTATTTATTGTAATTTTTTGTTTCTTTTTTTATTTGTATTATTTTATAATTATTTTGTATTTCTTTTTTTATTGCAACAAACGGTATACAAAAGACAATGAATCATACAACATATGCAAACCACTGCATAAGACAAATACAAATACATTGAACAGGACAAGAATAACATACTTGTTTTGTTTGTTCCTAATAGTGGATACATACAGTTCAAATTCCTTTTTGAAAGCAACAAAATGTGAACTTGCACTTGAATGTGGAATTTAGCAAAAATGTACATAAGATTGATAAGAATGAATGCCTTATCATCTTTAAAATCATGTTGGTAGCAATCAAGTATAACATTTTCATAATGGAGTACATAATTGTGCATGGTGTTTCTGATATTGACATGCAGTCCACGTGTCCATGTTCTCTACCAGGCCGTGCTCATCTCCAAAGCTGCCCCACGCAGACACACACAGCAGGATCGAGCACTACGCCAGCAGGTACCATGCTTTAGTGCTATAATTATATTTATTCATGTGATGACTATCCAAATCAAACCAATTAGGCACCTGCCTAACATGAGTGGGGTTTTCAACGCACCTATTTCCTCTTTTTTTGTTGTTGTGGAGCCATATATAATCAGTTTATTTCATGAATGAAAGTCCCGTAAATAAATATCAATACAGTCTGTGTCATAGTGTGGTTGGTCTATTGTTAACTAGAAAAAGTACAATTTCAGAAGAAATTGTGGTGCAGCTTGCTGAAAATAAAGTTTTTAGTATCTGGTATATTGAAAATGTACGGTGTATGTATGGTGTTTTGGGTGGTTGGTAGGGTGTTTTGGGTGGTTGGTAGGGTGTTCTGGGTGGTTTCTAGTGTGTTCTGGGTGGTTTCTAGTGTGTTCTGGGTGGTTGCTAGTGTGTTCTGGGTGGTTGCTAGTGTGTTCTGGGTGGTTTCTAGGGTTTTCTGTGTGGTTGCTGGGCTGTTCTTTGTGGTTTCTAGGGTTTTCTGTGTGGTTGCTGGGCTGTTCTGGGTGGTTTCTAGGGTGTTCTGGGTGGTTGCTGGGATGTTCTGGGTGGTTGCTAGGGTGTTGTGTGTGGTTGCTAGGGTGTTCTTGGTGGTTGCTGGGATGTTCTTTGTGGTTGCTAGGGTGTTCTGGGTGGTTGCTGGGCTGTTCTGGGTGGTTTCTAGGGTGTTCTGGGTGGTTGCTGGGATGTTCTTTGTGGTTTCTAGGGTGTTCTGGGTGGTTGCTGGGCTGTTCTGGGTGGTTGGGTGTTCTGGGTGGTTGCTGGGCTGTTCTGGGTGGTTTCTAAGGTGTTCTGGGTGGTTGCTGGGCTGTTCTGGGTGGTTTCTAGGGTGTTCTAGGTGGTTGCTATAGGGTGAAAAAAAATCCAAATAAGACAAAAAGTTCAGTGATTAAAAAAAACAAAAACAAAATGCATGTTGCAGGCCAACGTCCAATGTTTAAATGAGGTTGATTTGATATGTGGCTGCCAGGTTGTTAGGTGGTCTCTATGGTGTTCAAGGGGTTGCCACGGTGTTCTAGGTGGTTGCTATGTTTATCTAGGTAGTTGCTAGGGTAATCTAGTTGGTTGCTATGGTGTTCTAGGAGGTTGCTAGGATGTGCTAGGTGGTTTCTGTGGTGTTTGCCCTGCCCTCAGTACTGCAGCACCTTTATTACTGTGTGTGTGTGTGTGTGTGTGTGTGTGTGTGTGTGTGTGTGTGTGTTTATGTGCCCTCCAGCTGGGAGCACTGCGTGTGTTAATCCAGGCTAATCATGTAATGTTTAGTCATCTCGGAGAGACAAGGTATTTGACATTGTGGTTAGTACTAAAGAATTGATTTTGTTTTTTGGCAGGTCACTCTCGTCTTTCGTTCTCTCTCTCTCTCTCTCTCTCTCTCTCTCTCACCCTCTCTCTCTATCTATCTCTGTATGTCTCTGTCTCTCTCTCTCTCTCTCTCTCTCTCTCTCTCTCTCTCTCTCTCTCTCTCTCTTTCAGTCTCTCTCTCTCCTTTTTGATCTTCTTCTCCTTATCAGTACCAGTTGAACCATACCTTTCATCATCAGGACAAAATCTGCAT
>JAOPHQ010001992.1:212500-215000 GCA_030340625.1 Merluccius polli | reverse complement strand
ATATCTGTTATCCTGTCATCTTAATTTAATACCAACAGCATTTCTCACAAGTATGATTCAGATGAATTATTGTCTCTTGTCATCGTTTATCCCTGACCTTTTCATACACAGAGAGGGAAAATACACACACACACACACACACACACACACAGGCATGGCACACACTCACACTCACACACACAGCCTTTGGGTATCTGAAACCTTGACCTAGTTCATTCTTTCCCAGCTTTTTTTTTTTTTTCCAACCATATATTTCCTGTTGTCCTCATGCTCTGTGGTCCTTATTTATTACAAACTGGGTTTTTATATGGCCAAGAGTGCTTTACCATAACTCTGATTTATACCCTTACCTGAACTGAGAACAGAGGCCAATGGGACATTACTTCTGGTCTTGCTGAGTTAGTGCAATTTTGAATTTGAAAAATGTGGTGTTTCTGAAAGATAGATTATAAACAGATTATAAACATGTCCAAATGTTCAGTCTACCTTAATCAAATGATGTATGTATGCACAACTCAACTTTTTAAATATATAGCAGGTATTATGTTCATGTAATTATGTGCAATGTGTAAATCTATGTCACAATGTGACATAGATCAGAACTGTCCACAACATCTGTTTTGTATTGGAACATTTATTTTTGTACCAAATTATTGAGGTTATGTGTGTGTGTGTGTGTGTGTGTGTGTGTGTGTGTGTGTGTGTGTGTGTGCGTGTGTCCATACTACACGAGGCACTGACAAGTCCACACACTCTCTCTCTCTCTCTCTCTCTCTCTCTCTCTCTCCTCTTCTTTGTCTCCTCTGTCCTTACCCCTCCCTCCCTCCCTCCCTATGGCTCCTCCAGGGTGCTGCAGTCGGAGTACCGGCGGCTCCAGTGGAAGCACGAGGAGGCAGCATCCGTGCCCATGCTGACGGCGGCCGGCGAGGGCGGGGGGGTCCTGGCCGACGGGGGGGGACAGCAGGAGGACGAGGAGCTGCTGGCCGAGGCGAGGGTCCTCCGCCAGCACAAGACCCGCCTGGAGACGCGCATGCAGATCCTGGAGGACCACAACAAACAGCTGGAGTCCCAGTTGCGCCGGCTCAGGGAGCTCCTGCTGCAGGTAGATCCAACATGAGCCCAGATCAAAAATGGCGCACGCCCGGATCCAAAATGGAGCGTGACTTGCTCTGTACGCAGCAAATCGCGAGGATAGGCCATCTAACACTGACATCTTGTACTGTTTTAGCTGCAGGGTGGTGACAGTTGATAAGCGAGTCAGAGCGCTCAAAACAACACAACAAATACACAGCGAGAGAGAGAGAGAGAGAGAGAGAGAGTTTTAGATGGATGCTGAGGCTTCCCGAGACGGAGGCTAATCAAGATAGACGCCACCTGCATTGCTTGTCCCACACGGGAGGGCGAGAAAAGGGACGGGAGTGAAAGCAGAGGCAGCGCTGACAACATGTTCCTCGGGTTGCACCTCTCGCCCGGCCTTTAGAAAGTATAAATCGGGGAACGCGGTACAAAAGTGGTACACATTGTAGACGCGGGCTGCAAAGCAAAAAGGTTCGGCGGAGCAGCCCTTCCTGTTCGAAAAAAAAACGAACGGGAAGAGGATGCCGGGAAGCGGCTCTGTCACGTTTAAAGACTTGTGAATTGAAAGTGAAAGGGGAAGAGAGGGGGAAGAGAGAGTTGCAGGGGTGGATAATTTGGTGGAGCTCGACAGGCGGAGGCAGATTTAAATTTTTATTAGAATCCAAAGGTCCCTCCACCCCAGGGGGGTTGTTATCGGCAGTGCTTGAATTGAAATCAGAAAGGTTGCCATACTCTGAAACAGCATCTGGCGTGGCTTTCATGAGTAATGGCTGTTTCTGGCTGGTTTCCTGGTTAGATAAATGACCAACTAGTTTGGTTATACTACCAGTTGATTACAATGTTTCTCTCTCTCTATAGACTAAAACAACACAAAACACTTCAAATAAAAAAATAAAAAAAGGACTTCAAATGTATTCCGTCAATTATTCATTATGCGTTCTCAGCTTTCTCCTTGTCCCAGACCGCCATCTATGATCACACACACACACACACACACACACACACACACACACACACACACATAAATACACATACACACACATACATACACATGCACATACACACACACACATATACATACACATACACATACACACACACATACACACACATACACACATACACATACACACACATACATACACATGCACACACACACACACACACACACACACACACACACACACACACACTTCCAAAGACATTAGCGAATAATACTGGTGAGATTCAGAGCGGGGACAGGAGAGGAGTTCTGCATAAGCTCTGTCAAATAATATGATCTGATAAGCCGGAGTGTCACTAGCTTTCAGATGGGGATACTGTTGCACAATGGCAGCTCTCTGCTTCCGTAGAAGGCACATATTTCTAGGTATCCACATCATGAAAAATAATGACAGCGTGCGTACCTAGATTCACAAATAAG